>VXBA01004483.1:629187-752129 GCA_013399895.1 Serilophus lunatus | reverse complement strand
CAGGGCAGCAGGAGGGCCCAGGCAGACTCGGAGTGTCTCAGTCGGCACTAGAGGCACTAGTGTCACCTCAGTAGGGTTAGTGGCACTAGTGTCACCTGAGTCAGGTTAAAGTCGGGTGAAGTGTCCCTGCCATGGCTGTGTGCTTGTCCCAACACCTCCCCAGCAGCCACAGCCCTGCAGGGCGGGATGCATGGATGTGGCACAGCAGACAGGCAGGAGGGAGGCCTGACATTTCCAGCAGCTTATCCTATAGCCAGCGTACTTGCTGTCTCCTTGTAAAGAAGCAAGATGAGAAGCTGTCTGTCCTTCTCCATGAGCGAGAAGCAACTATCTTTCTTGTAATTCACAAATCTGCCTTTCAAATCCGTTTTCCACCCAAAAAAATGCTCCCTTTGGATATGTCCATGGCTGCCCACAGTGTGCAGCGACAGACTGCCACATGCAGCTCTAGTCAGAGAGTATCCTGGACCACGTGTTTTTATTTTGTGAGACTGTTTTGTGAATGATATCCTGATGTCTTCAGAAGACCAGGAGTTCAAAGACCTCAGGCAGAGAGGTGAGACTCAGGTCTCCCAGGGAGACCCCTGGTAGTCTGGTCCCAGCTCCGCACAGGTAGCAGAGGATGTCATCTTTTCTTCTCTGACTAAAAATAGTGACATCAAACTGTTTGCTCTTTCAGAAAAACACAAACTCACTCCCTCCCCAAGAAAACCAGAACACGCACACACATACACACAAAAAGACAAAGGGAGAAAGAAGACGAGAGCACCCATCCGTTGAAAAAGTGGTCTCTGATTATCTTTCAGGGGAAGTCAGGGATTTTGTTAAATACCAAAAGGATACAGCATATCCTGCTACATATTCTCATTAATACACTAGTCTATTACAGGAGTGATATTCCCCTACGTGTCTCTGTTAATGTTGTGCAATAGTTTCCACTGTAACCCACTCTTCTCAGTCACCCACCTATACTGCTCGCTTAAACCTTCACCCTTCAGGTTAAAAATTTCCATGCGTGGCCTGTGTATGAAGCTACAACTTTTTGGAATTATGAGATAAAACTCGCTTCTGAGAATAAGAGGAAAGGAAAACACTTCTCTGTGTCAAAAAAAAAACCTAAAAAAAAATCCCCAACAACCCACCCCTGTTTTTTCACAGCTCTGAGGATGGTGTAAGATGAAAAAAAACCCATTATGAAAACAGACTTGTAAAAGAGCAGAATATCGCCTAGGCTTGAAGTCTTCTGGGCTGGACTTGACAGCAACATGTGTCTGCAGGTTTAGTAAGCAGCTGAAGTGTGTGTTTATATACTTTTATAGAGAGATAGTATAAGCTATATACTTTTGGCACCGTGTGTGCTTTTATATATATGTATATACATATGTATATATATATATAGTAAAAATGTGCACAACTTTGATAAGTGTGCACTGTGCTCCATACAGATACTGTAGATATAAGTTTGTAAAGCGCCTATTGAGAATCATGTATTTGAGAGCAGGTGATACAGTGCCTGGCTAGTGTCTGTCACACACTAGCTGAACTCCTGTCTAGCCATTCTAAGGTAGACAATGACTCAGAAAGTACAGTCAGGGACAATAACCGAGGGCCCATTGAATTTCATAGTTTTTCCTAATTATTTTGAATGTTTTGAGACTTTGATTTCTTGAAGAAGCAAACACCTATGGGAGGGAGGCCTTGGTGTTTGCACAGATCCTAAATGTACCTCCCCCAGCTGCTCATCTCCTCAGCTGCCAAGGACCTCCCATTCCTTAGTCACAGAGAAGCCAAGCTCATGAAAATACCTACCAGGCAGGATGTCTTCTCAGAGCAAAGGATTTTTATGCAAGATTCAGAAAGTGAAATAATTCCTTTTAAACCACTATTTTTCTGGTTTATTTTCCAAAGAAATTCTGTTGAAGAATTTTACTAGCAGAATCTTGATTGTGGCTAAAAACTGGGGAGAAAATATTTTTGAAGGTAAGTGGATCTACTCACTTTGAAGAGAAACTGCTTAAAAGATCATGTCAGCAGGCAACGTCTGCCATAGCCCCTGATGTTCTCTCTTGCCTCCTCCATACCTGATAACTGTCACCCTCAGGCAAACAGTGACCTGGGAGAGATGCTGACTCCAACAACGTGCAGTCTCTTCAGGCTGTGTAAGAGCACATCGTCATATCCTCTGTGCTTCTGCTACCATTGACTGGCCCTTTTCTGCATTTTGGGACATTCTTACAACTGCAGTTCTTCAAAAAAACAACTAGTTTGAAGTGAACGCTGATGTCATTGCTGACATTATGCTCGTTCCATTTTACGTCATGTATCTATGGCTGTAACTAAAAATGGCACGGCTTTATATTTTGTTTTAGAAACAATACTGAGTCACGTAATTCCCTCCTCCTGTTTACTGTTTCTTAACTTCTCTTCTGCAAATATGAAAAGCATGCCTTTGACAAAGCTGTTTCAAGAAAAGACAGAATCTATTTTTAAGTAGATTATCTGAGGCACCAAGGGTTGGTCTTATTTTATCCATACTAAAATAATTGTTTATTTGTTTTAATGTCTTTTATTTCAATAATAAAGAATAAAAGGAAATACTGTCTGATCAGAAGTCTTCTGAACCATATAGATATTTTCAGCAGCTTTCTCCTGTTCCAGACTAGCAAAAATCCCCTATCCTGACTGTGCCCCTAATGGGGTGTCAGTCAAGGTTTTGCCCAGAACAATTTCTAGAGTGTCATGAGACAGGGGCTTCCTATCTTTGAAGAGGGCAGTTCAATCCAGAATAAAAACTGTGTCCTAAGAGAGTATTTTAAATCAACATGAGCTGTGTTTGTACAACAGCTGTGCAGATGCTAGTTAAATTTTATTCACAGATCCTGCATCTTGCAGGTACTTGTCACACACTCTTGATAGAGTTGTATTTTTTGTTCTCTGACTGTAGAGCCTCATGACAAACTGAAATATGGAAAAGTTGTTTTAAATATTTAGCGAAACTTCAAATGAAAAATGAAGAAAAAGAGGAGGCCTATAAAATTCAGTAGCTCTATTTCTCTGAAGTTTTACTAATAAGGAAGTTCAGGGATCAAAGCAAAGCTTCTGGACTTCATAAAGGAAGGCTTTTCATTCAGGATTAAAAAAAATTATTTTTTGAAAGGTCTTTTGGGCCTTCCTGGTTGCGCTTTGTGTGTTCTGCTTGAAAAGTACATATGTTGTATGCTAGAAAGAATGCTTTCTCATAAAGACTAAACAGTTTTATAGAGATTAATTAAATTAATCTAATTCTAAATCCCATGGATTTCTATTAATCAAACCCTCCAAATTAAACATAAATTAATCACCTCGCTTAACTGTGATCTCAACAACTCTTTCTTGTTTCTATCATTTTTGAAACATTATAAGCAATTTGTATTTGTGAATAGGACTAAAGAGACTTTCCTGACTGATGAAGTTCAGGTGGAACAGGCTGATAAAAAGGGATCTATTAAAACATCATTGGAAAAAGCTCTATAGTTCATGCATTGGCTCATTTAATTGCTATAGATTTTTTTTAATGCTGGAAGGCTGATGTTGGAGAGGGAGAGAGAAAGAATGCAACCTTCTTTTCTGTACTTCATGGATCCTTAACCCTTATTTAAAGATGACTTTGGATTTTAGACCAAATAACTGTTCTTGTAATTATATCAAACAGTTAAAAAAAAAGCTAGTTAATGATGTTCAACATAAGTAATCATGTTAAATAGTGAAATTTAATTTCTTAAAAACTTAAATCCTCATATCTTTTGGAATGCATTGTACTGTAGGATGTCTGAGTAAATTAAATTCTCCCCTGCACACTAAAACATCAATTTCCTTATGGTAATTATCTGCTAGATTGGATCTGTCAGTAGCAGGGAAGCATGCCTGACATTATACCCTTCTTACAAAAAATGATTACAAAAAATTAAGACGAATGAGTAAAATTAAGGCTGCGGCTGGTAAGCCTATATAAAGCTCTCATAGATCACTTTACATAAGCTACCATTGTACTGGATACTAAGCTTTTAATGACTAGTTGCATAATGAGGTGAAGGCCATTAAAGAACTGCAGGGGTAACCGATCACAGAGATAAGAGCTAAAAAATGATTTTCAGCCAACTAGAAGCAATTTATTATACACAAAAACACAGGTCTAAATGAAATGTCTGGATAGATGAGGAACTTTTGAAAATTGACAGGTTTTCCTTCCTAGTAAAGTTTTACAAATATGGTAGGAGCCAGTCTCCGTCATATTAAGTTCCTTTTCTCTGCTATTCAGTACTCCAGAATTGGGGTAGTGGGTTGGTTTTTTTTTATTTTTAAAGATGGCTGGACTAGCAATGCATTTCATCAAGCCACTTGAAAGGTAAATTAGAGTGAGGAGTAGCTGATACAAAGGAAGTTCATACTGCATTGCAAGCAAGCGGTATATGGAAGAAGGTTAGTTGTTGCAAGTGAACTGACACTTTGTTCTGGGCTGAAAAATAACATCCAAGCCACAGAACTGCCTCTAAGGAATCATGTTTAGGGTTGCAAAGTAGCATATTGCTTGCGGGGCAGTGCAAAAGTGAGTATGCAAGTAAATTCTCTTATAATGAGCAGTCACTTGGGGTCAAGCCAGGAAAAGAGACTAAGTGTCTGAAGGTAGCCCAAGGTCAAATTTTGAGGTAACCTCATCTCCCAGGGGAAACCACATCCCTAATTTAGACAAAAGGAATGTAGGGAAGAGTGTCTAAATAGAGGAGGAATGGCAGGCACAGGTGAAAACCTGAAGCTGGGCTGTCTGAGACATTTGCTGTGTAGCTGTGTAGCTATTTTAACCCCGACAGTGGGAGATAGATACATATGTGTGTATCTATCTGTATATGTATACACACACACATATATGTGCACATACAAGCACACGCATTCTAGCAGATTTACTGTGTCTGTATAAAACCCTATTGTTTACTAGGAGTATAGCCTTAACAACAACAACAACAAAAGTCTGCAAAAGTCTTTCTAATAAAAAAGAACCTGGGAAACTACTTTCCCTTCTTTCCTCCCTCCTTCCCAAATCTCCCTTATGCAGTATGGAAGTTCATTAGTCTTCTGACTTGAAGGATTCAATAAGGCTTGATAAACCATAAGCTGTCTGAAGACAGGGGAAGTTACTACTGACAAACAGGAGTGTCCAGAGGAGAGCCACATAGATGGTCGTGGAGCTGGAGCACATCATCTAAGGACTTGAGAAGTGGGTTGCTTTAGCCTGAAGGAAAGAAGCCAGATGGGAGGTTGTAATAGACAAGTTATGGAATAGGTAGAGCCAGATGTCCCTGGAAGGTGCCAGGCCAAGTAATGTGAAGCTATAGTTGCACACTGTAACAAATGCACAAAAAAAGTACGCTCACAAGGAGAGATGGGACTCACTGGAACATGCTGCCCAGAGAGGTTGTGGAGTCTCCATTCTTGGAGATTTTTTGTAATCCAGCTGAGCATGGCCCTGACCAACATGCCTTGCCTTCATCATTGGCATAATTTTGGAGTTTATATAGAATACCTCCAAAGTGCCACTCCAAACCGCATTATTCTATGACTCTGTGATTCTTTTTGGAGGTTTATGGACATCCGCATTGCAGGTATGAGTTCTATCCATATATTCTTCCCAAGGACATATCCTAATTCTCAGGGGACAGGTTCTTGGGGAAATGGTTTCTTTATTGCTGTTCCTTTCTGGAACTTGATCTAGCTTACGTACATACTTTATCAGGTAATCCTGTGTAAGCGCTGAAGCAAATTTCTGCACTTGTGTCTATATGAACTAATTAAATACCATCGGAGACTGTGTCTGGATATACAACTGGACCAGCTATATTGTTAGATTTTTAGAATGGTGTTTTGACATATTTTTGGTTCATGCTGAACAGCATTCTTCTTCACATACACAAAAATATCTCAGACATAAATCTTGAAATAGGCAGGAATTACCAATTCTTCTTATCAGTGGCATTCTTGTTTTGGAGTCTTGCCAAATTAACAGTACAGGTAACGGCTATTCCTTGACCCAAATGCCATCAAGTGGCTCTTGATGTGTTTTATTTCACCAGCATGGTCACAGGCTCAGTGTCTAGGCAACTTTCAAGCCAAAGGATATGCTGGCAGTAGTGCAGCTTCAGACATTGTAAGGAAGAGAATTAACCCTATTTTTGGATTTGAATAGTTAAATCTTATCTGACTTCTGGTTTAGGCACATATTGCCCTCCATGTACCTAATCTTTATTTGTCAGAAGGCTGCAGCCTGATTTACATAGCACTGAAGTCAGTGGATGCTGTCATTAAAGCTTTTCTTTTTAACCACTTACATTTGTGATGTGGCTTGCCTTCTACAAAATCTTCAGTCATTTCAGACATTTCTCTTTTATTCTCTAATTATTTTAAGTGTAAATTAGTTTGATATACAGCCTGCTGGCCGTGTCTTTATTTGAGATGTGTACATACTAGCATATTTACTCTATCAAACAAATAGTGACTAATACAATTATATGCTTTTTTCACTGATATCTGATCTGTTAATTAACCAGAAAATATTTTGATTGGGGTGACTGCTTACCCAAATTATTTAATTGTTCCATACAAGACTGTCGGAAAAAAAATGTAAATGAGCTTGAGAAATTCTGTGAGATTTCACAGTAATAGATCTCAGGTTAGGGCTGGAATTAGACAGATAAATAGCAAGAGCAACTTGGAGCTTGTAGTAAAAGAAATTAGCTCACATTTTAATTTCAATACATAGTAAGAGCATTTAGGTTTTGTCTATCTATTTTCCTCCTTGATTTTTTTACTTCTTTACAAAGTAAGGCTCTCTTACCTCTGTACTAAAGGAGTGTGTGTGTATGAGATGAAGATTAAGAGAACTGAGCGCATGATGTAGGTAAATTGGAAAGCCCTCTCAGTTCTGTGCTTCCTTAACTGGATAGGACTTCTTTCCTATCTTGGGTAGGCTTTTTATCCTGAATTATCTGACTATCACTGGTGAACTGAGCATGACAAAAAGTTGCAAGTAGTTTTGTTAGCTGAGAGTTTGAATTTTACCCTGCGCAGTTTACATTGGACATTCTTCAAAAATTATAGAGGTCCTTTAAGAAATTCGGTTCAGTTTTTAAGGAGAAAGTCTAAAAATATATCTTGTTTTGTCTAAAAGTAGAGGACTAACCGAATACTCAAATGTTCTTGTTGAAGGAAATTCATGGATTTAATAAGTGCATCCTTGCTTTACTGAATAACTTTAATATTTGCATATTAGACTTCATATCAGCAATGAAACAGTAGCTAGTTTAAGTAGTGTTGAGAGAGTGATCTATGAGATTTTTATAGGTCATCAATATAAGTGAAGTTTACACTACAGGATTCAGGAAGGTGTATGCTGTTCTAAAATTGAGAGACAGCAATAAGCTTGTGCTCAGCATTGCCTGTAAGTACTTTGTCATATAGAAATAATTTCTTGAATCAAAGGAACACATCAAAGATGAATGAAGCTATTCATGTGAATAGTTCTACTGAATTCCTTCATATTGCTACTTGTGTGGTTTAGACCTTTCTTAGGAAGTCCTGGAAATTTCATTTTGTATTCCAATTATGAGTATGTTGAAGAAGTTCACATCAAAATCCTAAATAATGAGTGTACATATAATTCACACATACAGATTTGCTTCATGTAGAATAACAGCAGGGGGCCATACAATGCCTTTTATCTGCAGGTGGAACCTGATTATTATCTACATAGATATAGATATAAATCTAGAGATATAACCTTGCAGTACAAGCAGAAATGGCACCACTTACAATGCTCTAACGTTACCTGGCTGCTAAATCAGTGATGCTCCGAAGTTGCCCTTGCAGGCAAATGAAATCACCAGTTAGTGGAATGCGGATGTCTGAAGGCCTTTTGACTCCAAGGGCCTACACATCAAACTTACTACATATGCTAATTGCTGGACTAGGCAATGAGCACAGAGCAGCAGCAATGGCTTTGCTTGGTCCCATAAGGAAGTATAATTAGGCTTCATTCCTATTTCTCTGAGGAACCCTCCAATGGAAATCAAATTTTGTAAATAGGGGATGATTTGAGGACTTATTTCCCGTCTCAGCTTTACCAGACACATATTCTAAGGCTGATCTCAAAGCTGATGTTTTTCAGAGATGATATGACGCTCAGTCTTGACTTCTTACAGTCATTTAATGTCACACAATGGTATTTGCAAGAGAAGAAGTGTCCTTACTCCTTATTACAATGTCAGCAATTAAAAGTTCTAAGTAAAAATGGACCATGGATGAGGTGATAAGCAGCTGTTCTGCCTTAGCACAAGATAGGTCAGTATTGTGGAAACAATCTTCTCTGGGGTGGTTTGATACATTCTTTGCAGGGCTGCAAAAGTATTTGTATTCCTGCACGTTGGGAAAAACACAGAGTCCTGTTCCAAAGCCCTGCAACTCCTGCATTGCTGGGGGGACAGAAAAGACAACAAAGACTGAGAGATGCTGAGACTTAAAGAAGGAGATTTTAGGCACCAGTGGAGGGGAACACCCCACTTAAACTTTGTTCTCCCCTCTGCTTTGCCAGACTTTATCTCTCAATTTTGAAAGCAATACAAATTCTCTACATGGCCATGATGATTTTTTTTTTGTTTTTAATTGCACTTTATCAAATAAAAAATGCTGCCATCTACAGTGAAACAAAACAAAGTTACCAGTTATTAAATGCTTTTAGTTTCCAACTCCTCTAAAGTACTTTATTTTCTCCAGTCATTTTCATGATTTCAGGCTAGGATCACCACAGACTCTTATATCACATTATTTTCCTACCATGAAGTTGTTTGTGTGCGCTGTTTACTCCACAGACGTTTCTCTTTCACTTGGTATATTCATTACTAAATAATTCTGTGAGAAGATACAGGCCACTGATTTTTTGCAATTTGCATCCCCATACTCTGAACTATGTTGAAAGCAAAGCTTTTTGGTCCTCTTGCTTTGGAAATACATTAATATTTCTATGACCTTTACTAGATGGCAGATGAGAAGCATTAGGAATAAAATAACAAATAAACGAAAGGAAACCAATTTTTTAAAATGCATATTTCTGAAAGGAGCAAGGGGAAAAAGAATCTAGCCTAAAAAATATGAACTTTAGCTAGCGTTATGGTAATTTTTCTATTGTACCTATTTTTCCATGCCAAAATACTTCTTTACAACCATTCCACTCAACATAATTCAAAAATATATTTGAAGGGCCTTAGTAGCTGTTCATACAAAGATATATATGATTGAGAGATATTTAGAAAGAAACAAAATAGTTTAAGACATGATAATTTACTGTGCACATTGAAGTGATATTATTAAAAGCATGGTCACAATACTAACAACTACTTTACACAAAAAAAGACTTCATTTAACTTTCAAAGCCTGCTGGTTATAAAGAGAAACTCAGCAAAATAAGCTGCAAATGTAGTGACTTCGTGTGTGGTGCAAATCTTCTGCTTTAGAAGACTATGATTTCTGAAGGCTTTAGAAGAGTCTAGGAGGAAAACCAACTAAATTCTACCCAGGAAACCATTTCTCTCAGAGCAGCATTTTTTTTCAGTGGTTTCACTGCATACCGGAAGCCTACTCTGTTCCTGTTCATCTAGTTGTCGATGCCGTAACTCAAAGGAACATATCCAAACATCATTTTTAGTGACTTGAAATTTGACTGCTTTATGAACACCGTGTCAAATTAACAACATCTATGATTCAACAAGGCATTTAACAGATCGAAAAAAAAAGTCACCCAATGAACAATGAACTAAAGTATTTGTTCACTGGTTTCCAACTGGAGGCAAAGCTGAGATTACTTAATAAAAACTCTCTTTCATAAAATTTCTAACACATACTTTATATCATATGCCATAGTATCAATAAAAGGATATTCAGGGGAGGGGAAGAAGTAGTTTGTTTCTCTTTAGAATAGTGCGGAAGAGTCAGAACATTTTAAAATAGCAATAACCGGATCATCATACCTTGAACGACATGAATCTAAAAAGGTTGAGATTAACATGAGTGATGCTCATTGCAGGGTTGATGTGATGGCAAGAATCCTCTTTACTATCAAAAGCAATGCTATTGCAGAAGGTGGAATGAGGCTAGACTGAATGCATCACCTACCTATTTTTTAATAATTATATTTACAATTCTTCTACAGGAAAATTTTCCTTCCTTGAGGTTTCAAGAAATATTATCATATAATTTTAGGTATGAAATATAGTTTTGTAATAATCATAAGAATGGGAAAAAAAGTTTGAAAAAATGCTTATTGTTGTTTTAGTTAGTTTATTTTAAATGAAACTAGGGACTTCTTTATAGTTTGGATACAAACATTTCCCTTCCATTTGCTCTCCAAGAGCTTGCTGCTCTTTGCTCAAGTTTTCAGAGAAACTGAAAGTAACTGGAAACAGAAAATACCTTTCCTCCCCACTGCTTTGTTTTGGGGTTTTGTCTTTTTTTTTTTTTTTTTTTTTTAAATAAATTTGCTCACCTTGATCTGTCAGTATGGAGAAGTGTAAAAAATCCTTACATTTTTATTTTTTTTAAATTTTGATTTACCTAAAGGATTTCTAAGATACACCTTTCACTCATTAAATGTAGATATTCTGGTGCTTAATCAATATCTAAAGTCAGAGGAAACCATTCAGAATTTTCCAGTTGTGAACCAATCCATTTTAAATATAGCTCCCATATCATTATATTATTGTGCTTTAATTATGCCATACGTAAAGTGTTTTAATACATAAAGCAACCAATCTGAACTTACTTAAGCGATGACACCTGTGTTTGCAGTCAATGTTCTCAGCCTACTTGTGATCTAAAATGCAATCAATTTTCATCTGCTAGTTTGAAAGAAATTAAAATTTTTGTTCAAGATATAGCTGAATTTCAATGCACAAAGAGAGTTCCTACACTTGCACGCAGTCACATCACTCCCTTTGCACTGCAGAATTGGAGCCCTTCTCAAGAATATAACAACATAGCCTTTGTAACCAGTTACAAATTTGCAAATATTTTTACATGGTATATAATAATTCAATAGGACATCATAAGCCAAATTTGCAAGAGGCTGTGTTTTCGTCTAGAATATTCACTAGCTTGTATACATGCACAGCTCCAAATGGACAAGCACAAAAGGCAAAGGCAGCTTGCAACCTCCCTATACCTGTACTATGCTTTAATTTATCACATGTATCAATAAGCTCTACATTTAATGTATGCAAAGAAACTGATGAGGTGACAGCATCTCTTTTAAAAAACCCAGGAGTGGTGATTTATGTGTGATGAAAATACAGAAAGCTAGAAGTGTAGAAGCTTCTGTACAGGTCAGACATTTCAAGAACTGGAATCTCTCTGCCCCACTGAAGGATAAACAATCTGCTACAGTCTTATTAGAAGAAATGGCATACCCCAGTGTCTTGCTTAGCTGTCATCTCACATTCCCTAGGGGCTTGTATATCCTCTGTGATTGAGATTTGCACAGCAATGCCAGGGATTTGGATGCTCAGTTCCCACTATTGTTGCTGTGGATCTAATCTCTTTGTTAAGGGTTGTTAGTCCTTTCTACGGATTTTCTGCCTTTTGGCTCTGTGGTTTATGTTCCCTACCTTTCAGTATTTCCAATGAGTCTTCAGCCTGCTCTTGAAAAGGCCTTTCACCATTGGTGCACTTTATAATCCTTCACAGAAAGCCCTTCAGTGGCTACAGGAAAGCTATTTCTTACAAAGTTGTTACACACATAATGTACCTCGAAAGCCTGGGGAAGCCTCTACTGGAGAAAAGCAGGCAGAAGAGGTAACAGAGCAGGAATATAGATTACTTGGATAATACCAGAGACCTCGTGACAGAAACTTCTGAGGAAGCTGCAAGGCTGTCTGAATTAGAATAAACTATTTGGACTATTTTAGTCCCTGAAGCACAATGGATTTCCCTGAGCTGCAAATCCAAATTTGATCTTCTCTTTCTTGGGGGTGCTCCTTCATGTTGTCTACATCAACAAGAGAAATAAACAGTGCCAAGACAAATGCTTAAGTACTGGTCCTCCATATGCCTTATTTAACTATTTTCAGATTTAGCATAAAAGAACTTAACCATGGATGTAAGGCACAGAGTCTTAATTAGCCTCCAAACCAGAGAACATAACCTGGCTCCTTTTATTCACTACGACACATAAAGCAAAGGTTAAAATCACACTCTGTGACATTTAATCATCTTTGCAAGACACACTTAGGACAGCTGGTGAGAAGGGCTGCTGCTCTGTAATGATTTCAGAGTTAATGATACATTCACATATGTGTTCCATGCACGTGTGTGTGTGTGTACACAAAATGTTTATGTCAATGGATGCAACAGCTACAGCATCATTTTCAACTTTACTCACAAGACAATCCAGTACAGAGGACAAGATTCAAGCCTTTGATTTATGACTCTTCTTGGTTTTAATATGGTTTTCACTGTCAATGTTAGTAAGTCATAAATATGAGAATAATGCTCTAAGGACTACCAAAACCACCCACTTCTGTGTTATTTTATTTGTGTTACATATTAAAAGTGTCTATGCATCTTCACATGTTTTCCTTCCTCCTCACTGTGAGACACTGATGCTCTCAGTTATCCAGGTAAAAAGGACTGACATTATCTAAATTGTAATAGTTTTTTGTTCTGCCTTGTTGAAAGAATTCTGAGGACCAAATGGAGTCAACACTTGAGAAAAAAGTCCTTAGTGCTTATACCAAGACAAGATTCCACGTTTTACTATGTATCTGCAGTCACAAAAAAAAAAAACAGGGGGAAAAAAAGACTTTTAAAATATGTTCTCATATTCCTAAACATTCTCTCTTTTTCCCTAACACTGCTTTCATCATAAACACTTATGCCCATTGGCTTCAGAGAACATTAACAATTTGCAATAATCCATAGTATTAGAATCGGCCCCCTTAAGAACAAATGGTGGTAAATCATCCTAAGAGTTTTAAATCTTACTTTCTGGATAGATGTAACACACTGTAACCACAGCTGTAATGGAGTATTTTCTGTCTCCCACCTCTTTTCAGCCTTTTTTGAACATGCACACACATAGACACACACAGACACACACAATTGTTTCACAACTAGCCTGAACAGTATCTCTGCAGAACTGCCATGAGCGTGCCAAATGCTTTCAAGCACATAAGGCCCAGTACTGCCTGGAGATCATGCTGGAGATATGGCTTTCAAGCCTTCTGAAAATACTTTGTTGGCAACATCACATGCCTGCATTAGATGCCTAGTTCTCATGGTTGTCACAGAACTGACCTCAGAATAATATGTTCATTCATTCGCTCTCCAAACAAAAGTATTTTTTGGCCTTTTTTTGACCTTTTGAAATCTTTAAAGCCATTTGCTGATAAGGTGCAACCTTTCTCTCAAAAATCAAACTAAATCTAGCACTATCTTACATTAACTATGGTGAAGCCAATGCTTTTCCATACAACTTGAGGTGCAATTGGATTTGTATTTTCTTTGTAGCAATGGACAGATCTTTTAAACACATAACAACACATAAAACATTCTTTACAATGCAAAAGCTAAACAAATCTGCCAGAATTTAATTGCACAAGAGGATTTTGAAATCTAATTTTCTGACTTCACCTTGAGATTACCTGGAAATAAAAATACAATAAAAATACATCAATAAAGCTTGAGATGTAAAAATGCTATTTATATTCAAAGATGAAGAAATCGTATTTCTACTGTTTCATATCCTATACAGTCCTGTTGACTTTAGAACAAACACTGGTACACAATATTTTGCCCCACATACTGTGGGGGCACCATGCAATAGAAATACAGTGCAGAAGGGGTCCAGGCTGCCTGCTCTATCTGATATTGCTGATACTTTTGACAGGAACTTTATTAGACCATGTTAGGAGTAGACAGATTCTGTGATACCCATAATTGTCTTCAGAAAACTGACCTTATGTTGTAGACATGCCAAATAAAGCAGCTATAAAATATCCACCATATGCAATCACTTGCTACTTTCTGAGAAATTATTACAATAATGGCTTGAGAAAGATCAACGAGAGAAAAAAAAACAGTCACCATTTTAAAAACAGTTAAAATGAGATCATGTCCTACATGAAAAGCACATGGAAGTGACTTGGGATAGTCTGACTCCAAATTCCAGGAGTAATCTTCCGTCTTCACCTCTCCACTACAGTGTAGCTTGACCTGTTACTACTGAAATCAGCAGGATTTTTTATAGTTGACTTAACAAAGGGAAAGAACCCTATGCAAACCATCTCAGCATCCCTCAAAGGTTTATATAGCAGTTTCACAGAGGACTAGAACCTTCCATCTTGACTCAATGAACACTACTGGACAAGAAGGACCAGAGAAAGTTAAAGAGAACTGTTACAATTTTGCAAGCAGGGATACTACCTACTCAGGAGAATGTACCACACAGCTTTGCAAAAGCAGGGTAAAACCTGCCCTACAGTCTCTGGATATGAGTATGACTCCTAGCTGTTTCCTACACAACCTTTTTCAAAAAATTCAGGACATCCTGCCCTGCTTCTGGAAAGTGTTCATTAGCACAGAATGAGAACCTTGTTCTTGTTATCCACTAAAAATGAAGAAAAGTCATCCACTAGGAACTATATCTACAGTAATATCTGTGCCAAGTAAAAGAAAGCAACTGATGTATTTTCCTTAGATCACAGTGGTGCCTTTTTGCTTTTGAAATCTGTCACCTGACTGAAGTCTGTCAATGACCTTTGCCAAGAAGCCTTGCCCTTTTTATTTGCCTGTGACATTTACAAGCAAATTAGTGTTGTATCAGGGTGCTATGAGTTCAGCTTTATTGCCCTACAGAGACTTAGGATTTTGTTGCATCTTTTCATTTCCTACAACATGTGACTACAGGTGACTGCCTATTTTCCATGGATGGATGGCAGCAGAAACAGAAATAAGTGCATTTGCACCATCATGAAACACTTGACAAGGTGAATGCTTTAAAAGGTTCGAAGCTCCTGTGAAGCTCTGGATACTTTTCACTGGCAGTGCTGCAAAAGAGTATGATGTGTTGTGAACAGAATCCTAAGGCGAATGAAACAATTTAATTAGAAGATAAGTTCCTCAGGAAAACATGGAAACTTGGGATAGTGCCGCCATATCCTAGATCATTACAGATAACAAGAAAACACAATCTAAAGCACAAATTTATAAAGGAGAAAGTAGAAACAAATAGTTACTAAGCTGTTCTGAAGCTAGTCTGGTCCTCTACCAGTATCAGAAGCTCTTGGTACTAACAATTTGAAAAAGGTTTTTTAGCTGTCTTGATGTGTCCAGCTCTTTTGAAACCAACAAATTAGACATCTAAATATTTATGTTGGCCCATAGTTCTAAAAAGAGTTTTAAAAAGAGTTAAAAAGTTTTAAAAAGATCACTTCATGAGGCAGCCACAATAGTAATGGGGAGCTATGATGATTTCGTAGTCACAAGGGCCTGGGCTG
This sequence comes from Serilophus lunatus, assembly GCA_013399895.1. Taxonomy (NCBI): domain Eukaryota; kingdom Metazoa; phylum Chordata; class Aves; order Passeriformes; family Eurylaimidae; genus Serilophus; species Serilophus lunatus. The sequence goes on along the minus strand of VXBA01004483.1, from coordinate 736,560 downwards.
CATCAGCGTGGTGGCATGGCATGATTTTGCCTCTCACTGCCTTTTAAGTAAACTCACTGATTTTTGGCAACTATTTTTGTATAGAAAATACCCATTTCATAAGTCTGCCAGCAACAATTTAGAAATTCCACACAATTTTCTTTTGGGAATTTTTCCAGGGATCATTTTGAAAACATAGAGATTAGTTATATATATTAAAAAGTCATCTTCCTATCATATACCTTATGATATTCCAGAAAAATTCTAAAACCTCAAAAGGATTTCAGATCAGCATCACAATAATATGGTGGGATCCAAGCCCAACTGTTTTATATTTTTTAAACCAATAGAATGTCATGCTCAATATTTAATTGTTCTTTAACTAAATAAATGAAATTACAATTTTCCCTATAATCTTTCTGAACAAGCTGAGAAATACACCTCTTACCTACCCATGCATTCGTGCAATTACTGATGGGGTTGTTGATGGAAGATTAGAATTTGCCGGGTGAGTTGCTGACCAATGAACCTTGCCAGTATATCCAGGGATATTTGGAGTGCTAAAGGAAACAGTTAAAGGGGGATGGGGATAGAGAAAGGGTAAATTAAATGACTACATATAACTCATATGTAAGTTCTAAAATGGCTAATGTTTAGCAAAGATGGATGGGGTAAAATCTCTACAAAATATAATGAGTAGTCCTTACAATGCATGAACTGGCATAACTTCTTTAAGATCAGGGAAACAACTTTATGATCTATCTGATGATCTGTGCCAAAATCTCTGGTTAGACACGGTAAAAGTGATTTCTTTAGAGACTGTTTTTTTTCCAATTTCTTTATGTTTAATATCTGTATGTTATTCATGATTACAAGCAACAAATGGAGTCACAGGGTTTGCATAGAGCACAAAAAGCAAGAAAATATTCCTTAAAATTCTTTAATATACTCTTTAAAAATGTGATACAGATTTAGCCCACATTTACTTTCCAGCTTCAAATATAAAATTTAGATAGCAGGTTTTATGCCAACAGGTGTGATTTCTCGTGTGCTAAAACACAAATGGTTTCACAAATTATTCTAAAGCTCTCTAAATTTCCCCTAGAATTTACCAAGATGTAATATTAGAAACACTGCTTAGACACATCAACTTAAATTCTAGTTCAAGTGTTCAGTGGACTGAGACACTATGTGCCACATCTTGGAAAATGTTAATTCTGATGCCAAGTTTTAATGTGAAAATGAAATGCAGAATTCCTTAAAGAGATGAAGTAAAAAAATTCCACTTATCTGAGGTAGTAGAACAGAAAATTTTGATAACAACTACAGTAAGATGAATTGGAAATGGGCAAAATTACAGAAAAAATAGGCAATAATATGAATTCAGATAAATAATCCATGAATACTAGAAATAAAACAATATAACCCCCCTATATTGTACTTTTTTGCAGTTCAAAGTTATTTAAAGAGTATCATCAATATTGCTCTATATTGATAACTCAAAATAGGATACTCTTGAACTACACATACATACAGAGTGCACATACACATGGAGCTAAGGGCTCACAACAAGCTGTTTCATCCAATGAATCGACTAAATGTTTGGGATTATACATCTCATCTGCATTAGTTCCTTGTTGGTCTTCACACTATAAAAATGATAACAGTGCCTCCTTTAAAATAACTTCCGAAGTATTTTTTGGCTCAGTTGTACTCTAGGTAAAAATAAACAGTTCCTTTAATTATAAAGTGCACAGAGCTATTAGTTTCATACAGCTGATCAGCTACTTCTGTGCAACTAAGTTTAGCATAGGATGTGAGAAATGCAATTTATTAGACTTTGTGTATCTTCAACTTGTGTACTAGGAAACTTGGCTCTGAAGGTCCTCACCAGAATAGCAAAGGTAATGACAAAACGTTATATCTAGCCACCAGAGTTACAATAAAGGACTGTGAGTAAACTGTATTTGCCATGAGACCATTGGGGGTACACATTGCAGTCTTTGTACCCTTAGTTAGCAGCAGCACCATCTGGGTCTTTGTCTTATTTTGGAGTAGCCTTGCACAACCCATACGTTCATACACTGCTGCACTCCCTGGGACACAATTCCACTGACTTCCTTGAAATTGTATGGATGTCACTGAGAAGATAAGCAAATTACAAGAAGTCCAATATAAGCTTGCGGTATTTTATGAGCCTATTTGAAGTTAACTAATGTAATAACTACACAACTGTGGAGATATTAGAATACACTGTGAGGTGTCTGATTGATAAATCTTCTCATCTTTAAAATCTGTAAAAGTAGATGAAGTAGATGGAAAGACAAAAGGACCAAGCATGACCCAGAAGACATGACACAAGATGAAGACTTCTTGTAGACAGTCTGTTAGAAAAAACTGACAAGTTGGTACAGTCATAACACATGGGATGGATGTAGATCTGAAAAAGAACAGAGATGGGCAGAGAAGCTAAAAGAACCAGAAAAGTAAGCTTACACTACAGTAAAGCAGCTGCTGTCCTGGTAACCTGCAAAGAAGATGCAAAAATATGCTGTGGTTATTTAGGTGATAAAGCAGAAAAAACTGAGGTTAAAAAAATACCCCCTTGTTTTTTTGTTTTTTAGATCATGCTCTTGTGTGCTTTCTCTGATGAGCTGCTAAACCATATTGTTGCTGCTACATAAAACAACTAAGTTCCAAGCTACCACTGGGCACCACACAAAACTCCTCTGTGGTTATGATGTCGTCATCAAGCTTTCTTTCTGTAACCATGACATCTCTCTTGTTCATACACTTCCCTGTTATCATTCTAGCAGCTCCTGGTCCTGCCAGTGAGAAACATGTAGTGTTGAGAGTTGAATCTGTGGAAGCACTAAGATTTTTCAAGAAGATTCTACTGATTCTAAGTGCTTCTGCTTTGGTGTGCCTCTATTTTGTCCATAGAATCATTAAGGTTGGAAAAGACCTCTAAGATCATCAGGTCCGGTTGCTAACCCAGCACTGCCAAGTCCAACACTAAACGATGTCCTTCAGTGCCACATCTACATGTCTTTCAATTATCTCCAGGGATGGTGACTCAAGTGGCCTGTTCCAATGCTTGACAACCCAGTTCCATAATGAAATTTTTCCTAACATACAATCCAAACTTCCCTTGACGCAACTTGAGACCATTTTCTCTTGTCCTGTTGCTTATTACCAGGGAGAAAAGATTGGCTCCCATCTGGTTTTTGGACAGCTGTAGAGAGCTACAAGATCCTCCCCAAGCCTCATTTTCTCTGGGTTAAACAACCCCAGCTCAGCTCCCTCGGCTGCTCCTTGTAAGACTTGTGCTCCAGACCCTTCACCGGCTCCCTTGGCTTTCTCTGGACACTCTACAGCACCTCAATATCCTTATAGTGAAGGTCTCAAAACTGAACACAGGATTTGAGGTGCAGCCTTGCCATCTCAGGATGTGTTTGAAGATTGGTTTGTTTTTTTCCTGTTAATGTTCAGGAAAACCAGTGTGAACTAAACTTATTTAGCCCTCTGTACTGAAATTTAGAACTATTTGAGATTCCTCAAGGTGTCTGAGATAATATCTTATAGCAATGGAGTCACAGGAGATACAAATTGTTCTGAAACAGCAGCTGAAAATTGATGGTCTAGGGCGATTCCAAGGTATTGGATGCCTAGGTTTGCCATATAAATTCCATGCCAGTTGTATTAATGGGAGCAAAATCAAGATTCCCCCAAATAATTTGTAATTCTTGAAAACCTTCGGTATAGCACTTCAGCTTGAGCAACACAGGTGTCCAAGTTCTTTGTGCAAAACTTCTGCCGAGTGAAAGCAATCCATTAAGATTCTTACCTTATACTTTACAAGCAAAGAGTTCTTAACATTTTACTTTTTCTTATAAACACTTCTGTATAAATGCCATAGAACTAAATCACCGTGTTAACTCAAGCTAATCAAATAGCTCTTCTGGTTACTGCAATTACAAAATAGACCTCTGAGGTCTTACTCCCAGTACATAAGATTTGCAACTGGCTTCCACTTCAAATTCCCTTCCAGGAAGACTGACATGTCACATATTTGTGGCCCTTCTTGATCCTACTTGCCTACGCGATTCTACCTGCTAAACAGAATAAACTGTGATAAAAATGCCTCAGACATAATCCTATGTCAGTAAACTTAATGCATACACTCTCTTGTGCTGGGAAAGAATATACCTGAGAATATTTGTGAAGTCAAACCAAAGTGCTTCATGCAGAGAATGGTACTGATTTTTGAACAGGCATTCTGAGTTGCATTTCATACCCTTCACCCTCAGCCTTCAAAACAAGCTAGAGAATGGGTACTTACAAATAGATTTGGGATTTCTAGAAGGATAAACCCATCAAAATGGCAACTCCCCAGAGAAATTTTGAATCTTGTTGAACTGGAACATTTTATTTCTACAATTTCAAAATATTTTATTCTGCTTTCAACATTTTCAGCCTCCCCTTTCTAGTATTTTTCAGAAACAACAAAGTGTTTCAAGCCAGCAGTAAAATCTCATTTGGAAAATGTCAAAGTAGAATATTTCAGCACACCTCCGCCCCAGGTACCAAGCTCACCAATGAGTCAAACTGGAAAGCCACTGAAAAGACATACATGGCGGACAAGCTGTCAGTTTCTGAAGAAAAGATACACTATGAGAAAGCTCTTAGGCAGCCCATGGAAATGACTATGCAAGGTTCAAGGCAGCCGAGGATCCTGTTCCCAGCTAATTGTGGCCTGTGAGGTTTCTTTGGTAACTTGAAATTGTAAGGGACACATGCCCACAGTCAGTTGGAAAATGACTACACTGAAGAAATATGACCAAAGTGACTACAGATCTATAGATGTGATAGTAGCATTTTGCTCAACGTACTTGAGAAACCATGAATAAAGGGCAATTTCAGAGAATAGCTTTGTGCAAGAACTGCAGGACTTGAAACACTTAGGACTTTATCTTCCTAGAAACCATATGTATTAAGTTCCCGTTTCACTCAAGTGGTTTTTGGTCAGATCTTGTCCTCTGTTTGACAGACAACCCCTGAGGGCTTGGACAGGTCACTTCAGCCTCTTCAGTCTCTATCTTTTGAAAACCAATATTGTAACCTATTTACCAATGTTCTGGCAATGCATTATTGGTGTTTCACAAGGGCTGCCAAGTAACTAACACTTCGTGAGAATGCACATGCACTGTGTAAGCACTGCCCTCTACTGTGGATTATTTGACCTGAGCAACTAAAAGTAGCAAGTTTTAAAAAACTAATGACTGCTATATTTCTTAATTAATTGTGGAGGCAAAGGCTTTTAAGGTGGAACGAGAGAACATAATCACTGTCCTGCTTTTGTTAAATTTCAAGAGGCAGGTTCCAATAAGTTCCACAGTAAAAATCAGGAAGTTTTTGTGCTATAACACGAAAGAAAAAAGAACAAGTCAGATGTAACACTTGATTTATATGAACTGTTGCTGTGTACGCTGGAATGTACTAAGTGTGCCACACTATTACTGCACTAAGTACTGCCAACTCACTGAAGGTGTGAGCTCTAACAATACCAAGGAGAAGAGTTATTTGTGCCTGTCATACCGGAGCCCTGCCCGTGAATGCTAAAGAGGAAATCCCCATCACCAGTGTGGGAGGTTTTTTTTCCATTGACCCTTAAAACACCTGCAGAACTAAAATACCACTTAGAGCACAACCTTATTTCTGCAGCTGATTGGAGAAGAGGTCAACAAAGGAAAAAAGCTGGGGTAGAGGAGAATTATAAAAAAAAAAATATATATAAAGATTTTTAAGAAAAAAGAGCAGCAGATGATAATGTTGGAAATACACATGATGCAATAAAAGCAGTTTTTCTATGGTTTTCAAAATTATTACATTCAAAATGCACTTCTGAATAAGAAAGAGAATTTTTCAAAGTAGTTATTAGTAACAAGAAACAATGAATTGGGTCATTACTTATTTTCACTTTTTAATAACATGGAACCTCTCAAAAGTGCCCAGAGAATTTATCAGTTAGACTTCCTGGAAGTCACTGTGCTGAAAAGTCTCCTTCCCTCTGTAACTTGCCCAAGGGAGAGGAAAATACAGCATCTCTCCAAAATTCAGACTGTCCTACTCTTCCTTGATACATATTTGGGTTGGAGTAGCAGTTACATGCAGGAGATCAGATTGTGGTGTTTGTGGCCAGATTTTCACAGGAGCTCAGCGATCAACGTGCACTCTTTCAGAATTCTGGTTTGCATGTGTGGTTGCTGAGCTATTTTTGAAAGCCTGGCTGGCTGCACAAAGCATACTTGTTAGCACTTGGTTGCATACCTACCTAGTACATGGTTAGCTACGTGACATATGAAATCAAATGCAGTATTAATCTTCTACAATTAAATAAATATTATTAACAAACAATAATCAAACCAGTAGGAAACAAAGAAAAAACAACCAAGGAAAACAGATACAATCAACTCAGAGTTTAAGGTCTTGTAAAAGAAATCACAGAGGTCTCAATTCTGCAAAATACATGGACAGACACTCAATCCTATCCCTCTTAAAGGAAATCATGCTAAGCAGATACCTTTAACTCAATTCCACTGGAATTTACACTTCATGAGTTTAAAGACAAGAAAGCAAATCAAAAGAGTTTAAATTTGGCAAAGAAGTAGAGAAAGTACAAAAAAAAAACCAAGAAGAAGAAAATATGCACACAAAAAGTCGTTATATTACAAAACATAGCAAAAGACATTTGAGCCACTGGGCAATTGTTGCCCAGTATACATAACATAAACAACATGCAAGGAAAATACAAAAAAGCATCAATACATTCAGTTTGGAATGCCACTCTTTAGCAGCATAAAAAGATGAGATTCAAGCCTGCAACACCTATGCCTTGACAATGTAGTCCATTCAATGAAATCTCTGTAAAACAAGGTCATATTCTCAAAAGTGTAAAATCGTAATCTCAAAAGTGTAAATGTGATTACACTCAATAAAATGAGATCATGAGTTTTATAAAAGGTTTTTAGAGATACATTGGGGAACAAGGACTGCATCAGAAAGAGATTTTCAGAAAAGGCTCCAAATTTCACAAGAACCCCCAATTTCTATGTTACCCTTGGCAAAGAAATGATAGAAGATTTATAACTTTATAAAATATTACTAAGATTTCTAAGTCTTCACTAATGTCTTAGCCTAACTTTTAATAACTACGGCCATCATTTTGCGCTAATTAATATTATTTAAAACCAAGTTTCAGTAAAGCACCATTTTAAAAGCTTAGAGTTCAGCTAAAAAAACAGCACAGGCTTAGGCCCAGGTTATATGAAGTCTCATTCCTAACTGAGCTATATATTCCAAATGGCATTTCAAAACTGTTTCATCACACTGCACCTGGATTTCCATCTGTAAAACTTCCAAATTGCCTGCTAAGAACTTCAGAATATTATCTAGAGAGCTGGATATATGCACAACAGCTTTTCATATGGCTGATCTTATATTAGGGGCTTTTAGGCTGAACTACAGTGAAAGTCAAGACTTTAACCTTTTTTTCTAATTCCTTAAGAAAAAAGAAGAAAAACAGAAGATGGTTTCCTGTTCTGCCAAAAGGAAGAGGGTGGGTGCAAGGCTAACATACAAAACATGCTCAGGTTCACCACTCTTCCTGTTTGTCTCTGCAGTTACATGACAGATAACTCTTAGCTACTTGCAGCTTTGCTAATAATTTGAATGACAACTACTTTCTTGCATGGTCTGGGGAAGAAGAGTATCTAACTCCAGAATGCTGTCTGAGGACTGGTGTTATAGATCAAGTGCTACAGACAGGAAGTGCAACTGCTAGTCCATGAGTGAAAGTGACTATCTACAGAGAAATTTCTAGACTTTACACTAACAAAACATACTTAGGTGTTTAAATTCAAAGCATATATCTAACTTCTCAAGGATTTTGGTGGGAGTTTATCAGCTTTAATACCTCTACACATATTTCCAGAACTACCAGCAAACAGACAAAGTGGGAAAAACAAATTACAGGCAACAGCTTTATGTCTTCTGACTTTCTTCTGCCCAAATCTTGATCTCTGAAAGTCACAGAGAGAGAAAAAAAAAAAAAAAAAAAAAAGAAAAACTTAACAGAATTTTCCAGATGGAATTTTTTTGATGGACTTTTGAGATGTCAGAATCTTTTACATCTCACAGATCTTGGTTTCCTAGATGCCAGAAATCAATGAAACCCATTACCTCACCCACTAGAAACCAGAAAAATGAGAGGTAGCATACTAGAGAAGGTAATACAGAACCAGTTGCTCAAACTTATAAATCCACCATGGTACCATATGCTGCAAATAGTTACAGACAGGAAGTCTGCCTGCAGCAGAGTGTACACATCAGCTTCTATTCTTCAAGGCTACACAGCAACAGCAACACAACCTGGAAGAACTAAGGTTTAACAGCTCTGTAATTTCACTACAATTCAGACATCTCTGTTCAGCACTATGTTGTATTCTTTATGTACTGTATTTTCAATACATTCATTTCTTATTTTATGTTTTAATTCAAGCAGAAACATTAGATGCAGGCTATAAGAAACCAGATGACTTGAGCAGAAGGTGATATCAAACAATTGGAGTGGTGCGTTATGTCATCAAAGCTTGGCATTAATAGGCTTGGTTGCAGTAATATGGGTCAAATTTGACCACCTTACAGTGCTTAGCACCTTACTTCGCCTGCAAACCTACTGCTGTAATGAGTAAGGCTGTCAGAAGAATGATGTGATGTTTCCCACACGTGTGACAGCATTTGATGCATTGCAAAAGGAAACTCATTTACCCTGAATGTCATGTAAGAAACATAAATAAACAGACTTAAAGTGGAGCTCAGAAACTCCAGCTACTTACAAGGCAGCTCCCAACAACAAGGAATGTTTAGCATATTCTCTGACATATGTAAATAAGGTCCAACATTATGTCTTTTCTTCAGACCAGAGAGGGCAATATTTTTACAGCACCTGTCCCTCCACTTACCTAGTGAAGTATCCCTTCTGTAGTTTCCTCATAAATGTGAACTGTGCAAGACCACTGCAAGGACACACAGGAAAGGCTGTTAAAAGGAATAATTCTGATTAAGTAAAAAACCCAGACTCTTTCCTCTTTTGCTTTATTGTTTTTAGCAATGTTTATACCATTAAGCTGTTACTTTTACCATTTTACTTTCACCATTTTACTTTCTCAAACGTTTGCAAATAAATGCTTACTATTGGCTTAGGCTGCTAAAGACAAGTTTAAGAAAGGCTTAAAGTTGAAAACCTTCAAATTTCAAAGATTGTCATCTAGCTAAAAGTATGGTGTTCCCCATAGCATTCGGCTTTTGCACTCTCAAAGGCCATCTAGTGACTAAAGCTAAAAATCACACACTTTTAACATGGTGATATTCAAGGTATACTACCTATCAAATGAAGGTACTTCTACGGAACAGAACAGTTCGTTAATACTAAAGGACAGAAAGCATCTGGATTATGAAGCTATGGCATAGTTTGAAAAGAGACATAATTTTTTTGGAGGAAAGGACTATTTATAATGACATTAGCAGAAATTCCTGGTGCGTGCCATGCTCAGAACCTTCTCTTCCACGTCCTCCTGAATTGAATCATGAATTTAACACAAATTTATTTCCTGCTGCTTGGCATTTACAGGAATGCCTGTGTCAGGTAGTCTCAGCATCATTAGGCATCACGTCCGGTGTTTTCGGGTATAATCCAGCAGGTGCGTGCAAGCTGGCTTCACATGGAACACTTCTCAGCTGAGAAAAACTGAAAGGTTCCTGCTGAGTTCTTAAAACTTGGTTGCGCAAATTAGTCTAGCAAGATGAACTGCAGGAGAGATACTTTGACTTCCATCTCAGCCTAGGTCAGAACTTGTTGATCATGAAGAGTTCATTATATGATGACAGTATCTTGCATTGGTGTTACCATAGGCAGCTTTTACTTCCCAGGATGGGCACACCAAGGGTAGCTTTTGGTCTGACAATCAATTATCATCAATTCATTATGACCATTCTGCACAAGATGGATGGCAGGGTCACTTGGGCCACTCAGCATCTCCTGGACGACTAAAAAACCCCAACCAAACAAACCACCAACCCCCCCAAAAAACACCAAAAAACCCAAACAAACAAAATTTCTGATTGAAAAGCATGATGTGTGGTCCTAGGACTATAATTTCCCTGAAATTAAAACATTAATGGGATGCAATACAGAATCAGGCCTTAGTGTTCTATGACAAATTCATATTTAATCAAAACAGGTTGCATTTAAGCTTACCACAAGACAAGTAGATGGATAAAATTTATTATACCATCATCTCAGAAGATATCTCTCTGCACATTTTGTATCAGCTTCCTTGACTATTTTTATACATCTATGCTGAATGGTCCTTTACATTTATACAGACCTACGCTGACCACTGGAGGAAGTTACCATTGTAGGCCATTTGCTACTGACTCTTAAAGTTACACGTTGAATCTGAAAGCCCATGGTGCTTCCCATGTTAACAGACTTCATTCAAGTAATTAAAAAGAATAAAGAGAATTCTCTCCAAACTCTTCCACTCCTTTTGCCCAAGTTCAGGTTTTAACTGCTTTTTTCCCCTCTTCTCTGAGTAACAGAAACTCAAGAGGCAGTATCAAAATCATGCTAATAAGCTAAACATACTGTGCAGCGGTTATTAGTGAGTTTGCACATGATTTAGTGGGATTATGTCTACACTGGTATTGTCAATGTCTTCAAAATATTCTGCACCAGCACAGACACTGTTTGGGTAGAAAGAAAATCAAAGATAAGTACATTATTTATAAGACAGCTGGTGGAGGCAACTGAACCATACTGCATGCTCCAAAATTCTAGTTATTTATTAAAATGGCCCACAAGAAAAAAAAAACAACCCACAGAGATGAACTGCCCTGTGTGCTTGGCATGTCCCAGGATGAAAACAATCATCTGCTGAACTTGCAGCGAGTAACAAATGACAGCTCTAGCACAGAGCAGAGAGGAGGCTTGGAAAAAAGGGAAATAAGACAGAAATATGTCATCTCTCATCCTTTTGGCTATTCTTATGATCAGAGGGATATTCTCACAAAGAGGACATAATAGATTCTGATTTCTAGTTTACAGGTAAAAGGCTGGAGATGCCCAAAAGCAAGGGAGACTCAGCACACGCTTTCCCCTTTGACATCAGAAAGCACCTTAAAGATTAGATAACACAGTCCATCTACAACTCTCGTTTCAGAAAATGAGACAGGGACTGCTTGGTCTTAATAAAAAATTAATAAAAAAATGCTGTACTTACATATGCAAAGGAATATGACAGGTTCGACAGCTTTGGCTTACACTGTTAAAGACAAAATGGAACAATCACTTTTTTTTTTTTTGCCAAACAGTATATTCTGATAGAATATTAATGAGGTCTTAAAAGACAGGTGGTGACAAGTCAAGGTTTTGATCTTGGAATGAAGCAGTGCTCTTTTGAATTTCATAAAAGACTGCAAAATGATTATGTTGGTGTCTATGCTAAATGAACTGCTTCATCAGGGAGAAACTTAACTTTTAATGTCTTCAGATGCTGGGACTTCAGCAAATTTTGTAGGATAGTAAAAGCATGTTTTCTTTAATGAACTGCTTAATTAGCAGTTAACTGCTAATTAACTTTCTTTAATGAACTTAACATCAGATCTGAATTCCTTTCTTAGTCTGTCCCTGCAAGCAACTCTTGCTGTACGCATCTATATTCCTTTGAAAGAGCAAGACTCAAGAAACTATGATAGCATTTTCTACCTACCTATAGCATTTTCCTTCCACTCTGCAGAGGTACCTGTCTCTCTCTGTGTATGCCTGACTGTGCCCAGTAGCACATCTGTCCATTGAATTTGCCTGAGCAAATCTGCTGGCTCATGGCACAGAAAGGAGACGAGTTCTTACTTTTCTATCATCCTTTGACCAGCTTCTCTTTCCCCATCTCTACCAGGCTCTTACGTGAGACCTTTTGGACCTCCTGTCATCTGTTACAGGGTTCATCCGAAATGCTTCACCCTGAGATAGAATAGAATAGATGAAATACAGAGCAATTAAAAGACACTGTCGCACAGGTGATTGTTTTTGGATTCTACAGACAGCAAATAAAACCTTGTGTTTGTACATGCGTATAATTACCATGGTGTTTCCATAAATGTCATGTCTTAATGAAAACATCAGATGTATGAAAATATGACATTCATTCACTTTACAGATTTCTTCTGTTCTGCTTTTTATATTTAACTCTCTCATAGGAGAAGCATGTCAGAACATACTTTTCATATAGCTATTGACTGAGTATCTTAACTTCTCTAGTTATAAAATGCAGCTGAATTCATTCTTATGAAATAATTAACTGTAAGCAGACTTCATAAAGGAACTATTCAGACAACTCTAATATTCACAGAACCAGAAATTTACAAAGCAACCTATCTCTGTGGCAAGGTAAAAGATCTCCTTTGAAATCAGTCCCAGAAACCTCCAACAACCTAAAATCATAATTACAAGCTTCTTGTAAGCAACATTACCAAATTAATCTGACTTAATAGGCTTTCCATACAGCAATCAGAACCAGTTGCAGGACTGAATTTTAGTTTAGTAAGAATAATAATTATTACAGTTAATAATCACAAGTAAACTAATTTAATGTAAGATTTGTGACTGTACGGTATAATTCCTACCAATCAATTTTTTCATCAGTATCCTTTTCCTCTGTTTTGGTATTGTGCATGCATATCTTCTTCTGTACCACTTTATAGGGAAGGAGGAGAGAAAAAATGTGAAATATGAAATAATTTGAGGCAAGTGTGCTGATGCCCTTAAACGCTCACTTGAGACTGTTTTGATTTGAAAACATTTTGTGGGTTTATGTGTATGACCTACACAGAATTTAGGCTCCATTTCATTTGCAAAGTCTAAACCCATGTGACAAGACACTGTTCACTGACTTGGTTTATTTAAGGTTCGAGATTGTACCTCCTTTTTGTGAAACACTGGGAAACAGGAATAACAACATTTCCCCTGTTGATTCTGGAGGATGAACTTTGGAAGGCAACATATTATCCCAAGGAACTTCTTCATAAGCTTTAGATCAACAATATAAAAGTAGAGAAAAAGTTCCCGTATCATTCATGAATGACATTGGTAGCAAGATAATAAGGAATATGTGACAAAGAAAGACGTAGAAAATAACAAAAGTGTGTATTTCTATTTAAATGGGAAATGAAAGCCTGCAATTACATGCTTCTTGTTGGGGAACAAATACTTATGACAATTTCACAGGCTCATCTTTTTTAAAATGATCTCACTAATTGAAAGAGGTAGTTTATCTTCCCATAAGCCTACAGTGGTAAAATGGGATTTATTTTGTCTAAATTTGAATAATCAGTTAAGTGAGATGGGACTTAAATAGAGATTGGACACCAGTCATATCATGCCTCTGACAGATGTTGAAGACAGATGCACAGAGTGCCCTTCTGGAAACTCCAGTTTCTCTTCGCTGCCTACAGAGGAAGTGGAGATGAAAGGCACAGACTGGACGCAAGCTTCCAGATAACTAAAGTTCATGAGGCAAATCCTAGGCTAAATGCTGTTAAACAGCAAAGCTTGTGAGTGATAGGAAATTTCTTTATAGTCTTGTATGTTCTGCTACCTAAAGGTGCATAGTAGCAAAAAGAAGATGAAAAAATAAAGCAAAGCAAAATTATATGAATGTTCTCCTTGGGACGCGTAGCTAACATGAGCATTTTACGCATACAACACAAGGAATAACAGCTGCACCTTTTAGGTCTTTAATCAGTGAACCAGAGGAAAACTATTCTTATGGCACTACTAGGATATACGGATGTGTATATTTAAGCTACCTACCTCGCTATGGTAGAGGGCAGTACATGCTTGCCTATTAAGTAATTTCAGCAATTGAGACATAAAATATAATGGAAATGTTCCTTTGTGAGTACAATTCTTCAACAGAGCCTCTTAAAGTAATTACAGAAGAAAGATAAGATCTTCACATGGATAAATAATTGGTTAGAAGATCAGATATGGAGTGAAGGGATAAATGATCAATTTTCCATTTGGATAGAGACCGTTGGTAGAGAGACCTTTGGGTCTAGGCTTAGGACAAACATTCCAGGTAATATTCACAAATTACCTGGAAGTAGAGAGTTGGAATTTAAGTGATGAGACCGAAAAGCAGTTGGTATTTTCATGAAGGCAAATCTGTGAATCCATGACTATTAACTATCTTGTGGTCATTAATCCCTTATCAACGGATCATCGTATGATAAGAAAATATGTGGAGAAAGGATGATGTCTTTATTATTTATCCACAGTCTTGGATGAAATACTGGACTAGCTGAGTTTTTGGAGAAATCCAAATATGGCCACTCTAGTAGTAGCATGAGTTAACTACTCGTTTCTTAAAGAAAAGGGTTACTACCAAATCTATAAGTAAACTCTACAGTTTTTCCCATTTCCTAGTTTCTGAAGAAAACTGTGTCTGCAGGTGTGTTAGCTTCCAGCAGGGGTAAGAAGTCATCTCTTCTCCTTATCAGACTTTTCAAACAACCTGGTCCATTCTGCAATCTCAACGCCCACCTCTGTGTTAAGCCCTATAATTTGTAAACCGAGTAAGGGGACTTTGTCACCAGGTTCCCTGCATGGTCAAATTCTGAAGTCCTCCTAAACACTGCAGAGAAAACTTTAGACCACAGAGAAAATTGTAGAAACATTTGTTGTCATATGAGTGAGAGAAAGGGACTCTACAGGCAAACATTGTCAAGACCTTGTCGTCTGTCACTAAGCAGCTTCCCTATACTGAGTCAGAATACATGAAAAATAGCTCTTCAGCTGTCTCCTTCTGTGTCAGGCTCTGATTCTCCAGTCTTAGAACGACCTTCGTTGTCAGCTTCTCACATTTACTTTGCTATTACAGAGCTTCACTGAGTTTGCTTTGCTCAGCAGGTGTAAAAGCCTGCTAGGGAAGTTCAAAGTTCAAAGTTGTTGACTGCCAAACTCATTCCACTCTATCTTCTCACAACAGAGAAGCTCCTGTCTGCTGCAGATGTTTTATATACCGCAGCTCATCCGTATCAAAGACTGCTTATATCTTCTTTTACATTCACCCCAGACACAGTGGAGAAAGTGACTGTAGAATTTGCTTGCAAAATGCCTAACTGATCTCTCTTTCAGCACAATTTCCCCAAACAACTTAGCAGTGGAATATCTTGGGACTGATATCTAGAAAGATTAGCAACTTATATCACATCACGTGCCTGGGGGTTGGTACTTGAGCTCTGAATCATACAGCTACAATCTGGAATTTGTTTATGCAGTCTCATTAAAAATAGCAGCTAAAACCTCATCTACTTTTAATATCTGTATTTACACATTTGTAGTCAATACCTCAGCATCCCAGGAAAACTTGTAAATGCATACTAGGTCTGGAAAAACACTAACACTACTTTCCATAAGAAATTTATGCTGGACTGTATCTGTTTCAAGGTTTGTCCCTGAGTTGTTTGACTTTTTCTGGCAGCTTCAGTGGAGTCAAGTGTGACTTGTTCACAATAGTGAACTTTACCCAACAAAAAATCAGCAGAAAGCCACCAGACAGTTTCTATCTGCTTTCTGGAACCACTCTCCATTTCAGACCACTTTCTTAACTGTAACCTGGGTTATTGACTTGATGATATTGAGTTGGGGTTAGAAAGGGAAGTCCCTGCTGGGACATAGGGCTAGGATAGAGCAAGTTCTGTAAACACTAGACACGAACATCAGATAAGGGGGACAGAGACGGCAAAAACCAGACATCACAACAGCCTGGAACAACATCTCAAGGTCTCCTAGAAGAAGAAGATGTGCTTCTGTTCGAGGGGATGATGGCAGCAAAAGCCCAGCCCTTGAAGGCACGGGGTGGAGAAGAGGGTGGGCTTGGAGCAGGAGGGGCCAACCCGAGCTGTGTGACGGCTGTCACTCGGGAGGGGGATATAAGCCCGGGACAGTCATGTGATCGGGGAGCGGGGATTTGGAATGGAACTGTAACCCTGCTGCCTGCGCAGAATAAACACACTTTCTCATAACGAGGCCTGCGTTGTGAGTTCGGTTTCCACAAGTCAATATTCAGTTTCAGATTTGGTCTGTGTTTCTATCTGATAGAGTATCACTAGCTCTGTCTGCTTTTCTATGCATTGGAAAAATTAATAGTCAGATAGAATTGCATATCTCAAATACTATTTCATCTTCACTTTTGCAGAAAAAAACACGGCAGAATTATTTTGACTAATATCTGAGGTCTAATTTCATATGTAAATGAAGAACACAGTAAATGAGAGTTAAGAGTGAAAATTACATGGGATGGGCAAGAAAAAAAAAAAAAAAAAAGGAAAATTATGTAGCCTCTTTTTCATCCCTTGTGGTTTCTTGGGTTCTTTAGGGTTCTGTTATATGACTGTACTAAGCACAAAGAGGTTTAAAATGCAAAGTTTGAATACAAAAACAAGGAACCAAAAGGACTGCCTGAATTTATGGCACGTAGAGACTTTTTGGTGACAGTAACACATATAAAGTATCTCTAACTGTGCAGTCAATAATTGCACTGCTGCACAGTAAAATGGAACAAGGAGCTTATTTACCTTCCTTTACTAAGAAATGTCTCCCTCATCTATGAGCAGATAGTGTGAGACACCATAAAATTTTGTTCTAGCTGTAATAAGCATTCCTCTACAAAAATCACTAGAATTGAATTCAACCATTTTGCTTATTGCTAACTATGTCTATCCTTAGAAGTCCTGGGCAGATATTTCAGCTTTTCATAGTTTTTATCAGAAAATTCTGAAACCATCAACGCAATTTTGCTTCATGTTATAAGCAGTGAATTTCCACTTTGATGCTGTAATTAATGCAAAATGATCAGAGTCAACATTGTGTGTAAGACATTGATATAAAATAACAGCGTAATATGTACTTTGACCAACATGTGATGACAGCCCTGAAGAACTGTTCACTGATCAACTAGACACTGGAACAGGTCTTTAAATGTGTTGCATTGCAACTTGTCAGGAAATACTACACACAGAAATACCCACAGATTTTCCAAACTCTGGAGTTATTTGTTATTTTGGTTTGCACTAAAGTAGGGGCTTATTAGAACTATGGTATATAACTTCACGATTTACATAAATAAATTTTTAAAAAACATTAATTACCTTCAAAGACTTTTTTCTTTTTTAGTATTCCAATTCTCATTAGAATTTTCTGACTGGTACTTCTTTGATACAGCAGGGACAAAAAATCTTACAAACACTCTACTGCAGTTGTTATATTCAGTTCAAATATCAAGGGCAAGTATCTTTTATAAGCTTGTTCTTTTAGGACCCTTGGGAATGGAGTTCATAAACTAATTTTATTTATCTATTAAACATCACCCATTTCCTTGGTCTTTAAGAAATACAAACAGTAATTTGCTTTAACTCTGAATCCTGCCCTGATGTCCACCTTGGCTGTTCTGGCTGGTTTCTTCCTGGTTTCTCCTGTGGGTAGGCTGGGCGCTCTCTCCTGTGATGGGGACTGCTGGTGAGGCTTCGCATCACCATAGTCTAACAGGTATTCAATAACTCTTCCAACACTAGATTGCTGCTCAGCATCTACTATTGGATTCACAAAACAAGGATCTACTAAAGCCACAGCATTATGGTGTGGGAATAAAAGGCAATTTACTGGCATTGGAGGGGTGAGTAGACAGAATTTAAGGAAAGAACTACTGTTTTTCTCTTCAGAGCTGGCAAAGCCATGACTGCTTTCAAGACCCCTCACAGCAGTCATGCACATCTTCTTTAACGGGCTTGGATACTGTTGATGATCATCTTGTCAACTCGTAAGGCACTGGTCTGCCTTTCAGGTCCATCAGAAAATAGTCATTCTCTTCTATTGTCCTTATATCCCAGTAAAGTTGAAAGATGCAACTTGCTCCTGTGTCTTCAAGTTTCTGAGTCCCAGTCAACAAATCACACTAAAACTAGAGGTCATTCTCCAGAAAATCAGTGCATAGAAGAGTATGGCAGTGGTCTAAGTACTGAATTCTTTCCTGAAAGAGATTAATCAAGTATGGTGCAAAAAGAACAGAGCAGCTGAATTAATATTACAGTACAGGTTTATAGTAACAAACAGTTGTGTTCTGTGATGCAGAATCATAATGGAGGTTTTTCTGAGTATTTTGCTGATGGAGCAGAATAAATAAATAAATAAACACACCTTCCTTCTTTAAGATGGCTTTCATATATAGATCTCAAGAACTAAAGTGTGTAAAAAGCGACAGCTGAGAATGTTATATGCAGTATGAGCAGTGCAAGGCAACATTCTGGAAACACAGAACTCTTGAAATATTCTATGTCCACTTTCTATCACAGTTGTACATTCACTGGAGTGAAAATTTGATTTCTGCCAGTAGCAAACCTTTAAAATGCCATACTGGTGCCTATATTTACTGACTGTCAGCAATCTCCACATCAAATATACTCAATTTTACATGAAAAATTACATCCACTGTTGCAGATTGACTTTTTCCTCCATACCTTCTTACCTCCTCCTGGAAAGCTTTAGAAAGAGATGACAAGAGATGGGAAAGACATGGGAACCAGGTAAAGCACAGGATGGAACACATCTTAAGGATGACTCATGTTTTGTTGCATTCATTTTGTACAGTGAAATGCAATTTAAATTTCATATTGGATTTTGTTGACAGGAATTGTGTCCAGTTTGTCCTGGGAAGTAAATTTTCCACAGAAATCTGAATTATTTCTACTGTCAACATTCTGAAGTGACCCCGGCTTTTCAAGAAGCATGTGCATGAGCTGGTCATGTGTCCAAGCTAGTCCTCTTTGCTAGATGTCTGCCTTTGACTAGTTTAGGATTCCTGTGGACCAGTCTTTTTTGGTTCTTTGACAATAAACAGCTGTTTTGCTTCTCTGGCACAGTAACAACATACCAAACCTTCCAATATAGTGATACTTTCCTGTCAGACTTTATTCACTTCCCAGATAACTCCTCATGTCTTCCTCCCCCCCCTTCAAAAAAATCCCTTCTCTGTCCTACTGCAAATTAAATACTCGTATGCCACAGGAACATGCAAATATCCTGGGATTCCAGACACCTCAATTGCCTTTTTCCAGCAGCGCAATGAAGATGGAGCAGCACAGCTGTAGATGCTTATGACAGTGACTGGACGAGCAAAGTCCTGCGGCTCTGCAGTGGAAACTTATTTGGGTGCGGTTTTTTTTAGGAACGACTGCAGGAAGCAGGAGGCCAGTTCCCTGTCTCCAGCCAGGTGCAGTCCGCACTGCCGCCGGCTGGCTGTTTCAAGGGAGCTGCCCCTGCAGCGGGGACGGTTTGGGATTCTTAATCCCAGGGGCGGGACGATCTCACAGTATCACAGTATCAACAAGGTTGGAAGAGACCTTAAAAGTCGTCGGTCGGCGCTGCGGTGGCTAAAGCAGCAGATATTCCTCCGGGGTTTGAGAATGTGAAAGCCTTCCCTCCTCTGCCTTCCCTTCCCTGCTTTCGCCAGTGATGCAGAGCTCGGCTGGGAAAGCCCTTCCACCGCCATCCACGGCCGGGAACGACGGTGTGTCGTGAGGTGCCACCTCATACTCCTCTGGCTGCTCCTCCTCATCCTGTATCACCTCCTTCTCCTCCTCCTGCCCATCTTGCCGCAGGCGAGCGAGTCACGTACCGTGCCCCCGTGCCGGAGGGTTCGAGCTGCCCCTTCCCGTTCCCTGTCGAGTGCAACCATTAACCCGGCACTGCCCAGCCCACCTAAACCGTGTTCTTCCACGCCGCATCCTACACCTGTTCAGACCCTTCGGGGATAATGAATCTACCACTTCCCCGGCAGCCTGTTCAATGCCTGACCACCCTTTCAGTGAAGACATTTTTTTCTAATATCCAATCTAAACCTCCTCTGATGCAGCTTGAGGCCATTGCTTCTGGTCCTGTTACCTAGGAGAGCCCTCTGTGTAGCCCGGTAGTTCTGTGTTGCTGTTTGGGTCATGCTGTTCCGTAATACAAGAGCTGCGCCCTTTAACATCCAGCTTTTCTCTGTGACTTGTGTTTCTCTTCTGCCAGTGCTTTTCCCATCTACATTCACCAGATCCACTAGTGGGAATAAACTTTCCTTCCACGTGTGGATTTGGAGATTGACGCAAGAAAACTAAATCTAACTTGATTCTCTCCCCACCAAGAAAACACCAACCAACCAAAAAACAAAACAAAAGAAAAAAGAAAAAGAAGTCGATGCTGTGGACAGTGATTTTTCTCCTTCATACGTAGCAAAGAAGCTGCACGCTGGTGTGGGGTAACAGGTGAGTTGTGTGGGCAATGAGTAGCTGGTAATGTTGGTACCCAGCTAAAGCAGCTGCATCACTTGATTGAAGGCTCTGAGGTACAGAAATAGTTATGTGTTAGGATACCAAGACTACGTTTCTGGTATTCTGGTGCTGACTTTCTATCTGCCGTGTGCATACTTGCAGCTGTCAAAAGCCACTCAGTTGTACAGCCTCCTGAGACTGGGAATGGCCTGCAATGGCAGTCTGTGCTTCCTGAGGCTGGGAATGGCCCAAAATGACAGTCTCTGCTTCTTAGTGAGGTTCTGAAATTTGAACACAGTTTGCTTAGGCTTTCTGATAGTGTTAAATTAGTTAAATTAGTACTTTAGTATGCATACATGCCAGGTCTTCCTATTCTATAGTTTCACCAATTCCTTTAGGAAGTCAAGGTCTTTTCCAGGAATGAGAGCAGAGGTGAAGTACAGGTGCTGTGAAGTTCAAAGTTTTTCTACTCTCTGACAAAAAAAAACCAAAAAAAAACCCGGAAAACTATATGCAATATTTCAGTATATATTCACTGAAACATCATGATACTTCTTCTGCCTCTGGTTTTAATAAGTATAGTAGACATTGTCAGCTCCAAAAGAGACACTTCAGTTTTATTGCACTGGGGTGTTGTTAATACAATCTGAATTCAGACTGAGGTAAGGAAACTTTTCTCTTTTTTTAAAAAAACTACTAATGCTGACAGATTTGGCATATGTGTTTTCCCTTAAGTGAATAACTAAACTTTTTGAGGACAATGTGGAGCATGTTTCTTAAAATGTCTTAATTACATTTGAGTTTTGTGAGCCATCTTACTGAAGATATATAACCTTTTTAATTTAAGCATGCAATACAATAAAGTCTCCTTTTTAACTTTTGAAATGTGTTAGTGGTGTTAATTGTCAGAAAGAAAATATGAAGGCCCACTTGAAAAGCATAATGTAGTTCATATCTGGCAGACTTTTTGTCAAAAGGGTTAAACTTAACTGAGATAGATTAGAAACTGAAGTTCACTTTCTCTTGTATGATTTTAATAAAACTAGAAATAGAAATGGTAATATTTTTGCACAGCACTAACCATCAGTAGGCAGCTTAGAAATGCCAGCTGTAATTAAAATACTTGGATGTAGAAAACCACTTGTCTATGAGCATGACTGAGCAAAAATAACTTCAGTAAGTAGTATTACTCTTTATATAATCTTTTAGTGCAGAAATCTCTTTACAAAAGTTATCTTAAAGCATAATTACTTTGAAAAAACTTTTAGTAGTTACCATAACCTAAATAATTTATTCTCACTTTATAAAATTTTAATTTCTAAATAAATGAATTTAAAGAATGCCAATTGAACATTATAATGCAGAACACCATTAATTAATAAATTGATTATTTAAGGCTCACTTTAAACTGTTTCCTGCTAATGCAATTTTCAAAATAAATTTAAATCTCTGATAAATATAACTGTCAAGATGATTGATTTTGCAAATGTAATGCTCATTTAAAGGCTAAAAGATTTGGAATAAAATAATTTAAGAAATTGTAGCATATACTTGATGTGAAGCTTCCAATGGGTGAATGGCATTTCCTTTCAACTCAATGGGCATAGAAATGATTGCTAATTCAGTCAGTACCAATCTACCCAGATTCCTCCTTTGAGCAAGAAGTGGGAAGAGACCCCTCTTTATCCAAAACTGCTGTAACCTCCTCCTCAGAGAGGAGCAGAAAGGGTTGTTTTTCCATGCAGGTACAACCCACCTGCCATTTCTCATCTTGAGTTAAGACTCTTCTCCCTCTATGCAAAACTCCTTAGAAATACATGAGCTCAATTTCTTTGTGTTTAAGTAATATGTACAGCTGCCTAATAGATTTTAAATGCATCAAACAGGATGTTAGCATTTTACACTTAAATTTAACTTGCTCTGTGGCCTGTTTAGGTGGCATAAATTAATAGTAAAGCTGTTGAATTGAACTCAGTCTGATTTTAAACTTATCCAATGAATCTTCGAGTAACAAATACTTTATATGGCAAATGTACCCTTTGGGTTATGTTCCAGTCTTAGGGAATGGATCTTCAGGCTTCTGGGAGGTCTGAACTACCCTGGACTTGGGGGTGAATTACTCTGAACTTCTATGTGTCTGATAGTGATGTAAATTTTGTCTTCATCTGTTTTCTTCCGTAGAAAGAACTGTTACTCACACCTTGTATAATGCCTGTAAGAAGTACAAGAAGACGAGGAATCAGATCCTTTATATTTCTAGTGTATTAGGCGGCTTGAAACAATTAATTAATTCAGAAACTCATTTATTTTTCTCAAAAATGACTGGAACAAATTACTTTTTCCACTGCTTGTTAAATATAGGTTCAGACTGAAGGGATGGAATAATTTATGTAATGATTTTAAAAAGCAGTTTAAGCAGTTCCCTTTTCCTTTATTTTTGTTGCTCTTTCTGTGTGACTTAATGACCTCTTGCTACTTTTTTTGTCCTATCAAGGGTCTTTTTAACTTGGTCACGTGAACTCTGAAAACAGAGAGAATGAGAAGATCATTTGTACTAGACACTGCTGCACTACTATTTAAATTCCAAGGGAAATCCAGTAGGAAATCTAAAATAAGATTTTGAAAAAATTTTGAAAGACAGTGATGAATGTGAGGGAGTGTATGAGAGGTGGGATTCATATGTGGACAAACATCTACTGGGTGAAAGGGTTGCTATGCAAGTGAAATGTGTACAGACATGAACGAGCATTTAAAATGACTTTCTCACAATCTAGCATGCAATGCCGTTGAAAATACTAAGAAAGTAATTCCAGAAGTTTTGCATTATCTTCCTTCAGTAACTATATTGCTTTCACTTTTTCTAGTTCTTTTAAAATAAACAGTTCAAGAGCTCCATCTTTGGGTCTGAGTTATTATTGTAAAAAAATATTACTTTCCTTTTTCATTGATTAGGTGGTGCCTAAACTGTAAAGTAACATATATCGTATCTTCATACCTTATCAGTTTTCAGTGCTTAACATTTCTAGATACATTTGTTCAGTTGCCTTTTGGTAAACTTTGAATACTTTCTTCATAATATTTTTGGGTTTAGTTCTTCTCTTGTTAATTTATTTGGTTTGGTGGATTACCTTTTTCCTTTCCATTTATGATACATAAATCAACTTGACCATTCATAAAATATTTATGGAATATGACAGATAATAGTGGCAGAAAGAATTTTTAAGCAGGCTGGATTTCAGGAAGGCTTTATTATTTGGTAGAAATTACCATGCTTCGATTAACATCAGAGCATGTGCTGATTTTTTGTCAACGGGAAATCTTTTCAGATTCTTTTGGGAGCAGAATTTTAGTGAAAAATAAGTTTAGTTTCTTGCAGTGCAGCAGAATTCTAAAAGACTTAAATATTCCAGTGAGGAACTTTTAATCCATTTTGTTTTTCAATAAAAAGCCTCCAATCATTGCAGGAGATCGTTCGGGAAAATAAAATTATTTGAAAAATTTTGCTCTGCAAAGAAAGTTGTGGAAAAGGTACCGAGTGAAAAAAATATTCTAAACCAAATGAAACTTATCACATATGAGATACTCTTACAATTATCCTATGTCTTAATTTTTTTCCTTCTTAAGTTTTATTTCTTTGTACTTTCTAAGTATTTTCAATGTCATACTTTGCTGACATTCTGAAATGACAAGTACAGGCAGTTCTTTTAACTCACCTTTATAGTCTTGTCTTTATAGCTGGAGAATTAATCTTGCTTCTGCTTTCCATAACACTGTAGAGAAGTACAACTGCCATTTTTATAATAAAAGGGGTGAATTGATGATTATCCATTATTACTTAAATCATGATAAATCAAACCAAAGCTGTCACTTGACCTCATCTCTCTCATTGTCTCCAACACATGGCTCAGTCTGTAACCAGCTTATGGGACTGTTTATTGTTGCTTTAAGTTTTGGTATATAATCTAAGTTAGCAAAAAGCACTGGTCTAGTGCCATGTAATTATTTAGCCCATTTTCTATAAATTAAGTGCTGTTGATGATATCTTCAGTATTTTATTACTCTTTTGTTTTTTGAGGCTTTCTTGTCCATTGTTATTTACTTTCTTTCACAGATTTCTCCAAAAGAATTAGGAATCATACCTTAACTCTGTGTAACCCATGTTCTTTCCAAGCAGGAGAGGGAGACAAAGAACACAAAATGCTGAGAGGCTAATAGCTGTCATTCTCTGTCTGCTGGCTTCAGTCTCCTATGTCTGAAAACTTGGTAAGAGAAACTCACATCTTACTTTTACTAGAATGCCACCTGAAAGATGTTCCAGTTTGCTTCCAGAAGCCTTGTGCAAAGTTTTGCAATCTTTATGAACATGTTTTTCATTTCTATTTAAAATAGAAGAAATGCAAATTACAACAGAAATAAAATACCTTATATTACACTTCATGAGGAAATTAAGAAAATCATGACAGAACCCAAATTTACTGCTTCATTAGTGCTTGGTGTATATATTGATTTACATACAGACTGAGAGTATTGAAACAATGCAGCTAAATTTTATTCACATTTTGGACAGTGACTGCCAATTTTTCCCATTTTGGACAACCTTAATTTAAAATGTGACTGACCTTTTGTACATGAATATATTGAAAAATAAATTTAAATTTTATGGCTGTTTAGAATAAGGATCCTTTTCTGATATCAGGTGTTTGCCATTGTTTTTTGTTGCTTTAATGAGTCATGATTGTATAAGATATTAAACAGATATTAACTAAATACCTGTTGAAGAAAAAGATTATTAAAACATGTAGATTAACCTAAAGTATGCTGCTTGCTTTTTCAGATAAATTAAATAGTTGTATTAATGCCATTGCTTTATCTTATAACAGTTCAACCTTTTATGGAGTTTTTTAAGTGCAATGCAAAGACAAAATCTGGGATCTGTACTGACTTACTTAACAGCTCATCCCTCAGAATGCTTGTTGTTTTTTTTCTTACTCTTAATTTTTGTGAAACCAAGACAAATATTATCCGTGATAATAGTAACAATAACAACATTTTGTGTACACTTCCACCTGCCTGTAGGACTGTTTACTCCAAAATACTGCTTTCTTCCACTGTTGGTATTCCAACTTCATCTAGCATGTTATGTTCGCAGAACCTGAAGCTTGAAGGTTATAGCACATTTCACAAAAAAGATTAAGAAGAGTTAAGAATTAATTGATTTCTAAGTTAAATCTATCTAACTCCAGGACACAATACTATCACTTTCTTTTCTCATTATGCAAAACTATTATTGGAACATTTGAAAATTATATAAAAGACCAAGTTTTTTTAGTGCAATTTGAAAGTTAAAAGGGAAAATTAAAATGTTCTATCCCAACTCTGTTTCTAAACAATTTAGTATTAAGAAAGAACGTTTTTACTATATCTGGGACAGACCATTGTGAGTATGCTAGGTTTGATTCCATTGGGGTTTTTTTGATGCTGGGCAACATCTCTATTTTGAGATGTGTTTTTCTTTTTTCCCTAGTAACAACAGGTGTGGTGGTTTAGCACCACTGTTTTAACTAGGGGCATGCTCAACAGTGATGAGAAGACTGAACAGAATTTAAACAACAGGGAAACAGTTTATTCATCTGGAGCTCAACCAAAGAAATGACAACAGTTTAAGGGAACTCCAGACTTAACACAGAGTTACACTCGACAAAGGACCACGCAAGAAAAGGAAAAGGGGAAAAAGGGAATAAGGGAACTGCTTTTCAAAGGCCAGGCAGGCTGGCCAAGGAAAAGCAGGGGGAAGGGAAAGCCGCTCCTCTTCTCTCTCTCTGCCTCATTCTGATGGTAACTGCTCCCAGCCCTTGAAGTCTCTGCAAAACACAAAGATGAAAAGCACCCCCCCCAACCCAGGGACGCTATTTGGGGAACCTTTCCACTTGCGGTTGTGCTGGCTTGGCTCTGGTGCCGATGGAAGTGGGCGGAGTCAAGCCGCGGGGCCTGGAAGTCAGAGAAGAGGGGCTGTGCTGCTGCTCTCCAGCTTGCAGGAAGCCGAAGAGAGAGAGCTTCCGTTTCTTCAGGCTTTAAAGCTCTCCAAGTCCCGCGCAAATCTCGCAGTCTTCTTCCTGGCTTCACCTTTTGGATTGGCTAGCGGTCTGGGCTCCACCCCTTCTTCCGAGATCTTCGGCTCCAGCAAAATGGCAGTTCCCACCAAAATTGCGAGCTTGCCGCTTCCCGGTGCCATGTCTTTTTACCAACTGCGGGCTGGCTGCTGCCTCTCCAGGGCACCTGCCATCTGCAGGAACCCCAAAGGGGTCCTCGAGGCTGACCGGGACCACAGGAGCTGCCTAGAGCAACCACTGTGCCCACACCGCCGTGCAGGGGCCGTTCCCGGGGCTGTTGGGACCACGGGACCCCTTGCTGGGCTCCCTCGTGGCAGGGTGGGGGCCAGCGCGGCCACCGGGGCACTTCTGACGTTACTGCCCCGTGGCCATTGGCACCGGGGCGCTGTCAGCAAAGAACAACCGGCAGGTGACCGTGCCTGCCACCGCCAGAGCCTACCACAGACACCCAGGATCAGGTGGCCGCTGCCTGAGGGAGAGGCAGGGAACGGTGCAGCGACTGTCTCTCCTCGGTGCTGGGACTGCGCTGGGTATGCTCCGTGCCAGCAAGGGACCCGATCCAGCAGCAGCGTGGCCGCCGCAAATCACTGCTGGGAAGGTGTGCATGCAACAGCAGCAGCAGCCAGCTGGCGCCAGGCTCCGCTCTGTGCTGTGGAAACTTGGGGAAAGCTGTCGGACTCTGCGCAGTGCCATGTCTGCCGGCACCTGCTGCCGGGGTCGTGACCGGCGCTTGCAGCCAGCTGCCTCTGGCCAGTGTCTCCCACCCACAGCTGCATCCGCTGAGACCCGTCCCCGGGGAAGGGGATCGAGCCGCCCACGCACGTCTCCGCCGTGTTTCGGTAAGTTCCTGCTAAGGGAAACTGTGGGGGAAACAGCTGGGCGACCCCCGCCACCTTCCCCGAGTGAGAAAGAGAGCGGGTACCCCCTCCCCTCTCCTCTAGCCAGCCTGAAGGGCAAGGTGGGGGGAGAGAGTGCAGGAGGGCTATTAAGGGAAAAAAACAGGATTTATAACAGAACAGGGAGCCAGCGAACCATTTAAAAGGAAACATCTCTTTCCCTTCCCCCTCCCTCTAAGACCCCCAACACCCTCCCTCCAGTGGACTCAGAACTGCCCCACCCCACCCCCCCCCAAATCCCCACAATAGGTTAAATACAATCCTGCGCTTTTTAATCCCAAAGTTTTAAAATACCTGACATAAATGTTAATTTTTGGATCACAATCTAATCAAAGGTAAATATTTTTATAATGGAGGGAATATGAACAAATAAGGACAGTAGCAAAGAACTTTAATTACAGAGTAAGACTTTATTTTGAAAGTAAAGGTTATGCATGGTAAATATTTTTTCAACCCATATTTTCTGACAGATTCCCTTCTGTATCCTATGATACATGCTTACAAATCTGTCATGGAAATTTACAGTGGTGTCACAGAATTTACTGCCTTGGCAGGCTATGATGATAATGACACCATGATTTTGTTACTTTTTATTATGGGTATGTAATTTTATTTTTTTTTTCATATAGCTCCAAGACATAACATGGTGACCTTGAGGAATTAGAAAATAGAATGTGAAGAGGGAGACAGGTGCAATACATAGAATTTTGCCCCAAGAGGCTACTACTACAGCCAGCTGGTTAGTAAATGTTGAGGAAATTTATTAAAACTTTGCAATGGAAAATGACTAATCTTATTGGAAAATGAATTAACATGTAGAATTCATTTTCATGCTTCAGGGTTAAAAACTGAAACACTACTTGTAAATGACATTTATTTCCATGATACAGTATTGTACAATTGATAATATATACTTTGATGTTTTCTGCATTAAATGGTACTGCAGAAAACTTGAGTATTAGCTGGGATAGACATACCAACTGATCTTAAAATTCCTAAGTTATTAAATATTATATCTAAGTCTTTATTCTTCTTTAGCAACTTAATACGTAATGTGAACATAAGAGGCTTTTCTTTTTTAAATGGAAACAAACAACCATTCTTGGAGAGAAAACTGCGGTGCCATTACTGACAGTTGCCATAAAACTGAAAAATTTTCTGAGCATTAATCCTTTCTTTCAACAAATATTTAAACTGTTTTCCACTTGCAGGGAATCTGAAACAGTAAATGGTAAGATAACATTGAGATAATTTACTTATTTGATTCAGTTTTAACTATTACTCAGACTCTCCAGTCTCAAATGTTGTGGTAGATGTAATGTTTTATACTTGCTGTAGCTTTTCAGTGGCATTTGAGTAGCCACATATAGATCATGGTATATTTAAGTTTAGACCTTATAAAAGTGTAAATATCTAGCACCCCATATTTCTGAAGGGGACAAATGCTTTGCAAAATGCCACTGGAAATATAAATAAAAGAAATTGTGTACACTGAAATCCTGCATGTTATGGAAAGGATTATCCCTGCAGCATCTCCCCTGACCTCTGGTAGAGCCTGGGGCAGGGCTGGAAAGCAGCTTTTGCTGGGAATGAGTGAAAAAAAGGGAGATGTTGTATACCTCAGTGTTTTCCATGTCATTTGTCACAAGGTCAGCAGCCTCATTCTGCCTGGGGATGATATTTTTATGGCGCTTCCTCAACTCTTTTGGGTCTTCACATCCCTTGCTAGTTTCAAACTTCTGGCTAATTTGCTGGTGAACAATTGAAACAGTGTTTCTAGAAGATGCCTCTAATGATGCCATTGTCCTAATATGCTAGTATGGCATGAAAAACTCAAAATCACTGTTTTTGTGCAGAGTACGTTGGGTTACTTGTACATATGCTATTTTGGTCGCATAATAAGGGTTGCTTAGAGATTGTGACTGGCTCATCAAGAATATCTTTCCAGGTATGAGCAAGGAACCTGAGTTCCATTTTTTGTTTCCTTCTGTGTACGGCTTAATTACCCTTCAGTATAATTTCATTTAAAAATAATAATAAGCATTTTGATGAATGTATAAATCTGTTTAATCCTTTATTTTGGTTCACAATTCAGATTGTGAACCATTCATTCTTTCACAAGGGAAATCCTATTTGCTTTCCTTTTAGTCTACACTAGTGTTTTTCTCTCATTTATATGATATTTACCTAACAATGCCCCATGGTTTTGCTCTGAATCTGATAACAGAATTTACCCTCAGAATTTTTAGTTCTTTACCTCAAAGTGGTATAGGTGGTTTTGTTTGTATTGAAGCCTGTGAGCTATGTTGTTTTACTTTAAGCTGCTAATCTCCCTTTGAAAGCATGTGTTTTGGTTATCTGAGTGTCCTGGATTGTAACTGATATATTTTGATGCCCAGTCTGTGATGAATGACAGACACAGAACCAGGTATATTGTCACATGTCTAAGTACTAAACTTAATCTGATCTGACAGAAGGAAACCTCCTGATTCACAATTAACAAAAATTGCCTGTTTCATCCCTCTGGCTGCTTTTTACTCAAACTGCATTTCATAAGTATAGAACAGAAAACCATGGACACCTCTGACTTCTTCCAGTTGACAGGGTTCAATCCCTTTGGGCAGATTGCTCTAAGTAGTATCCGAAGTTGCTATGCCAACCATGGTTCACTAGCAAAAAAGCTATGGTGGCAGAGGTTCTTGGCTCTGTGGCAACTTCAGGTGTACAAGAATCAGCAGCAAGCAGGCAAAAACCGTTTCAGTAAGAGAAGAAAACGTGTGCTTTCCTGATGATATTTTGTCTAGGGATGAGAGAGGTGTTAGAAAAATATTTTTGAAAAGAGATAATCAAAGGACTTCAGTTACAGTCACCACAATTTTTGGTAAATACCACAAAGACAATTCTTATTTTAGAGCTGTTGACACAATCCTTTTCCTTGTTTTTTTTTTTTCTTTTGTGTGGGGTTTTTGCATAATTTTTTTTGACTCAAAGAAAGCATAAACAGACAAAAAGTTATTTAAAGTTTCTATCTCATTAAATGTTTATTGTGCAAAAGAATTTGATCACTTGGCCTCCTTTTATAATGGGGGTAATTCTCTCTAAGTGGTAGTACATATTTGGCTTTTGGTGTGACTACTTAGTCTTCTATTATCTGTCATAGCAAATCTCCATA
This sequence comes from Serilophus lunatus, assembly GCA_013399895.1. Taxonomy (NCBI): domain Eukaryota; kingdom Metazoa; phylum Chordata; class Aves; order Passeriformes; family Eurylaimidae; genus Serilophus; species Serilophus lunatus. Next base: position 705,976 of record VXBA01004483.1, on the reverse strand, counting down.
AGAGTGGGAAATACATAATTTCATACTTTTAAGTGTAGGAAAGAAAAGAATCCTTTCAGTGGAAATGTTGCATTGTGAGTCAAGTTTTAGGAAAGACTAATAAAATACCTAACACCTTAAAATAAATGCAATTATTTAAGCATAAATCTGTGGGGAGAGAACCTATCTTTCATTATACCATCTATCAGAGTTAGAGGAACCACATTCACTTTCAGGCACATCAGCTTTTGAAATATATATGCCCTAAGAAGGTGGTTTGTGTCCCAAAAGTCTGGCTATATGCGTCAAACATCACAACTACAGTAAAAGCTCACAAAGAACAATAAACAATTTCCTTTCTCTAGCATTAAAGACCAGTTGTTTTTTGAACAAGCAACTTTGTTCACAGATTGTTCCAGTCCAACATGCAGTTGAAAGAGTAATGAAAAATTAAGTACTGCACAAAAAGTAATTTAAAATCATTACAACTTTAAAATTAGCAAGTCATTTTTCTTCAGTTGGCATGACTCTTTTGCACTGAGATCTGGAAATTGTACTTTGAAGTTTTTAAGCAGCTGTTGGGCTGGTTGGGAATAAGAGGTTTTCAAAATACACTTTAAATGGAGGAAAAAACTCTTCAAAATAATTGCATCTTATGTTCAGGATCTTAAAGTTTTACTGCATAAACCAGCATTTTTGTGGTGTTCTGAACAGCTAAATAGAACAGAAAAGAGATAGCATTTCAATTTTTATTTCCAAATGCAAACATTGGAATAGGCCTCTTCTAGTTTGGTGAAAATGGATGTAGGAATTTTGATTTACAGGAAAGTAACGACTTTTCATACACACCACCACCCACTATATGCATAAAAGGAATATATGTGTGGGAAGGTTGTGACTGTCCTTTCACATGACGGAGAAAAGTGTGTACCATAGTTTTGTAAAACAAGGCAACCGAGAAATTAAATATCTGCACTCAGCTACAAGATAAGCCCAGATATTATAAAACCTGCTGTTGGTATCAAACAGTTCTTCTGTGGATAGGAATGAAAAAAGAATCAGAAGAAACATAAAACTGCTTTTAGTAGATGTGTCTGTCTGTATACTCATGTTATCTTTATAACTGATACATGATTTTTATTCAGAGTGCTACAGAACAGAATACATTTCATTCTTAAGAAGCTTTTCAGTGAACTCAAGTTTATTATATAGTTATACATGTGTATATATATGTTTAATATGTACATATATAACTATTATATATATTAGCTTTTGTTTATGTCCAATTACTCATTGAATTTCCCTACTTGGATATCTTTAGATATTGCATGATTAAACATTCTTAGTAGTTTCATCTGAATCTCTGGTTTGGATTGATGGCTGTTTCTACATGTCTGAAAAATCTGTTTCTGAGAAGTCCATTGACCTAATTCTGCTGTAATTTAGCTTTGTTCTTAATATATAATTTCAAAATATAGAAGTTGCTTTGCTATAAAACTAGTCTGAATAAGAGATAGGGTGAGAGAATGGGGAGTAACTTCATTTTGTACACTGAAAGAACTGGAAGGATAATCAGCCTGTTGGTTTTAAGTTTACTAAACAGAGGAACTAAAAATATAGGAACACTTAGCTTTAAATATAATGCATGGGTATGGAAAATCAAGGGATTTAGAATGTGTAACATAGTTCTCACAGGAATAGCTCTGTTTGCATCCTTCTAATTCCTGAGGGTCCTGAAAAACAGTCTAGCTTCTAGCTGAATTTAAAAAGAACTTGTATTTTATAACATGCCAGTTTCCACTGACTCCAGGGAGCCTCTAAATGATGCTTTTGGTCCATCATTCATGTGAAAAGCTTCCTGTGTAATAACGGTGTATTCACAGAATATTCTAAGTTGGAGGGGACCCACAAGGATCATGAAAGTCCAATTCCTGGCCCTGCACAAGACAGGAGTCACACCAGCAGCCCGAGAGCATTGTCCAAACGCTTCTTGAACTCAGACAGGTTTGGTACTGTGACCACATCCCTGGGGAGACTGTTCCAGTGCCCAACTACCGTCTGGATGAAGAACCTTTTCCTAATATCCAACCTAAACCTCTCCTGGGACAACTGCAGGCCATTCCCTCAGGTCCTATCACTGATCATGAGAGTGCAGAGATCAGTGCCTCCCCCTCCTCTTTCCCTCACAAGGAATTTGTAAACTGCAATGAAGTCTCTCCTCAGTCTCCTCGTCTGCAGTCTGAACAGACCAAGTGACCTCAACCTCTCCTCATATTGCTTCCTCTCAAGGCTCTTCACTCATTACTCTCCTTTGGACACTCTCTAATATCTTAATATCTTTCTTATAATGCAGTGCTCGAAATTGTACACAATATTCAAGGTGAAGCCACACCAGTGCAGAGCAGAGTGGGACAACCCCCTCCCTTGAATGGCTGGTGATGCTTTGCCTGATGCCTCCCAGGACACAGTTTGCCCTCCTAGCTGCCAGGGCACTGCTGACTCACATTCCACTTGCCACTGACCACATTAAATCATATAATGTAATTTGCACCATAAACCTGCTCACTTACCTTACAGAACCTGCTGCAGAGGAGTAACATGGAAAACATACTAGATTTCCGAAAAGGATGGATAGCTTAGTCACTTAAAAAATTTTGCTTTAAAGCTAAGAGTGTGTATGTGACCCCAAATTCATCTGAGTAGGCAGTATTAATTTACATAATCCTATGGAACAAAAGGCATTTTAATTGCAGTTTCTTTCATAAAACTAGGGGGAAAAAAACCACCTAAACCAACAACATTACAAGATCTTAATTTCATGATCCAAAAGGAGATTCTTTAAACACAGACATACCAATAAAATAATTAATGGTTACCATATAAAAATGCTGAACTTTTCTGATATATATGAAGCATTCATTGTTCAAGGCAAGATAAAATTCCATAATAAAATCTGTGAGTCAGCCCTGTACAAGAATACCTTACTCTTTTCTATCGCTGCTGATGTAATTAAAAAAAAATATTTTTAATCAGATCTCTTCACTGGATTTCCAAGCTTTGTCTTTTGCAAAAGAGCAAAACTGTCCACAAACAGTGCTGTGTTGCTTGTGGCTGGCACAAGGAAGTTGCAGATGTCAAAAATCAGAACTATAGTTCTTAAATCTATTCTGTTTTTCTGACAAATTAATCTATATGTTATTTCAGCATACATAGAAAATGACATCTAATTCATAGACTAAAAATCTTTTCATCATCCAAAAAAATGAAAGACAGTGTACCATTAATGTGAGAGCCTGGGACAATATGGAATCCCAAACCATTCTTTTCAAAGAATTCCACTTTTCAGTCTTTTTAATAGTGCTCTTTTTTACCAGCACTTGATTTTATTTTGTTTTTGAACAGTCATATATATGTGACAAAGTTAATTAAAAGCTTAAATGGTTTCTTGTAGATCAAAGTTACCCTATACTCTCCTGCTGAGCATGTAGAAAGATGCACTTCAATCACATTATTATCCTCAGTATCTCTCTTAAAATTACATACAAGGAAAATCAGCATGCATGTTAGTTTGAATCGGAATGGGACTTTGAAGTGAATTGCTTGATTGCACCCACTGTCCACATTTTGTTTGGATCACAGTCTGGTTTTTGAGTGCAGCAATTGGATTCATTTTGAATGAAGCTAATTGGAGAGATTTGCTTCAAGAAACACGCGCTCGGTGTGGGAAAGCACATTTGGACTAGTCTGAAGTAAAAGTGTAAGATGTATGTAGTATAGATCTTTCCTTAATTTTTTTTTCAGTCTAAAAACACATTGCTTTTGCACCACAATGTCTAAGCTTGCCTTATCTACATAAACTGTCTGAATAATTTAGAATGTTAGAAGTTTTGTTGGTTTGGAGGTTTCTTTTGTCTGAAAAAAAGAGAAACAAAAATCCTTTCCAAAATATTTTATATAAGTAAGAATTTTACCTTTAAATCTGTTATAATTGACTGTAACATAGTGTTTCCCAAGATATTCTTTGACAGCAAGATGAGTTGCACATTATTATTTGAGAAACCCATACCTATATTGTTAATGCCTGAAGAATTTTCAAGTCAAGAAAGGATTCATCATGTAACCTACACAGAGATTACACGGGATGACTGCTTAGCTCATGTTCAGTGTCCAACTCTGACCTTAAGCATTGCTTACCTTTCTCTTTAAAAACAAAGTTTAAGAGCCATGCTTATGATTTGTCCATTGAAGTAGGATCCTACTTCCTCTATGCCTTGAACCAAGGAGTAGTGTTAAGACTTTGGCCACCATACCAATAAATATCTTTCCATTAAGAAGGATTATTTTACAATCTTACATATGATTTTCATTTTGGCATACATACATAATTTTTTGAAGCTCTTCTATAAAGTACTTGTTTAACCCAAACTTCCTGTCTTGCCTACTTTGAGGTTTACTGCATGTTAACCACCACCAGCAACTGATTCATGAAGCAGTTCTGAAAGCAGAAAGGTTGTTAATCTGTTTAACTATGTAAGACTATAAAAAGACATTACTTCCCCACTTTTATGTTTTTTTCTGAAAATGTTTTTGAGTAAAATCTGCATTTTATCCTATTGTTTATAAGCTAACATCAGTGCAACCTGATACAATCCTTATAATAAAGTACCTTATTTATGGTAAGTTATCAGTCCAGGTCAGTGTGATGTTGTTGCCTTGAAAAAAAATTTATTTTTTAATATTTATGTTATTAAATAGATAGACTTATTTAAAAATTATTTTTAAATAGACTTATTTAGAATTTAGTTTGCAGAGATAAGGACATTCTGTTTTTCTGGGAAATTGTTTTCAATACTAGTTACTACCAGGCAGTTCATTTAATTTCATTTAAAAAGACTCAAATTAAACTCAGTGTCTGACTGAGAAACATACAATACAGTTCTTTTTATAAATGAAACATAAAACATTATTAAATGGGACAAATTGAATAGGCAGTAATCCTTAATAACGTTAAAATAGTAACATTTGTAACAGAATCATTCTGAGATTAATTTTAGCACAGCCATATGGATTCACTTTGCATGGTAATGCCTTAATTATTACCTGATTATGTTTTTACAGAAGGTATCACATAACGATGTAATATTTGTAGCTTATTCTTTCCAACTCTGATTACATTTTCTACTGTCAGCACGTAAAAAGCCTTTGATAAAGATCGTAAAGGGAATATAATTTATTCATTACTAGCTCTTCTTTTTTCTTTAAAGGATATTTTGTTCTTGGGGAGATGTAGCCAAGAGGTCCTATTGCCTTCAGCAGGAACTATGTCTGCTCTTGAATTTAAAATGCATACCAGTGCTCATTTTGAAACATAGTAAAGTACAAGAGCTTAAGTTAACCTCTGATGTAAATTAATTTTACTTTGGCATGGTAGCACTCATTCAGAACAACCACGAAATTAATGTTACTTTGGCATGGCAGCCTTCATTCAGAAAAAAAACATGACTTTTATCAGCTAGCTTCCTTGACAGAACTGGAAAGGAAAAAGTTTATTTGAAACCTTTTGATGGAAAAGTTACAGTTTTCAGCAATGCAGACTTACATCCTTCAATAAAGAATAAATCTGGATGTTAGCATAAAAAATTCAAGTTTCATACATATATACAAAAAAGTTTGAAGTATGTATCATTAAGGTAGAGGATCTAATGAGCTGTCTTAATTAAGTACCACATTTTGGATGTTATTCTTCTTTCAGCTTGTTTGGTTTCTATTCCTCTAGTCTTTCTTCCTTGCTGCCCCCTTTTCATTTCTTGTGACTGTACCCATACCATGACCCCTGTTCTTCATTCTTTTCCTCTTATTTTCTATTTAACATTGTGCTCTGTTGATTTCCAGCTTTGGGTAAATACAGTACTTATTATGAATTAACAAGAAACACGCATTTTATGGCACATTTTATTATTTGTAAAGGATGCTAAGATGTGCATTTACTTTCACAATAAAGGTGAAATAGCTGATCCATCCACAAAAGTAAATTTCATATCGATATGGAAGTTCTTTCAGTTATTGCTGCTCACAGAGAAGGAATTCCTGTTCAACTTTTACTAGTTCATCTTCCGTTGATCTCTGGGCAAGAGGATTCAGTTTGTTAGCCCTTCAAAATACCTTTGTGATAGTCGACTAAAAATATGTAACATTCTACTATAGCTGTCCATAATGTATGAGATGAAATATTGTGCCACATACTACAGGGTATTTTGTATGCTTCTTAACCTTAAGTGTTCATATTCCTGATCCCTGTTGGTTTAAAAACAAAACAAAACAAAACAAAAATAATAAAGAGTACGACTTACCTATGGATATGAGACTATTGAATTGTAAAAATCTCTTCAGTGTTTCCAACTGGCCCAGTGTATACTGTCTTATCATTAAAAATTCTCTGTGTGTGCAAAATATTTTGTTTATACATTAAAGATTTAAATTGGTAATTTTATTTTCAAATACACAATTACTTTTCTTCTTTTCACTTCATATATGTTCCTCATCATCTTCCACATTTTTTCTTGCAGCTTATTCTAAATTCTAATTCTTATTCTAATTCTAAAGATTGCTATGAGACCACAGACTGGTATCAGTCCCCTGCAGCAGTTCTCAAAAGACTTCTGAAGAAGCACTGCTTCCAATACTAAGGAAAATTGTTTCTGAACTTTGTGTCCATTAAGTCAACCTGCCATCATGTAAAAATGCAGAGAGGAGGTCTACAGAATTTTACGTTTACAGGTAAAAATCTGCCTTGCTTTGAAAGAACTATTAAAATTTTTATAATTAATAGTATTTACTGCTTATATGCAGGAGATATAGTAACAGTTTAATAATAAAGTTTCTTGATTGTAAATGTGCTTGAAAGTACTGAATGTGAAATTCATGCCAATAGCAAAAGGATAATCTACTCAAGAGTGCACATTTGACATTATTTCAAAGAACTTCAGAACGTTTTATACCTGTGGATAGATCAGATGTTTTTAATTTTGTATCATAAACCATTACAATGTCCCTTGTTGCACAGTAACATAGGAAGGAAAGTGATACAGTGCATTCCTTAATTCCCCTGATAACCTTCATCTAAACTCCTACAACAGGTATAAAAATCAGTCCATGGATGTGCCTTGGTCTTTATAAATAGCTTACAAATTACAGACTAAGGCTGGATGTCTGATTTTTAAGAAGTTAAATGATGTGAACCTTAATATTTTTCCTTCTTTTAGTGGCAACAGCAAAAGGGAGATTTCATAATTTTCCATTTCTTTAAAACAAAAGCCTAAAGGAGCCCTGGGGGAAACCGAGTAGCCAGAAGTATTGAGTTGGCTTGATTCAAATACAAGCTAGGCGGCTTGGGAAGATGCCACCACATTATGGAATATTAAGGATTCTTACTCAGTGTGATTATATATTGTAATAATTATAAAACCTTGTATCGGATATTTAAGTAAATAGGTATTTAGGTGTTTGTACATAAATTATTTTATGTTTATACATAAATTAAGACCCTACAGTGTCTTATCCTCCTTTAATAAAGCTATTAAATATTTAATAAAGTCATTAAAAATACATTTTCACTTAGCATGAATTTGTTTTCCTGAAATATTTCCATTACCAGCTTTTCGTTAAAGTCTTTAACTGTGGAAGTCAGAAGTCTCAGTGTCATGTGAATTCAAATGGAGGTATTTTTTCTTGAGGGTTGTTCTCAAAATATTCATTCTGAACACTGAAAGCACATGAAAAGAAAGTCTCAACTCATTTATGCTGTGAATGAATTGTGAAGGTACCTGGAACCTGTAAAACAGTCTCAATATATGGTCAGTTCACTTGAAGTGCTTTGTTATTAAAAGAAATATCTAAAACTCAAAGAGGTTCTATTGAGCTGAATGCACATAAGAACATCTGTAATATTTTCTTGAGCTTACTACTTAGTTCTAAAAAGGTCATTGTTTCCATATGTTGTATTAGTCACTATGTAAGAGGACATGCCATTTAAAAAATCCCTTTCTGAACAAAGTACACCAATTACACTTTGTTTCTTTTTTTTCATAAAAGAGTCAGTTGTGTTTCTCTGAAAACTGCATTTGTAGTGGATGGCACTGATGTATCCAAAAAGTCTCATTACTGATAGGTAGTTAGTTAAGGTTAAATCTAAGGGTATTGAGAACACATCAATGAGATTTAGCCAATGCACAGGCTTTATAGAGCATTTGAACACTAGTAGGAGCAATACTTCAGTTTAAAAATTTAGATGAATGTAAACTTTGATATGACCCAGTGGTAAACTATGTGTTCTTAAGTAGCTCGAAGTCTTAGAAACTAGTTTTTGATTTCTAAACAGCATTTGGTTTTTCAGAATTACTTCCATGATGCAGTAAGTTTTTCTTTGTTTCTATGTGTCAGAGGCATTCTTGGGAGAATATAAAGAGTTGAGCGGGTAAGGCTCAAGGACTGATATGTTTGAAATGAAGTGAATGAATGAAAATCTTTAAAAGCACTAGATATTACCCTGTTTGATTGTTTTTGAGGGAAAATAAGTCCATAACAGAAAAACTCAGAAGCTGGAACTGTTAGGGTTCCTGGATGACTGTTTTAAACTGATTCTTATAAAACCACAACAGCAGGCAAGATGGGAGGGAGTTGCTTATTTCTTTTGAAAAGATTCTGGTATTTACATTTCCATGCCATCAAAATGTGCAAATAAATGACAATTCCCATAAATATTTGAGTATGCTGGAAATTAGAAGTGGACGAGTGATATCCATGAGAGGTAAAAAATTCCCGAATACTTGCATCAGAACCAACTACAATGTTGAACCATTAAATAATAATAATAAAATTGAATTTACTCTTCCGTAATTCTTCTAGAATCGGATTTTGTTCTGTTACCATTGCTTCCTTAGACAGAGAAAAAAAACAATAGCCTTTGTCAGCAAAGTGCTTGTGATGCATCTTGCAGACTAAACAAGGTACAGAAGATGGAAGAATAAAGAGGCAACATAATAAAGTACTCTCATAAGACAGCAAAATAATATTGAAAAATCAAGCTTACTTTGTTTAGTAAATTAATAAATCAATAGAAAACTTTCAGTGGATATAAAATTTTATCAGTTAAAACTGCAAATATTCTATTGCCATTATGGGTAAAGCAGATCATACTATCAGTCTATATTAAAAGTGGCAAGACAACTGTGAGACTTTGAACATGTGCTATCTTATAAATATTAAACATGCTGTTTTGCAATGGGAGTGCCTTTCCATCACTTCAAAGTGATTTTATTATTAATCTGGCAGAATTTTAGCTTTTTGAGGGCATTTGGCTTCTAACTCAAGAACCAGAAGGCAGTCTTGTGTACTGGGTCAACTGTTAATTCAAAGGTTCTTAAAGGGGAAAGATCAAAGGGGAAGGGAAGTACAGGGGGAATGCAAAGATATAGTAGGTATATAAATTGTACTTTGGAATTCCAGTAGAGGGTGAGGGAGTCTAGATTAACATTGTACTCATTAAACAGCTTCCATCACGTCCACTGAGAAAAGCTCTAAATCTGTGGGGAAAGCTCATGATCAAAGTTCATCTTTTCCATACAGACAAGGGGATCAAATTCAGAAAGCATGAATAAATTTGTTTTTGCCAATTTGTGTGTGTATTGAACCTTATAAGCCTATTACAGGTTGTTTTTTTTTCTTTTTCCTTGTAGCTTTCAAAATATATAATTTTATATATATATATATATATACACACACACATATATATGTAATATATGTATACACACACACAACATAATTAATCCCTTATATAAATAAAGCATTGTCCGGTTATGAAGCATTGATACCTTTTACTCTTAGACTTTCAAAGAATGATAATGGATCTAATTTATTTTAATATATTTTATGTATTTTAGTCAGCTAGAAGTCACATTTTTAAATTTATGTCCTACGACTTAAACCCTTTAATATTCCAGTGGAAGACAATTATTTTTGTACTTAAATTTATAAAGGGGGCATGATAATGCAATGCTTTGATTTAATTACAAACTCAAATGTTACATTCTAAATCTGATTAAGGTAAGAATAATAGATAATTGCTCTGTATAGCTTTTCAAAATAAAGCTAAATTTTTAAATATTTGTGATCCCTTTGGAAGAATAAAGAGAGAGGAATGAATTCTGGTAATTTTCTTTTTTTCTGTCAACCCTTTTTATTAAAACAAGCGACACTACCCTCCTTAGATCCTAAGGAATGGACTGGTGTTTTAAAGTGTGGTGTTGCCAGATTGTGTTTCATCCAAGAAAGGGATATTCATGTGATTCTCAAATACTGAGCTTGAAGTCTCAAGGGAACAATGCAAAACAAGACACAGAGAATAAATCTTTAGTCAAGTTTTTGACAGAGATGATTCCCTATACACCTAAAATCTTCAAAGAAAACACTAAATTACATATTGAATGGCAGTTTATAGAATGCAATACATTTTGGAAATAAATAATAATATAGAAGAAAATACAGACAAACTCTAAAATTGGAGAAAATGAAAAATGTTTCCACATGTGACTGGTTTTCCTATTTTGTTGTCTTCATCTGAAGATAAATATTTTAGTCCATGTCTTTCAGCAGAAGTGACAAATATCTGAAAGGAATATATTTAAATGTAAAATTTATTAAATTTATTCTAATGCAGAATATTATTGCAGAAGATTTAAAGGAAAGGTGTAGCAGTGTTTGTTGTTTTGCCCTTTAAAACAGAGCTATCAATTTGGCAGCATTGGAGATAGGACCTTCTGAAATCACAGCCACTACAAAAAGGATCCAGGAAAGAAAGACTACATACAAACTCTACAAGAGACAAACTGGAGTCTCAAAATGGAGTCTCTTCTTTATTGCAAATTCATGTACCTTTTATACTCAATGGATTGTTTTGGTTAACATAGCCAATAGACAAAAGAAATAATGGTCACATGTTATTCAGGGGTCACTTCTGCCAATGTCTTAGAGCCACAGAAAAGCAGGTTTTCTTCTGGGATGATTTGCTTTACATGGACTTCAGTTTTGTTCTGAGCTTTTCCTCAGAATATTTTATTCCATACTAAATGAATTTTTATTTCTCCTTTCTTCAAAACACAACTTTCATATTAGCTCTGGTGATTGTTTCACGTAAGTAGCAAAAAATAGTACTGTTTTCTTAGCTTCCATGCTCCATTACCCCCTGCACCAGACAGAAACACTACATAGTCCTATGCCAATGTCAACCCAAAAAGCTGAATCCTGTTCAGCTGGGATTGCAACAGATATCTCTTTGGCAGACACAGGGGAAGCTTTCACATCTGAAGAACCCAAGAATCTGAAACTGCCAGTCCTGAAACTTGACTGATTCCTCCTTCCCATAGTAGAGGATGTCATTCTGTCATCATGCTCAAAAATACACTCTTTTTCCTAATTGACCTCTTGGAAAAATCAGTAATTTCCTTTCCCAACATCCAAAACACACTGCTTATCAACCTCTTATTATTATTCTACCTTAAGGCAAGATTTGAGCTTCAGTTATTCCTGACTAATGAACCCTACACAATCTTTAAAAACTTCAGAAGACTATATGGACTCCTAAGGAAATGTAACGCTGTACTGCAAATCCTCACTGTTGGAAAGCAAACCTGTTTCTTACATGTCCTGCTTTGATTTTACTATCCTTGCACAGGGGCCTCTAGAATTTAACATGTTACTTCAGATGAGTTCTTACCAGTGCCTTTTACCTCATCAGTGCTTTTTTGAGTCCTATGAACCTCTTTCTCAAATGATAAAACAATACTTTCCCTTTCCATTGTGATTGTTCATGCTCACAGCCCTCTTTAATAAACATACACGCCTTTCTCATTCTTCTGTTTCTTTCTGCCTATTTATATGTCGTCCTTATACACAGCTTCTCACATTTTCCTTGTCAGATAGTTCATTGTGACTTTTTCCTGATAATCCTGTTAGTGGAAATATTTAGTAAAGCAAGCTCATGAACAATCCCTTTAGTAATTTCTCTCCAAGTCTTATTTCCATTTTAAGCATCATTCAGTACTCTTTTTTTTACATTCCACTCTAATCATAATTTTTCTAATTTATTACATTTGTGTGTACTTCCATATCAGGTGCTTTCAAATTAATTATATGGCTATCTTAATTTTAAAAAGTATCATGACATCATATTACTTTAAGTTTACCTGCATGGTTTCAGCATTCATTCATTCATGAAATCTTTACAGTGAATAGGAGCTTGATCAGCTGTTCCATGGTTTCTTGGATTGTTTTTTCCTTTTCTGAAAAATGTACATTTCTTACCAGCCATAGGCTATCGCCACAGATACAGTGCAATCTCAGATTATCATCTGTGTGCACCTTTCATGGGCCAGTTCTATTTTGGAACATGCAAACAGATGTTACTTAGACTTTCTAAAGTGCATTAAACTTTGAAGAGTGCATCTGTTTCTAGTCTCTGGGTCTTGATAAGAATATGACAGAATGCAAGAGGTTATGGTGTAGGCACAAGAGCATGGAGAAATAAAAAACCTATGCATATTCTCTGCATATTCTCATAAACTATTCTATTCTACTTTAACTTTTTATACAGCAATATAGCTGGATGTTCAGTTACACCTGTTCTCTTCCCTTTATTATTTTTAGAGTATTTAGTTTCACATAGTGTTCTAGTTCTATTCCTCCATGCTGTTGTGCAGTGCTCTGTGAGCAATGCATCATTTATTTCACACTGCCATCACACAATCTGTGCACTAAGCATAACCCTTTCACACACTGCATTATCTGCCAATCTCTTTATCAGAATTTGCATTTCTTTTCTTCCTCGTGCTTCAGTCCCATGTTCTTCTGTATCAAACTATATCCTGAGTTGTTCTTCCACCTCTGCCTTTATATTAAAATGACATTAAATATTGAGCTATTGGCTCAAGTTCTATGCCCATTTTCTAGTCTAGACCTCTGAATTAGTCAGTTAAATATGTTATCTTGATTAGTCATCATGTGCTGTATCTATCTTTTAGGAAATCTTTTTGGCAGAAAACACGGATGGTAAAACATATCAAAGTTTTGTTCATCAGGTTCTAGATAAGCCTTGGGCATAACCCTTTATTGAATGATTTATAGAGGCAACGTCTTAAATATACAGAGTTACTGATGATTAGTAGTTCCATTTAGTCTTGTCTCTGTAAAGAGGTCTTGAATAAATAGAATCGATGGGCACAAACATCTTATAAATTATTTCATATGATTTTGCACTAACTTTAACGTTTTTCTGCTTTTAAAGCCCTGTTTTATGTTAAATAAAGTATGTTATTCCAGAGTAAGCTAATTGAATATTTTGGTTAACATGCATATGATTCACCATGGAATTTTATTTAACACAGGCAATAGTCAGTGTCACATCATTAAAAATTTTAAATTCCACACTTCAAAAATACATATATATATTAATCCTATACAGCTCTGAGATTAATACAGTACAAAATCTCGTATGTTTCTCAGGGCTTCTCTGGAGAGATAATTTGATATCTTAGCCTGTAGTAACTTTATGAAATATTTTTATTCTGCAGAGCTTGATTTCTGTGGTATTTTTAGTAGACTAGATACCAAATAGTCAGTTCTAATTTGGTTTTCTTCAGTCCTTTCTCCCAGAATGATGATTATTTATATTACAGAAGCATAAAAACTTGAAAGTTCAAAAGGAAATACATTATTCAAAAGGATATTGAAATAGTCTTAAAAATCAGAAGGAAGTGCAAAATACTAGTTAGTTTAAAGGATACAAGAACAAATTAAGGCATTGTGTCCATTTTGGTTTGTGAGGTGTGATATGGAAAGTATGTAAAATACACTGTAAAGATGGAACATTTTGCTAAGCTGTTTATACACTCAGAAGAAAGATAGAGAAACAGGAGTTTTCCATTAGTGAAAGATTGAAACAATTAAACTTTAACAATTTTCCAATGGCTGAATACATATGCTGCAGGTCTCTATTTCAGATTCCTTATTTTTCATGCTTTCTGCTAGAAAACAAGCAGGTGATGCTTCTGACAAATAAACTTTTTATCCCATTGTGAGAGAAGTATACAGCACTCCAACTATAAAAACATAAAATTACGAAGGATTTACTAAAGTGTACCTATTCTCTTTAATAAAAAGAGTAGAATTATTCCTTTTGTACACACGACGATGGACTTTCCAAAGAGAAAGGTTGGGAAATGCCTTTAGGTACACGTAAAGCTTTCTCCTTCCCACAAAGCCATATTGGTCTGCCTGTACTAATGTACAGAAAAAGGGAAGGTTTTGACACCACCTGCAGAGGATACCTTCTCTCTTACATTTCATAACCTGTAAAACCTCCTTCAGTCAATAGCAGTGGGAAAAAATGGTGAGGTAATAACAGCCACTGGGGATCCGGTAAATTATGCCAGCCTCAACAAACAAAGATAAACCAAACCAAATACTGGAAATTCTGCTGAAGGTTTGTGCAGCACTAAGACACTATTAAGACAAGGAAAATCCAGTAACAATGTAAATGCCAACTCTGTAAAAGAAAGGTCTTAATTATCTTTACATACTGAATACTAGTCATGTTAATTAAAGATGTATCCTAAAGACAGACTACGATTGCCAACTTGGAAGTATAATTCAGTACAGTCATAACCAAGTAGTTCAAATCCTGCTTTTTTTCTGCCCAAAGGATAATGCTGTTAGTCTTTTGTGATGAAGTAGTTTTGCAAGTGACATCATCAAATGATCCAACAGGAAAAAAATATTTAATTCAGAACACCTGTTCCACATCATACACTGATTTGTAGCTTAATGTATTATTTTTGCACTACTTATTAACAATTACCGTATCTTAGATTTCAGCTTTGTCTTATATTACTTACACAAGGAGCTACAGAAGTGCAATTAAAACATCACTGCATATAGGTCATATTAAAATGTAATTGATGGATATATCCCTTGTGTGTAAATGGAGTGAAAAGTGATAAAAAGAATGGTGTAAGAAATAGATGATGCACAAAATACATAAAATTTTTGCATCAACTCAGAACGCTGAAAAAAGCTTTTTCAAATACATAAAGATGCATTCTAAACATTTCAAATGTAAATACTTTTTATTAATGTCACTTGTATTGTACTTGGGTTTTTTTTTTGGTCCATAGTATGCAGTACACTGTCTTCAGTGTGACAGCAGCTTCATATATGGAGCAACAAAGTGCTCAAGTCTGAGGTATTTGCAATGCTATTACGTATGTTAACATTTTTAAAATGTGTACAGTTTGTTTTGTTTACATAAATGGAGTACATAGGTTTCTAAGAAATAATGATTTCTCATAATATTGGTAAAATATTTTAGGTCAAACCACTTACAACTACTTTTTTAAGGCTGTTAGAATATCTGCTAGGTTAATACCTATAGACAAGTATTGGAATCACTAAACAATTTAAATACAAAAGTATTGTGCATATTTAGTCCTTTGCTGATAGAACTCAGCTTCTGTCCACATGGACTGACGTTAAGGAGTCTATACCACAGTTTTCAGTTATCTGTCCATTTGGTCATTGGTTAAGAGGATTACAGTGAACAGCTCATGATGTACACCCAGCACTGAAAGGCCATGAATGTTGCCATGTAGCCTCAGATACAAAAACATCCTAAAAACTTTCTTTCAAGATTATGTATAATACCACTACTGACCAGTTGGTAACTTCTTCATGAAGAATGTAGAATTCTACTTGGGTCACTTCAACTGTCCAACTTTAAGATACCATGTTGCACCTAAGACTTACCTCAAGAAAACCAGCAGTCACGTAAAATACCATGGCACTTTTTATGATACTCATCATTTTTACTTTTGTAAGGTTGCTGAGAATTTCTAAGTGGTTGGCTCAATGTATTCCTTGTCATTCACTAACAGCCTTATTTAAGTTGGTATTCACTAATGGGCTCCTGTTTAAAATCTTATTTGTTTTGCATTTGCAAATTGCTTAGTTTGTAATAAATATTAGAGAGCTTATACTCATTTTCCACATACTCTTGTTTACTATCCAGTTCAGGCATAACAATGAGCTAGACATGAAGGCCACTTTTACCTCTTTTTCAGACCTGGACAATGAAGTTTGCAGGTATTTATCAAGCACAAATATGGGCCACAGACGTAAATACATATGTCTTCAGAAAAACTCTACTCTGAAAAATGGACTAAAAATAAATACCATGCTACACTTAAATAATTTCTCATTAATTATCTTAAGATACTGTACTATGTTTCCCACCAATATCCTGTTAATGTGACGGAGCCTGAAGCTCCAAATATATTTTGATTTGAAGGACACAAAACTGAAAACAGTCCATTTGAAAGTAACTACTAAGACTGGGGTTTTTTGCCTTTCCACTGAAAGTTACAAAGTAATTTGTATATAAAACATATGCAACCCAGGCACTTGGAAAAAAATGGAAAGCAAGCATTATTAACATTCTACAGAGTGACACTCTTTATTGCTCAAACATTAGTATAAACACTGTAACTAGCAGAATACATAAAATAGCTCTTTTTATGAAATACCACTTGAAAATAGCGCTTTTTATAAAATGTCATTTGAAAATAAATAGCTGGGAAAGAACATGTTACAAAATGTTTAGCAGTAAAGAAATTGAACCCTCTTTTACTGTAATCCTTAGAATAACTAAAGGCCACCTATTCCTTATTCTCTTGTGGTAACTGCAATTGAACAACCACTGCGGGTTTCATTAGGCTGAAGCGCTGCATGGCTATGTTATCTCCACGATTTCGCACTCACAGCAGCACTAAATGAGTTAGGATTCATTTGAATTATCAATGGCTAAAAAGAGGGCATAGCATGCAGTATTGCTTTTGTGAAAATACAGACTTTGATTCTGTTAAGAGTAATACCAGCACATGGGCCTTATGGTGGTATGGACAGCAAATAATTTGAGAATTGCTCTGTGAAATGGATGCAGCTTTGTAAGGAAATAGCCATTTAGGTTAAGCAGCATTATGACATTTTTATAATTTGCCGTCCTTTATAGCAGAAATGGAAAGCTGTAGTTGGCAGACGATTACATCAATTAAAGGCATTTATAGAATTGTATCTATATTTTGAGGGAGAATAATAAAGTTGATGTATTTTTCACTGGGGTACAATACACACCAGAATACTGGTTTTCTTCTCCATGCACACATTTATGGATTTTAGCAGAGTATAGAAAACAGTGGGCTTAGGTCCTCTTGATAGGTGAAGTTCACTTTCATTTACAAAGTTCACACACCCTCCAAGGCTTAATGGAGAAAATAAAGTAACTAATTGTAAAGGTTTGTCTTTCATTCTGCCTACTGTGAACAAACGCACTTTACACCAGGATTTGTGAAAGTACTTACTCTCTTACTCACTGACTGCAGATAATTACAGAGACTTTATTACATTTCTGTGAAAGAAATCCTGATCTCAGTGAACAGTATTAACTGGGCTTCTGAATTACTCTTGGTTTATATGCTGGTTTAGCCAAGGAAAAAATTCTCATTTGTTAATGCATACATGCTGTATGTAAAAAAAGACATCTCTTGTTGTTGAAATAGCTTATTCACTAGGTAAACAGGTTTATTCACTTGTAAGGTTGGAGATAGAAGGAATAAATTCCTTGTGTACAAAACCACAGATAAAAGTTTTCCTTGTTTATCTATTCCCCAGAATGAGAACATGTCACACTTGCTTTCATTTTGCCACTTTATATTTTGTATGTGCTTGCTGTTTTTCTGCAGTTTGTGAAGGGATATTTGAATTCCTATTTTCATCATTTTTTCATGAATTCATGTCTTGGTCATGAGGTAAAATCCTGGGAGCAGCATGCTTACTGTTTTAGGGGATATTTTCCTCTCTTTGTCAAAGAAATGTGAAGCAGTCTAATTTCCTACTAAACGAACTGATTTTTCTACTAAACTGACAAGACTACTGACGGATGCAAGTGGTAAATGCACCATTTACAATCAATAGATTATACAAATTCAGTAAGACTAACTTGATATTCCATTGGTATAGTCTGTCTGTTCTTTTCAACAATAGCTTTAATGATGCTATGGTCTTTTCAAATGCAGGAGACTGTTAAATGTTACAGAAGGAGCACTACCAGTAGCTCATAGCCTCAAATGAACCCAACAAGAACAATGTAACAAATATTTCGCCTAAGTTGAAAATTGGTTGTTTTTAAACATCATCTTTGTGATGCTAATTGTGTCAGTGTTTTTCAATTGCTTATTAATATTACATATCAGTATTTCTACTTCTCTGTAACCGATAATTGACTTTTTTTTGAACATTCCTGTTGTAATGCTCAGCTCATCTGTCTCTCATATTTCCTCCTTTTTCCCTTTTCCCTTTTCAATCGCACATAGATATTTGAATATCAGTGCTTCCATTTTTCTGGCTTAAATGAGTAGTATAAAAAATTCTAGTGCATACTAACCATGTAATTTTATAATTACCTGAAACTATCTAAAATATAATCTCTTCAGGCACCTGCTTACACACCAAGAATTAATTTGTCTTGATTTCAACTGGGAAATAAGCAGAAGCAAGTGAAGTAGAAGCAGAAATCTCATATTCATGCCAATACAGCTACATGAGAACATCTGAGAAGAATATTCATTATCCAAGCAACAGACCTTCAAATACAAAAATTATTCATGAGCTATCACTGTCTGGAAATACACCTCTAATAGACACAACCCACCTGCAAAGCTGAAGAACTCCTCATGTGCAGGATGCACAATCCTGTTTGCACTGAAGCAAACAACAGCTGAGTGGCTAGGCTTCAGTAGGGAAGACAGTATTCTCTGGAGTTTGGTTCACTGGAAATTATGCAGGTGGTTTTTCTCTTATTTTTTAAGATCACATATGAACAGGTGTATCACATAACCAATGTGTAACATTTAGATCAGCACATGTAGCCACCACAGCAGTTCTGGTTTTTGTTGGTTAGGGATTTTTTTTTGCTTTGAGATTAAATTAGCTTAAAGGTGAATGGTTTTCCACTGCATTCTATAATGGCTAACTTTAAATCTTTTAATTTCCATATTTTCATTATCCACTCCTGTATAAAGTTTTAAGCCTGTTCATGTGGTATGACATTATGCAGCAATCCGCAAATCTCGGCTCCCCACCTTGCATTGCCAAAGGCCCAAGTGGTGCTTGGTGCAGTCACCAGTTGGATTTTGGCTCTCAGGGTCTTCTGGTGTGTTTGTCTCTGTGCTTGGGTTGCTGGAGGCATCACTGTGTGTTGGGATGGAGTTACTCCCCACATATGGTGCTGTGGTTTAGATTTGTGACCAAAGCAATGCTGAAACACACCACTGGTTTGGCTATTGCTGGACAGTGTGTGCTGAACTGTATCAAGGTCTTTTCTGCTTCTGAGTCATCCCCTGCAAGTAGAATGGGGGTGTGTAAGACCTTGGGAGGGGACATAACCCCAGAGGTGACCTGAACCAAGTAAGCCAAGAGATATTCCATGCCACATAGTCCCTGCTCAGCAGTAAAATGGAGAGGAGTGAGGTTGAGGTAAAGTTGGCTATCTTTTTGCTTGGGAAACGGCTGTCCACTGGTCTGCCCATGGGAGGCGGTGAGTGATGGCCATTGTGCCACTTCTTTTGTTTTGTTTACTCTTTTTTCTTCCACTGCTCTCTTCATTAAATTATCTCCACCTCAACCCATGAGTTTTCTTGCTTTTACTCTTCCTTTCTTTTCCCCTATCCCACTGTGGACGGCCAGTTGGAGAGTAAGGGAGTGGCTGTGCGGTGTGTGGTGCTAGGCTCCCTAACAGAGTTATCCCACAGCACACTGTGTGCCAGCTGGGTTGGTTCCACAAATGGGCAAGGCTGGAGAAATCTGCCCAGGAAGAGTCACTCTGCCCATTTATCCATTTCAGGGATAACCAAAGAGCTATCATGTGGTAATATTACAGGGCAAACTGGATGTGGCCAGTGATTTAAGCAAAGAAGGTCAAAAGCTCATTATAACTTCTACCTCGCATCACAAAAAAAAATAAATCTAAAAAGACCTAAGTTTGTTTCTCAAAAGAAAAAAAAAAGGCAATTATGTCTCAAAATATAATCTCTTTAAGAAACCACCCACAGTGCTGGGTGCCCAGGAATTTTCATACAAGATGGAAAAGACCAACCAATTACTACAGTAAAAATTACATTACTAGGTTGGTACCAGGACTGAAAAGACAGAAATTATTTTGGAAGAAATGATGCAACAGAAAGTATTTATAAAAGCTACGCAGAAAAACACACTAAAATAACTTTAACTTTGCTCTCACTACTTCAACAAAGACAGAACTTTCCAAAAGAAGAGAAATTCAAGGCCTAGGAAATGACATACGACTTAACAAGAACCTTCAGTGAAGGAGATGCAAAGTATGACTAGTCTGAGATGAGATTTCCAAAAACTTAAACATTATGGTCGTACAATGAATGACAAAAATTCTGAGTTTCTCACAATTTCACTGAAAAAACAGGTGTCTCTTAGAGAGACACCAAGCAGCCTGTTTGGAAAGGTAGCTAACTCCCACACTGGCTTAGTTGCAAGTCCACCTTCTCTGCTCAAGTTGCATTGCAGCTTCCTACTCATCTTAAGGTATCATGCATGGAAGACCACTGGCAATCATGACACTTTCTCAGAGCTGTGCAGATACTTGACTTCAGTAAGCAGAAGCCCACACGGTCATGAGGCAAGGGCCTGAATGATTTAGGAGCTAGCTTTCTGTCATGTGACTACCGATTCTTATGAAATGGATAGGTATACTTAAAAGTTTATTACAACTTTTGGACAAAACATACCTCCTTTACTCTCAAATAATGTCCAGTGATAGAAAGAAACATGCTCGAAATGTGGACATGAAGTGATAAATGGGATCCACTGAGGTCCCAGGTGCTCAGGAGCACCAGAAAATCATACTTTGTATAGATGAAAACCTGGTACCCAGGTTACACCATGGGAATAAGTAGCAAAGTGTAGGTGGGAATTTAAGCAAGTCTTTTGGTTTTAGATATTGATTCATCAAGTGTTCCTTCCAGCAAACACTTAAAAGTAAACCCATATTTAATTGTTTTCGTGAGCCACTGACTTAACAGGTATGCAAAACAAACATAACACTGGAGTTATTGATAAAATAAACTAAAACCAAAATGAATTTAAGCAAAGACTGTTGGTGGCTGAAGCAGGGAGATACGATTCCCCTCACATGTAGTCAGGGTCTGATTCTGTGCTAGAAAAATCTCTGATGAACTCAAAGACCCAGTTCTAAACCTTTCTTCTCAATAATGAGTGTCACACTGTACATACTGCCAGAAATAACCAGAAAGTTGAATCAGTATAAGCAAGGTGACAAGAACAGGGTCTAGGGAATGGTGCAGCAACTTCTTCTACCCACAAATTAACAATGTGGTGTCACATCAGTGAAGGCTAGTTTGGCTGCTCTAGCCCTTCCAAGCTGCACTTCTCCATATCCATTATCCATCACTTAACAATGCCGTGTGGTTACTTACTATTATTATTCCACGAGCTAGGTAATGCTGTATTGTTTATATCACAGACAGATTTGTCCTGCAGATAAATTTTATGTCCAAAATAATTATAAAGGACTGAATTTGCCTGATTAAATTTTTATATCAGCAGCTTGAGAGACCAGTTTCGTATTAGCCACTGCCCCAAGTTATCTTGGCTGTGGAGCAGGAGTCATGAGCACCAGTGGAACTAGAGATGGAGCTGACCTACCTCTACAGCCCATTTACATTCATAAATAAACACACTTTCTCAGAAAGAATATTCTACTCCATTTTTTTCAGAACCGAGACTCTCAAACTTATGTCATATGCTGGCTTTTTCCTGCCTCATTAAACTCAAAATAAGCAACCACAATAAAACACCCAAACTTGGAACAAAACAGAAAAAACTGCAAGAAAACCCTCATATGGTGAAACTAGAAGAGCAGTGTCATGTTTCAGCCATGGTGCATGTGTACAACAGGAGAGGCAATGATACAGTACTTCAATCTGTATTGTCTATATAAAACATTTATTTTTAAGATCTATAATGGTATTATAGAAATACATAGAATATTTTATAGAGTGTATTTTAGTGTACTCACTGTGAAAATAACACATTTAAGACAGGTATTCTCATGTCCAAATGTTTTAAATATATGCACTTCCTCGCCTTGCAGTATGATGTTGCTTTGAAAAACAAAATATCAGTGTTTTATTCTTTGTTCTTTGCCAGAATCTTCTCATTCAGATTTTCCTGGGTCATCACTGCTGTGAGATATTTTATAAAAACCACGAAAAGTACGTAGATTTGTAGAATTCTTATATTTGCTTGCATTCATGTCTAGTGCACATCGCTTGCCTTTCAATTCTCCAAGTGCCTTCTTCGTAAGTACAATGACAAATAGTGCATTCATCAGTTTTCACTTCCCGGCCTGCTGGAATGACAAGGGTTTCTGCAAAGCAGTTCGGGCCTAAAAGAAGGAAAGAGTTCATTATGTGATACCAGTAGCACACTGTAATCCAGCCTAGTGCAGTTTTAGTCCTGAGCACAGAAAACCTAACAGGAAGTGAGTAACACGGGGCAAATTAAACAAACATGAGTGTTGTGCACAAGGCAGAAAAGCTGTGAAGAACATGAGGACCCTTCCCTTTGAAGTGGCTGGATGTTTTCATACAGACTGTGCTGCCCTGCACACGGGAAGGTGCAGTAAAGCCTGTGAAACATGGAGCTGTGACAGAGACCTGGGCGTACACTGACGGCGCAGATCAATGCAGGTTCAAGCTAGAAAAAAATGCCAGCTACTGCTAAAGCAACAGTGCTACTGTAAGCTACTAGAGAGACAATTACAAATGGAAGCGGTTTTTTCCCATAGGAAACAAGCACTTTAGTTTGTGTTGTAATCAAAGTATCAGATTAGTTTATTTTCCATTTCTGTGAAAATACAGTAATATTGCACCAGAGTGAAACAGCTCCAGCCTCTTCCGAATGAAGAAGTTTTTCATGTATAAACTGAAATATTCCATTACATGTAAGTCAGCAAGCCTACAAACACCTCTTTACATAGCAATAACTTCATTTCCAAGGAGGAGGAAGGAGAAAAATCCACCTGCACAGTGTTCACAAGACAAGCCTGGTTCTTTCAAAAGGCGACATCCTCGCATCTCTCTCCTGCAGAAGGCTGTGAGGGCTGCATTATCTACATTTCTGTTTAAAAAGAATTCTATTTCTGCCTTGAAAACCTGCACTCACTTGAAGAGCAACACTAAATCCTCCCACCATCTATCTAAACACCGTCATGTCCTCAGTGGAACTCGGCCCTTTCATTCACTAAGCACACAGAGCAGCTGCTCAGGCAGAGTCTGGCCACTCAACAGCACTTTGGTGCCACTGTCCATCAGGGCAGGATGTGTAGCAGGGACTAGCATACAGTGATCTCATACTGCTGAAATTCTTAAAGGCTATTGGTGTGCAAAACACTTACTGACGGCCAACCTGTTTGCTGTACAGGGTAAATATACCCCAGATGGGCTCAGTTTTCCATTGCCAGGGGATCTACTCTTAAGCTCTATGCCAAAGAACATGGCTTCTTCTTCTTCTGCAGAAATGTTTGCTGCACATTTTAAAGCACAAACCAAACAGTTTGCAAATCAGTTTTAGTACTTACCTCTGGAAAAGGTTATGTCTTTGTGTACTGACACAACACCATGAGAACTGGATGCCAAACAGGCCATAATAAAAGGCCATTTCTCACTGAACAGTTATCCTCTAAAAGAGACCTGCAAGACTTGCAGAAATTTCCTTCCCGACATTGTACCCATTAATGCTCTGAATATTTAACCCTGTACTTTGTTAATCATTGAGGTTGGAAAAGACCTCTAAGGTCATAGAATTCAAACGTTAACCCAGCACCATCATGTTTACCACTAAACTATGTCCCTAAGTGCCACATACACGTGCCTTTTGAACACTTCCAGAAATAGTTATTCCACCATTTCTCTGGGCAGCCCATTCCAGTTTTAGGACTGACTTGACAATTATCTCAAACACGAGCCGTCTTCCACAGTTTTGTCTTCCTGCCAATTCAAGGTTTCAGATGCAGAACTGATAGCAAAATACAGCGCATCTCGTGTAAAAATGCCTGCTTTACTCTCCTAATATTACTGTGATACCTTTGTGTTTTCAGTCCCCTCAGTCTGTCCATGCAAAGTCTTACTGGGCTGGACAACACGAGAAGGATTTTGGCATGGAAACTGCTCCTGGGTCCCACTGCACACTAGAAGGTGCTCTGGCTTTCAGCCAAGATAAGACAGTGTTAACTATGCTGTCCTTGGTGAACTTTGTTTAAAATATTTGAATGCTAATCTATATAATTCTGTTTCAGTGAAATACAGCATTCTTCTTGCACCTAATAAAGTTTTATCCCAAGACGAGTTCACCTACAAATTTAGTAAAGGTACCTGAATGTTTTGCATGCTGGCCTGTAACAGCCCCGTGATTTACAAAGCCATGTGATATAAAGAGTTAAAATATTAAAAGCAGAATCTACTTTCCATGGAGAATTTGTATGAAACCTACAAGACCATTTGAAATTTAAACACTATGTAAAAGCCCCAGAGGAACAAAAGTGATGTCAATCCCCTGTGCAGGATTTATTTAATTCTGGAAAAGTAAATGTCACAAGTTATACTTGGTAATAAAAACCAACCAGGGAATGAAGCAAACATGGTGCAATGCCCATAATACAATTCACCAGGATTTAGAATGCAAATGCCTCCAGTCACAATTAGCAGCACCTAACACATGTGTGATGAGTTCTTCTCAGGTCAGAAAGTTATTAAATATAAAGATACTACAAGTTAGACCTCAATTGTTAAACTACTTAATATGGGGGAAAATCATTGCTTGGGTAAATCTACAAAAGACCAATAACCATCTACTTGAGAAAGGGACCTGACAAAATAAATGACAGCAACAAATGGTTTTTTAGTATCATGGAACTTTACTATAGAAAATTGCCTATTTTCTGGTTCTGCATTACACCAATCATTACTGTTAACTGCAAACTTTATGCAGTACTTAAACTGGCAATATTCAACTGGCATCTTTGCCTTCACCTTTTTTTTTTTGCAGTATCACGTGTGTGTAATGTTGTGGTTAATGTTACAGAAAAGGTCATCAATGGAAAGGCTGAACTGATTGTATTACTGCAACATAATGCACATAAATGTCAGCACAATATAGTGCTGAAACATGGGGAAATAATTCCAAAACTCTCCTACTATCATTTCTCCAAATCCTCATGACTTCTAGGAAAAAACCCTTTGGGGTGAGCTTCACTCCAAATTCTCATTCAATTTGGAAGATGAATGAACTACTCCTGGCTCTTGGTGACCCTTCTTGGGTTCCCTTCCCATCCAGCAGGCAATGTTCACCCCTTTTCTTTTCCTCTGAGGAGCAGTCTCAGAACCCACACTTCCATAGCGAAGGTGACCAGCCTGCAGAGACGGGGTATACATGGGGTGACAGACGTGGACCCTCTGTGCAGGGCTGCCCCAGCTGCACCTGAGCTTCAGTAGCCCTTCCCTGGCCCTTACTAGTCAGAGGGACAGTGATGATGAAGCTAATGATTCTCTGCCTGTCTAAAAGGACAGTGGGGAAATTGAAGAATTGAAGATTTTGAGTAGACAATGGGAGGTCCAGGAGGACAGGCACACAAAAGCTGGTGCTTAAAACTCAGGAGTGCCATTTCCACAGTCTCCCTTAGCAGAGAAGAGGCAGAAGCACATTTCACAGAATCACAGAACATTTTGAGTTGGAAGGGACCCACAAGGATCATTTGGTCCAACTCTTAATTGAATGACCTGTATGAGGATCGAACCCATTATCCTGCCATTATTAGCGCCATGCTCTAATCAACTGAATTTCCTTCACATTCAGAGTGACAAGCTGCCCTGAAGGCATGGCAGTCACAGAAAATACTGCTTTACTTAAACTGGGCAGTTTATATATATTTAGCAAAATGTTCAGATTACTGGCAAAAAAAGGTGAGCTGTTTTTAAGTTTGCAAAATTATGCAATCTGACTTGGCACACGAAAAGTATTTCCATGTAAACTGTGGCTGTTCCAACCCTAAAGCAGTGGTGGGCTTTTTCACTAGATGCTGCTGCTGCAGGAGCAGTGAATTTCTTCTCCTTGGTCTACAAATGAAGTTGCCTCTTTCTGAGCACCTTCTTGGCACTAGCACTACTCGGCCCAACTTAAGCTCCTGGTACTCATTCAGTGCAGCACTGGTTTGTTTGCTGTATAGTATAAACCCCTTGGGCCCCATCCCCAACTGTACACATTTACACAGCTCTGAAGCAGTCAATGGTGCTGCACGTCTTCACAGCAGATGAAGATCTCGCTATATCACTCCTAAATCTGGCAGAAAATTCAGTATGACACATCGTATCAATTCTGAGTGCAGCTTGAAATCAACCACGACATTGTTTGTTTTCCTAAAGTATACAACTGGCGCTGTCAGATGCCACTCGAGCTACATCACGCTGGGATCAGCACAGATTTCTTTCCCAGGGCTAAGGCACAGTTGCTGCCATTGCAGCAATGTGTCAAAGCAGCAAGTTCAGTACAAATCCTCAGTTCTCACACTGAGCACCAGACTGGCATACAGCTCTCAGCTTCCATGCATCTAAAACAGTAAATCCTGGATTCCAAAACAAACATTTATGCTGTGGTCTAAGGAATTAGGAAGGTAGACTTGGGAGATTGTAACGGGATCCTTGCCTCTGAAAGGCTAAAAAACCAAAAGAGTTTCAAAATATTACTGGGTAAATGCTGCTATTGTATTTTTCTTCTTTTTTTTAAATCCTTACGCTGGTCCTGTGAAAAGTTACCAATGACTTATGCTATGCTTCAGTGTTAACAGAGGCAACTATCTAATTAAAATGCAAATTTTGTTCTCTTGGAAGAAAAGAGATGATGACAATTCTCAGGAGAGAATACCCAAGCAACTCACCTATAGAAGAAACGCCACCTGTAACCTTGACAACCTTGGAAGTGGCTCTCTGAAACTCCTCCTACTATTCCTCTGCTTCCACAAAATCACAGCTGTACACCATGGAGCTGTTCCTGTTTCTTCTTCCACTTGTCCTTGCTTTTGTATGGGTACATATTCCAATCAGTTCAAAAACATGAGATACAGTAATTTTGTAAGTCATTACTTAATCAACTCTTTTCATAACATATTAAACAAAATTAAAAACAAACGGACACAGAAATCTGTTCAACTGCAAGCCAACGGGTTTGCCTGGAAAGTAAGTCATGACAGATTTTTGCCAATTACAACTATAGTGACAACCTCTGTAATACAACATTGATGTGAAAGGTACTTTGGGCTCTGGTTTGTACTAAACTTCCTTGCAGCTTCCCTTTCAGTAGCTCCTTGCAGCAGACTAAAGGCCACCACCTGACAGCAGTCCCACCTACCCTGACAGTTTTCTGGCATCCATCACTGTGGTATTGGAGCATTTTGTAAATTATGTAACCTTGACACCCTGTTTTTATTTTACACTTTTTTTCAGTTTTCATGGAGGCATTTCTAATGGTCATAATATGAAAAGACAGATCCTAGACTTTGCCCTGAAAGCCTTGAAAATTATGACACTATACTAGAAATGGCTGTTCTGGGTGAGATCAGAGGTCCACCTGCACCTGCAGCAGCCAGGAAGTATACTGGGACACAGCAAGTACATGTACTCAGCTTCCAGCACTTTCCGAATCAGAGACTTTGTAAATGGCTTTTGCTTGCTTAGTTAACGGAGTTAATGGATAGGGTTAATTGATTTCTTTATAATTAACCTCTGCAATATCCTGCTGAACCCAGATAAACAACATTTAGTAGCAAGGAGGTCCACAACCCTTGTGCACAGGGTAGAACAATTTGCTGTTGTTGTCCACCCACTACTTAAACTTGGTATTCCCAAATCCTCATAGCCAAAGATGTGGTAACAACCATCCCCATCTTTGTTATGCTGTCCATGACCTGTACCATGCTTCTCTTCCTTCCTATCACCTCACCTGCAGCCTGAGGAGACCAGTTCTGCACTCTTACTGTTCCTGCTACCTCCTGAGACCTCTCCCAGTTTTGCTACCTCCTTTTGGGTCTGTGAGGACATATTGTTTTTCCTGTGGCCAGGTTCTGGTAGCAGTGGGGGGTGTTGAGGGAGAGGCTTCTTCAAGAAGCTGCTGGAAGTTTCCCCATGCCCAGCAGAGCCAGTGCCAGCCAGCTCCAGGCTGGGCCCGCTGCTGACCAAGGCCAGGCCGATCAGCAGTTAAAGGAACACCTCTGTGATAACGTATTTAAGAAGGAAAAAAAAAAAAAGTAGTTGAGAAATGAAGATGGCTGCCGGAGAGGAGCAGGGTGAGAGCTTGTGAACAACAACGCAGACACCAAGGTCAGTGAAGAAGGAGGGGGAGGAGATGTTCCTGGCGCCGGAGCTGAGATCCAGCTGCAGCCCATGGGGAAGACCATGGTGAAGCAGTGACCCCCTGCAGCCCATGGAGGACCACAGGAGTGCAGAGATCCACCTGTAGCCCGTGGAGGAGCCACGCCGGAGCAAGTGGATGCTGGAAGGAGGCTGTGACCTCATGGGAGGCCCATGTTGGAGCAGGATCCTGGCAGGGACCTGCAGCCCATGGGGAAGAGGAGCCCACACTAGAGCAGGATTTCCTGGTAGGACTTGTGGCCTGTAGGGGACCCACGCTGGAGCAGCCTGTGCCTGAGGGACTGCACCCTGTAGAATGTGCCCCATGTGGCAGCAGTGCCTGAAGGGCTGCTGGCCATGGGATGGACTCTCACCAGAACAGTTTGTGAGAGGGACTGTCTCCTGTGAGAGAGACCCACGTTGGAGGAGTTTGTGAAGAGCTGTCTCCCGTGGGATGGACCCCATGGGAATGCAGTTGGAAAGATTCTTCTCCCCGAGCAGTGGCTGGAAAACAACAGCTGACCATGACAACCCCCTCACCCATTGCCCATTTCCCTGGGCTGCTGCAGGAGAGGAGGCTGAATGTAAAGGAGGACGGGGTGGGGGGGGGAAAGGTGTCTCTTATTGTTTCTCATTCTTCAGCTCTGATCTTGTTAGTAATAAATTTAACTATTATCCCCACATGGAGTTTGTTTTGCCTGCAACAGTGATTAGCAAGGAATCTTTTATGGTCCTCATCTCAACTTGTGAAGCCTTTCCTTGTATTTTCTCTCCTCTGCTGTTTTGGAAGGTGGAGTTAGAGAGTGGCTGTAGACAGGTTCCTGGCACCCATCCTCGGTTAAATCACTACAGAGGGCCAGACCTGTGCAACACACAAGCTGCATAAATACCACAGATTTAAGCAGTTGCAGTGATATTCCCTGTTTTGTTTCCCATTTTCCTACTTCCTGACATTTGCCTTTCTGTTGTGACCAGCTGAGCTAATGTTTTCATGACACTCATGAATTTTATATCCAATAGAAATCTTACAGAAACAAATGCATCATTGCGCTCAAGTCAAATCTGCTGCTTCCCTTCTGCGTTACAGAAAAGTTTCGCTTTCCAGAAATGCTGCTTGACAGTCCTCCATGTACAGGAGAGTGTTTCTGTTGCTCAGTAATTTCAGGAACATGTTGGGGAAAGCAAAGCCTTCCCTCCCACCTCTCAGATCTTTGTTCTTTCTGACATTCTGAGACTTCCTCCAGGACCTATCACAGATGCCGGAGAGACTAATGAAACACGGAGATGGAATATGCAGACAAGCTACCTGCCTGCATTTCAAGCAGTATGCTGCTGGAAATGACCTGGGATGCCACAGTGCAAAACCAAGGACTGTTTGGAATTTATACCAGGGAGCTGGGACAGCATCATGGACAGATGCTGGCTGTGGATGCCACCCAGCTCTCTGGGACACAATGTCCCCTGTCACCTGCTTAGATATTTGAGATGCGTTTTAACATGTGCTAACGCAGCACAGTGAGACGTTAAAATAAGGCTGTTGTGCCATGTAGCACCACAGCAGCAATATTTTTGAGATGCAGGCATTATCTCCCCCTTATCCCTCTCAAATATAATCACTTTTCCAGAAAAAGTATCGGTACCTACTTTCTCTCCTTCCAATCTCTAATCTCTTCTGAAGGGTCTGTATCTCCCTGGCTTGAGTTTGTTTCCCTCTCACATGGAGATATATATATATAGCGCATCTATGTCCTGTGAAACATCAGGGCAAAAGATAAAGCACAAAAAGCAGCTGATAAAAGTAGTCTGTGACCAGGATTACAGCAGACTCTCATTCTCTCACAAGAATAAGTTCATCACCCTTGCTGCTGTCATGATTCTGACTTCTTCCAATCCAGTGCAAACTTTTTTTTTTGGATGCTACTGAGCCAAGTCCAAAAGAGAGTTTTCAATTGCAGAAGAAGGATTCAGGTAGATCCAATTTAAGGCCCTGAAAAACCAAGTACTATTTCCATAGTTTATCAATTCTATAAGACAGACTTTAAGACTCTGACTGGCAGTCAGAGAACCATATCAGATACCCTAACACACTTTCAGTAGTGTAGATGTATCTATATCTATAGGAAAGAAAAAATCCATTTTGTCATTTTCCTAGCTGCTACGGGAGGTAATGAAAAGGCAGTGTGGGCAATGTGCGACCTTTCAAAAAAGCATGATTTTTTTCATGCTACACAGAGCTTTGGTGCTTTTAAGAATAATAAACCCCCTCCCTCTGTTAAGGTCATACTTTGTAGATGCACAGAGAACTGACAGATTGGAAGAAACAATTAAAAATAACATTTTGCCACCTGATTTAGAAGGATGTGTATACCAACATCTGCTGAGAGTGGACAGACAGAAGAAAGGCCAGGGAAGTTCTCCTGTAACTAAGTGGGGTGACCATGTCACTGCTGTGACAAAGTGGGCATCAAAGCACCGGCACTTGCTGTAGTCTTTGTGTATGTGCACATGTGTGCATGTGCTTTAATCCAGAAGATAAAGCCAGCTATAATATATTTCAGAGCTGGGTTTTAATATTCCGCTTATGAGATTCACAAACCCTGTTATGATGTTGTTTTACTTTTTCATTTATCATGTGTGACAGCACCACTGATGAGTGTTTTATTCTGGCCCCAGTCCTAAAAATTGGAAATGTCCAAAAAGTCCCACAGAACATGAAACAAAGCCATCGCAGCCACTGGACTGATCTGCTTCACCACAGCTTCTTCCTAGCTCTGATTCTCCATCACCTTGCGCTTTGTGGTGACGTTAGCATCCCTGGAATGACAATGCTACCAAAAACAGAGTTACACAGTTTTGCACAGATAGAAATGGCTTGGAGGAAGGAACAGTCCATAATCTTGCCACTGCTGCTGTCTCCTTAGATTTTCAGGTGTATTCAGAGAGCAGACTTTCAGATAGCTGCTTTTTCTGTACTGAACAAAAAGAAGCAGAGGAACATCGAACACTACACAATCCAAAACCACAAACAGAAAGCCTTGCAGCATAAAAGGGTCCAATTAAACATGAGGCTTGAGTGCCATAAAAATAAACTACATCAAACAACTTCCTTTATGAGAGAAATACAGAAAAACTTGAATAGGCTACTTGAAATGATTTTCAAACGTCCTAAAACTTGTAAAGAAACATTGTATTCCACCCAGAAATGGCACCAATTAGACATGAGCTGAACATTGTGTGTATCTTACAGAAAATTACATAAAACCTTAGAAGGCAGCAAGCTGTGCATCGATTTTGCTCTCAGCTTTCTTGCAGACCAGTCACCATTCAGACGATTAGGAAATTAGAGACACCAGGCTTGAATGCATCAGGAAAAATCACGTCAGATGCCTCAGATAACACAGAATCACTTAGGTTGGAAAGACCTCTAAGATCATCGAGTCCATACATTAACCCACAAGTAAACCAGTGTCACTAACCCAGTGCCACATCCACAAGCCTACTGAATGATTTCAGGCATGGTACCTCCACTACTTCCCTGGTCAGGCTGTTCCAATGCCTGACCACCCTTTCAGTGAAGAAATTCTTTCTAATATCAAATCTAAATCTCCCCTGACACAACTTGAAGCCATTTCCTCTCATCCTGTCATCTGTTATTTGGGAGAAGAGACTGACTTACATCTGGCCACAACCTCCTTCAGGTAGTTTTAGAGAGCAATATGGTCTCCCTTGAGACTCCTCTTCAGGCTAAACAATCCCAGCTCCCTCAGCTGCCCCTCATATGACTTACTCTCCAGGACTTTTACCAGCTCCATTGCCATTCTCAATGTCTGTCTTGTAGTGAGGGGCCCAGAACTGGACACAGGACTCAAGGTGTGGCTTCACCAGTGCTGAGTACAGGGGGACGATCACGGTCCTGGTCCTGCTGACTGCAGTATTTCTGATACAAGTAGGAAGCCGCTGGCCTTCTTGGGCACCTGGGCACACTGCTGACTCATGCTCAGCCAGCTGTCGACATCCCGAGGTCCTTTCCTGGAAGCTGGTGGGCAGCTTTCCAGACACTTTTCTCCAAACCTGTAGCACTGCAAGGAGTTGTTGTGACTCAGCTTCAGGACCCAGCACTTGGCCTTGTTGAACCTCATTCAGTTGGTCTTGGCTCCTAAATCCAGCCTGTCCAGACCCCACTGCGGAATCCTCCTACCCTCCAGCAGATCAACACTTCCAGTTGACTTAGTGTCATCTGCAAACTGACAGATGGTGTATTCAAACCCCTTGTCCAGTCATCAATAAAGATACTGAACAGGACAGGTCCCAGTACTGAGGCTTAGGAAACACCACTAGTGACTGGCCACCAGCTGTATGTAACTCCATTTTCTGGGTCTGGCCATCCAGCTGTTTTTTTACCAAGTGAACAGTGCACTGCTCCAAGCTATGAGAACTCAATTTCTCTAGGAGAATTCTGTGGGTGAAACACAAACACCTGGGGGCTGGTCTTCCTCACCCTGCTCACCGCTGGCCCTGCCAGCTGGGACCAGTTTTTCTTTGATGTTACGCTTGCAGAAAGCTGCCTGTCTGCACTCCCCCCAGCTCTGTCTCTGCTCTCTCCTGTACCATCCAGGATACAAAGTGAACCAGCCTAGACTAAAGCCAGCCAGGAAGAGAGGAGGGTGGTTTGGTCTGAGACGTGATCTGTGGTGCAGCATCCTGCAGAGGTGCTTGCAGGGGAGCAGAGCCCAGGGACTGCATGGGAGTGGGAGTACATTACAAAAGCATCAGCTACTTACTTGGAAATTGCTTCTGAAGTCCAGAGAGGGCAGTCACATCTAAGAAAACAAACTGAATCATTGCTAAATTTTCCCTCTGTTACAGGAACTGCAGAAGCATTGCCAGGCACTGTGAGGACTGGCAACAGTGATGGGACATTGTGTGGGCTGGGTGAGATGCCTGCCTTCCCCAGCACTCATAGCACAGGAGCTTAAAAGCCCTGCTGTTGAGGTAAAGAGGTTAATCCTTCCCCTTCTTAAGCTGTTTATTCATCCCAGTGACCCTGCTGGGCTCAACGGGGTTACTGGGGACCTGGTGAAAGACCTGCTCAGTACTAAGACATCTTTGCACTCAGAAACATCAGCTTACTCTTCAGACTAAGCTAGCCATGTGAAATGCCTTTGTTGAAAGATCCCCAAAAAGTTATCCTAAAAACTACCATGCACATTTAAACAGAATCTGCTCTTCCAAAGTACATGCTACAGGCCAGTAATTTAATGCCTCACAGATTTGCTGCCAACACCATATCTAAAAGCATATTTTAATTAGCCAAAGCACTGGTGGGCTGCAGTGTCTATCAGGCAGGCTAGTTAAGTCAATGAGAAGTGTACAGTAACTTGGGCAATAATGCACGTTCAGTCAGGATTTCATATATCCTGAAACATAGACTAAGTGCAGGATACTAACGAAGAAGATTTAGAGAATTAGTTTTGGAAAATCCCTAAAGACTTCAACTAAGTCAAAAGCTCAAGTGGTACCAAAATACAGTATAATGTTGCTGTAGCAATGAGGTGAATCTAAATCAGTGTATTTCTCCAGTCATTATACAACATTGGGGAGTGAGAATATAGTATGTGAGGATGGCCAGTGGCTACCTACTACTACAAGGAATCATAAAACCAAGAAAACACTATCAGTCAAGCATCAGACATTTTCTCACCTCATTTTAGAATAAATACTCTGAATACAGTTAAACCAGGTGTCATCTTTCTTACTGAGAACGATTTATATCAAAATCCCAAATGTAGCACCATTCAAGTCCAGCAGACAATGACAACTCTCCCAATTTATCAGTCCCCTCGCAAATTTAGGCGTTCTGTAAGGGCTTGGTTTGACTTTTTTTGTTGTTACTCTGGAGTTTGTATCATCATTACTGATCCTTTGGCTTTTTGTTTGTTTGTTTTAGTTATGACCTCAGGGGCTTGCCTACACAGACAGATTTCTAGCCTCTTCACTAGAGTTGGTTTGCTCTGGTTGTAGTTGTACAGATGTACCTAACATGTCTCTCTCTAGGTAATCTGCTGCTGAAGTGATACACACCAACCTAGAAAAAGGCATCATTACCAAAGGAGCAGCTGTTTGGGGTCTCAGACACCTGTGAACCCACGCACACGGACAAGCTGTGAACAATGCTGGCAGCTGCGGAAAAAGGGAACAGACTCTTAAAGGGAACAAAGTTTGTGCAGTAACTGAAATAAGTGGTCTGTCACATCTGAACTACTCAGCTTCGTACTTGCCAACTTTGGTCCTGGATAGTATCTGCAGTTTTGTGCTCATTTTATCCATTCCTTTGAGTTACAAAAGGCAAGTACCTGGCCAAGACCAATCCCAGCACAACTGTTATTTAAAAGATTTAAAAAAAACCCTGTTCCACAAAGGACTTTCTTCAGTATATACTGAAGACTGACCACTTTCTTTCCCCTTCTACCTTTATCATTTAGAATTCTAATTTATTCTAATTTAAAAAATTCTAAGATTCTAATTTAATTTTTTTTCTATTTAAAATTCTAATTTATTATTTTCCTCCTAAAACCAGAAAAATGGTACCCTTTTTTTTACAGGAATAGAAGTATCAGGGATCTGTGCCAAAGAATGAATTATAATCGTCGGCATGTCACGCATCGTTTTAAAATACAATGAATTCTAACTACATCTTTTGCTGTGGATTGTCAACTTCACTGACTGAAATAAAAAGCTATCCTTGTAAAAAAAAACAGGTGTAATGCATGGGAATCAGAATGGGAAAACAAAGAAACTGTTTAGTCACCAGTCCTAATGAATTATTACTATCTTTAAGTGTGAAAATTTACAAAATACACAGTTGTAATCGCTATCTGTTTTAACATGATACTATTACTATGTGAATAAACCTGTAAAGAACAGAGTTGTTAAGTTTTCTGAAGAAGTTCTTTATCAGCTTTAAGATGTACCTAAGTCACTACATAACAGAAAAAACCCACAGTATTTTTATGAGCAAAAGAGAGGCTATGCTTTGCCCTTCATGCTGCTCAATCAATAATTCTACCTTTTCATCCCCTTTAACGATTTTCCCCTGGTGGTTATGAAACACAGCCCTAAGACAGCTTGCTTTGGAAAGACTGTATTTTGTACCCGTGGAGGAAGCTGAAGAGAAAATAACAGACAAATGTCACTGTGAGAGCATGATCTTCCTGCCCCTGGTACCTTAAGGAGGGTGCCCTGAGCAGCCTTGCTGCCAGGGCTGGCCAGGAAAGTTTGGCATGGGTCCCTGCTGCACTCCTCCTGGACAGACACAGTCTTGGGGATAGGCATCCAACTTTGCCACCTAAAAACAAGGGATCTGGTCCAAGCCAGCCATCTGTGGACCCCAGGTAAGGAGGCAAAGGAAGAGGAACCTCTGGGACAAGTCCTTGCACATCCTGCACACAGGTGCAACCACAGAAGCTCAGTAGTCTGTTCTGTCTGCACGTTGTCCCCAGCACAGGCATCCTCCTCGTGTTTCAGCCCTGTTTCTGACATGGGCTCATAGTATCACTTTGTTACCGTATTGGGGCCTTGCACAGAATAAATAAAGACTGAGTTGCTGAAACAACAGCCATTTTAGACCAAAAAAATACTCAGGATAAGAAGGGGTGCATCAAATAATAGTTACTATTCTGTTGATCAGAAGCTGTCAACAAGTCAGAGCTGTAAATCTGAGACCCCATTCCTAAGGAGACTTCACATACTACACTCAGAACTACATCTAAAGCCAGCTGTTTAGAAATTAACCATGAAAATCCATCACTTTCAGAAGTTAATTCCCTCGTTTCCATTTGCATCACCCTCATAAAGCTCATGAAGCAAAAATTGGCTAAAAGAGATGCTTTGGGGCAGGAAGAGTGAGAAACCAGAAAATGGAAGGGTGATTCATTGCAAAGAAAAGAGTAGGAAGCCACTGGTGTAGGAAGAAACGAAATTAGTAGGACTTCAAGCAGGAAGGAAAAAGGCAGGAAAGCAAGCGAGGTGACTGGTAAAATTATTTTCAGGTATCATCTTTTTGTGGAGATGGAAAGGCAGGTGACTTAAAGTGGGAGACGAGAATTATGAAAGATACGGGAACCAGCTTTGTTAAATGCAAAGTTCGCCTCTGTAAGTTATACAAATTCTTTCATCCAAGAGAACTGCACAGCACAGAAATTGTACGTCAGTCACAAGGGCAGACATAAAAGGATACACAGTACCCAAAGGACATCTTCCACATAATACCGCTCAACTTCTTCACTTCTAGTGTCTGAATCAGCATTTATTTTCCCACGAGCTGCAAAGCAAAGACCACATTTGATAGCACAGGGCTCTTCTCCCATAATGTTGCTAGTGCACACTCTTTCTTTCCATTACATGGGCATGTGAAATTGGGCAGAACACAGCGAAGAGCACAACCCCTTAGAGCAACCAGATCTGCAGGTACATGGATGTGTGTCAGCTGGGCCAGGGTCTAGTGAAAGAAATGTAAAGTAAGGATAAGGTGGATGTTCCCTTCAGCATTCTCACTGCAACTTGGTAAGATGTACCAATGGACCTAGTCTGCCTATTTAATCACCAACCCTAACGCCACGGGGTGGGCTGTACCTGTACCGTTTAAATATCCTACCATTAAGTACTAAGCATGTCAGGAGGCAGGACCTACCAACATTACTTAAATTCCTGTTCACAGGAGCACATTCCAAACTCCTGCAAAGATGTTCTGGGAAAAGCAAGAAATCAATTCAGGCCTTTCATTAAATGAATAGTCCTGAAAAAGATCAAATTGGCTCCTAGAAATGGCCCACAAGATGGCCAAGGTGGCTGCTTTCCAGAACTTTCTTGGGGCTTTTTTTGTCTGTTTGTTTTGGTTTGGTTTTTTTTCTGAACACCTAAGACCTCTGAAGCAGTTACTAGGACATGAAAACTAGTCTTTGTATTTACAGTAACAGAATTATTGTAAACCCATTCTCAAATATTTCCACACATTCCTTCTTGTAAAATTATCTCCAAATGCAATTATTGTGGAATTAAAAATTCTGGGAGAAAACAGCTGGTTCTTTTATGTTTATCTGAAAGCTATGTTTGTTTTTTTCCTAAGCAAAACCAGAGCCTTATGAAATTGTAAAGGATTCCCAAGGCATTTTGAACTGATTTTCTCAAAACTCAAATTAGTACACTAGAAAAAGAGTTGTAAAATAATACAGAAGTCATAAAATGAAAAACTAAATTTTACTTTTCTAATGAAGTTATTACTCCAAGATGTCCTACAACCAACAATTAAATACTTGATGTATTATTACAGTGATAGCTACTCAATCTGTCTTTGGGGGATTCTCCTACTTGGTGGCTATAAAAATGATCACTGCTCACCTGCCACATACACAGCACAAGTGTAAAGAAGACCTGGAAAATTGATGTTGAATAAAAATTATTAGTTTCAAGAATCTCCCTAGAAGACAAAACTAAATTTGAGAAGCTCTTAATTACAGATTAGATCAAAGTGTTGTAAAAAATGTGGAATTCAGATATGTGGAAAGCAGGTGTTTCTTGCAGAAGAAATTATGTCCTAGCAAAGGGGGAATATCAACCCCAAGAGGAAGAAAACAACAGCTCCTCTAACTGATTCCCTTTTGCAAGGTGAGGTTCACTTCTGACTTGCTCTGGGGTTTAATTTGCAAATACTCCCTTTGCACTTGATACCAGAACCATTAGTAGCACAATATGTACTTACAAAGTCTACAACCATTAACAGGTTAGTAATTTCTCACTCTTTTTTCCAAGTCTGTGTATAATTTATGCATGTGCAATTGAAATCTGTGTATTAACATGCATCAAAAATGGATTTGGTAAGGCATCTTTGTGTAATAAAAGCTTTGGATGGGTATTCAAGAGAGGAGAGAGAATTGGTCAGGACAGAAGGAGTGTTAAGGAGTCTCATTTCCACTAGAGAATGTATGAAGACTGGAAGACAGGAGATCCAGTCCACAAACAGTCATCAGCTTAAGTGTCATACGGTATCTTCACTGAGTTCCTTTTCTTCCTATTTGTACCTTTTCTTGCTTATTGCATTGTAAACTCTTCAGGGCTGAGGCTGTTTCTGGCAAATTTTTTTGCACAGAATCTTGCAAGTTAAAGCCCCAAGGCTGATTTGGAAATTTACTACAATAATTATGATAAATGTTTTTCTTTCTATAGGACCATTTTGGGCTTTGCCTGACAATACAAATACTAAGTGTTAGTTACTTAAAATTGCTACTAAACTATGAAGTAACAAATCTTACTGAACAGTGAGAAGTTAAAACATAAATTCTTTCCCAGGTGTGAAAGAAATGAAGGATACAGTCAGAAGAACTTTCAGGGCTGTAACATTTGTAACACAAAACACATACATGGCAACACTAAAGTTAACAAGGTCGTCCATCAGTGATAGAGTTGTGTAAGCATCTGTATCCACCCAACACGAAAAAGCCACTTATTGCGGCGTTCTGGGAGCTGGCAAAAATCACAGCTTCTCCACAGGCTCTGTGACTCTAAAAACCTTATTAAAAGGTCCCCTCCTCTTTATTGTTTCCAAAAGGAAGAGGGCCAGCCTTTCAAACTGCAATCATAAACAAACAAAAACCTGCCACAAAAAACTAACCAAAAATCCCCAACCGAAACCCACAGTAGTTTTTAAGAGAATTCTTGACCACAACACCATGAATAAGACCACATGAATGCTTTAAAATAGACTAAAGCACTTTGGAATGGAAACTTTTATACAGAATTTGTGTCATTTCAGGCAAATTGCATCAAGGACTAAAATCTATCAAGGAGTCTCTTCCCTCAAGCATGACTGTCAGTTGATTTCTACTGTATTAGGAACACTGCTCCAGGTAAAAACACCCAATTTCAGGGCAAAATAATCCAGTTGCAAAGATAAGATTCCATGAGGGAATCACAGGCAAACAGAAGCAACATCCCTTCAAAATGCCAGCAGTAAAAAATACAGTAAAACACATCTTCATCTTTAGCTAGTGCCACAAACAACAGAGCTGTCAAAGGATACTGGAACTAAGTCAAAATACTCTAATCATGATTAAACAACCAGATTGATAAATTTAGATCACAGATTTTA
The DNA here is from genome assembly GCA_013399895.1 of Serilophus lunatus. Lineage (NCBI taxonomy): Eukaryota > Metazoa > Chordata > Aves > Passeriformes > Eurylaimidae > Serilophus > Serilophus lunatus. The sequence goes on along the minus strand of VXBA01004483.1, from coordinate 666,244 downwards.
AGCCTTGGCATATTGTGTCATCTTTCCTCTGGGCACAGTCTCAGCAAATAAAACACCTCCACACCTGTAATTATGAGACTCGTATTTTAGCTAATTATGGCATATTTATTCATATTGAATAAAATCATGTTCACTAGTAATGACTGAATGCAGACGGTGGCAAGTTAGAACAGGGAAAATTCTTAAAATAGGATAAAATTGCAGATACAATGGAAGGCAGGAAGAAAAACTTTGCTTTTTATCTCTTTGGCACTTTCCCTCCTTAGCCTTCACTTCTTTTCAAAGTGGACCTTTTCAAAGCTGCACTCAGTCGCTTACTTTTCCCCAGTGCAGACGACACTGCTTTTAAAAGACCATTTCTAACACAGGTTTCTGATTAGAAGACAGGCTCCACTTCCAGGCTGTTAGAAAGTGAGAAAAAACTTCTAAAGGTGCAGACTCGCCTGCCTGGCCCTATATGGCCATATTTGACCCCTATTACAGTAGATCTCTATGGCTTGGTTTCTTATTTGTTTGCTTCCTTTTAAAAGACAGATTTTAAGAAAAGCTTCTCCCCCCACCACACTTATTTTCCCTCTTATGATGCTCCTCTTCCCTGTGTTCAGTTTTCAAATGTGAGCTCTTTGAAAAGACTGCAGGAAGATTGTGCAGGGCATTCAACCATACAGACTTAGTTGAACAGAGCACCTTGACAGCACTGCAGCAGAGGAGGAATGGGGATGGTAAAAAAAAACCTGAAAAAATAAGAGTGAGAAAATGAAAGAAACATGCAAGTAAGTTTCCCAAGAAGGAATGTGCAAGTCTGCATGTTACGCAAACCAGGCCCAAGGATTTAAAAAGATTTCAAAAGAGCTCAAGGAACTTAAATAAAACTTGAGAGGACACTTTCTTCCTGCAGCTACTGGGGCATGAACACTCCATATCTAAATGAGATTTCTGAAATCTTACCCCACTGTCAAGTCAATATGTGTTGCAGCCCTCAGCATCCCCCTTAGCACATTACTTTTCTTACTACCTAAGTCCCTCGCCTTCCACAGATACACAAGAAATAACATCTGTGAGCAATTTTCCTACCTTCAAATACCTGTGTTCTATAAAATAAAATTACTGTAAGCAAAGAGTTCCAAGTTCTCATTCCATTTCTCTTTCTGCCTTCACCGCTAGTCTTTCCATCTCTTCCTGCTTAGTCAGATTTACCTTGCCTTCTTTCTTGCCCTTAGCCCCTCCTGATTTCTGAGACAGCTGCAGGACCCCGTATGTTGTGCAGTAACACAACTTCACGCTGCCTGTTCAAGCACAGACAGTAGACCTGACCAGAAAGGTGCACTGTATCACATTCTTACAGACAGGCACTACAAGTATGTCGAGCTGCACTTTCATTTTAGGAATACCACATCCTGATGAGGGATTTGCCTTCTCATCGTGGATGCTGCAGTTTTCATTAGAACAGTGCATGTTGCATGAATTCACCTGCACATCTCCTGAACTCCCACAGAATACTGATAAAATAGCTAGAACTGACATCTTGGCTGTCCCTAACATTCCCAGGTACGTTCAAGGCAGACTCAAAAATACTGCAACCACTTTGGTGCTTTCGAACAGCAACTCTAAGTTTGCCCTTCACAGACAGCCTTTTTCTGACTTTTTCCCCAAGAAGAAATTAAAGGGTCATATTAAGATTCCAGTGCAAATTTAGTATATATTGTCAGTATATATAGACAATAGAAAGTACATATTGTCTATTGTTTTTTCATGACAGGTTTGGGGTTTTGAAAATTTTCACGTTTCTAATTTGGGCTATACATTGGCTTCATTTGATAGCACTGGAGTAATACCGAGTTTCTTCGTATCAGAGCTTCATTAACAATTTCTTTTGAAGACTTACCTAATAGGTAACATATTGAATACCTTAAAAAGTTGTAATTATTTTTCTCCATTCAATATTCTGTGACACTTCACAGTTGCAGGGGTCTCTCGCTGTATGACTTTGCGCCCTGTGGTTATTATAGTTATTATTTATGTTTATTATAGTTTTTGACAGTAAGCTGCATAATATGGGTGACCACCCACAGTTTTGCTCTTTTGTTGTTGTTGTTTTTTCTGCATTTCAGTAGACTTTTCTAAACCATCCAAACCCTGAAGACTCCCCATAGGTTTTAAGAAAAAAAATTGCACATGCAACTCCAACCCAAAACTTTGATGTCAAGTTGCTGGAAACAGCTGCCTTCATGCACCTGTGGACACACTCATGCAAACTATTACTCCTGTGAAGTTCAGCATACTGAGGAGGATTCAAATCTCTTTTCTCAGAAAGAATGACACTGACGAAACATAGTGAGTATATTATGACATTTGGGTATTCCCAGTCTATGGTTTTAGTATATTATATTTGGATGTTCCCTAATTCATGCTTTTAGAATAAGAGTACTTGCAGAAATTATAGGCCAAGGAGACTGTAAAACACCTTTCAGAGCATTAACAGCAGCCTGTGAACGCTTAAGGAGGGGACAAACTGACACCTGTCATCTTCTAATATATATACATCAAGTTTCTTTTGGCAAAGATTTGATGCACATAAAAGAGCAAAACGTACAATCATAGTGCCAAGACCTTGTGGCTCAAACAGCCTATCCTCCTGCTGACTGGGGCAGCATGGGCAGTGCTAATGATTCCAAGGACCAAACAAGATATCAGACTTCGGATGAATCTACACATTCAGCCAAGTAGGACCCAGGACAGACAGAGGGAAAGGTTTTTTAATGAGTGTGAGAAGAACAGGAGAACAGAATAAACTGGATTCCCAAACTCACACCATGAAAAAACATTCTCACAAAAATGTTATATATGGCTAAAATAATTCAAAACCTGACCAACTGCAAATAGGAACACATACTGCTGCTTGGTGTAGTAATTCCTATATGCATTTGAAACTTACATTTGCATGTTTCGTACAAGTCAATAAAAGTCTACCAAGGCTTTGAATTGGTAAGAACACACTGGAGTCACATTCAAATGTGCCACTCAGAAAAAAAAGACCATTCCCTTACCCCTCAACTTCTGTTCAATAAATAGATTAGTCTTAGATAGTGCAGATAACTTCTATTGTTGATTCTGTGTTCAGGTGGCTTGCATATGGACACATATGCTCAAATTACTAGGAAATTCAGTATTACCCATCTGTGCAATATGAAATGAAGCACCTATGCGCACACACATAGATAGAGGACCAGCATGGAAAGCAACTGAAAACCAAGAACACCTGCTTAAATAAAAAATATAGAGAGTAGTAATATTTAATGCTCTATCAGAGACCCTACTCATGACACAATGCACTACTGTATAATAAAATGTTTTCTGCTATTATTCACATTCAAGCAAGAAAAGACACATGAGGGAGGACAGATTTTCATACTCATAATTTTAAACGTAAGAAAGTTCTGAAATCTTTTTTTTCAAGGTCACAAGGAAACTATGACAAAGCAGAGGTTTGTATGAGCATGTTTAGTGATGTTCCCAGCATGTGAAAAATGAGCCAGATCCATGGCTGTTACACACCAGAGTATATACATGGACTTTGAAGCATGAGTTTAAATTACTCACATTAATGGGGCCTTGCTGAGAATGCAGACCAGCATTATTTTGCTGTATAGAAATTATAAAATTATAAAGGAGTGCAAAAATTTAACTATTGTCTTTTGAAGGCAAGCTTAAACTTTGAGCACACAGCCAGCACCTTTGCAAATGGAAAGACGCAAAGCTAACTGTGTCCAGCCTGAGGGAGATAAACCTGCTAGGTGCAGTGATGCCTAACTGGTACAGGGAGTGCATCACAGACACACAGCCTGGCACAGTGGGATGTGCCCAATGCAGAGATACATTCTTTGCGTTATGAGATAATTTGGGATGAAAAACCGGATCAGGCTTTGAAATGGACTACAGTGAGAGACATGGTGGCCAGGTCTGTGATTAAAACCACATCTGGAACACCCTCTGAAATGGACTCAAACATGAGTCTGCACCAGACCCAGCTGCAAGCTCTTCAGTGACCTACATGTGCAAAGAATGTCCCCTGGTCCTTCCTAGTGACCAGTGTCCCTGAGAGGGAAGAGCCACCCACAGAAACAAGCATGGCTGGCAAACTGACTAACCTCAGCTTTGCCCTCGGTAGCTGCTGACAGAATTTGCACAGAATTATCCCAGCATCCAAAGCCAATGATTCTCATCATGTATTCATCTGCGATGTTTGTCTCACTAGTACCTATGTTTGAAGACAGTAAACCTCTGAGACTCCAGTTTTATTATTAGAATAATTTTCTGAAAAAAACCCACACTGTTTGGCTTTTTAAGAAACTTCCCCAAAAATCACCCCCCTCTCCCCAGCAGAGCTTTACACTGTCTGCAGAAAGGACATTAATTCTATAAAGACAGATGAGGGCTTAGGGGGAAAGCAGTCATCACTCATAACTTCACTCCTGGACATGCTGGGCTAGCATTTGTTTCTCAGTTCCTGCTCTCTCAGTAAGTGATGCAAATAAGAACAGATCCAAATCATTCTAGCAGCTGACTATAAACAGAAGAAAGTCTTTTGAAAATATGTTTGTTTGAAGGATTAAAAGAGTAAGATTCTTTGAAGGATTAAAAAACAAATAGTAGCAAGTCTGAAACAGTGTCATATCCCTTAAGCTGCAAGAGTCCAGGTATGGGCCAGGGACTTCTAAAACTTGAGGGAAGTTTTACTCAGCTAGAGGTGTGATTAAAAAGTGCCTCAGGGACTGCTCTTGGATGTTTGAGTTTTGTCTGTCTTGCTCACAACATGGAACTTGTCCAAAGAACTTTCAGGAAAATACAACCAGGGATCAATCTGCTCCTCAGGACCAGCTGGCACTCTTTGGTCTCCTCAATGTGCCAGGTTGTAACTGCTTGAATTGCTGCTCAGTGCTGGACTGTGCTCTCACAACAGCAATAGACAGAACAGACAGAGTGAACTTCCTTGCAAAAAATAAAATTGTACTGAAAGCCAGCGTCCCTCAGCCTCACATTCTTCTACTGGTATTTAGGCACTTGGTAAAAAGACAAAGATTTTGTGCCATAAAAAATAAATAAAGCTGCTTGAAGTGCATCACATATTTATTTTGCAGCTACACTCTCCAGAAATTTTTCCAAACATGAGACAGCGTAAGTCACACTATACAAGATACAAGTTTCAGCTGGTCACCACAGGACATATCTTCATGGAATATTCTTCAGTAAGTTTCACAGATCTGCAAGTGCAATTCCAGCTCCTGAAAAAACTTTGAATTAAGGTGATAAACTAATGCATAAGGATGCTGGTATTGCCTTTGGTATTTACACAGATACACCAGGTTTTTGGCTGTCAAAGCTCTTGGGGAAGGCTGCTGAGGGACTTGTTGTACTGAACAATCCCAAAGCACAGATGCACACTGGGCCAGTATTTAGCATCTGAAAAGATCACTTAGATATTGATGACATTCCATTGCTAACGTTGTTGTTATTATTATTGCTGTTATTGTTATTTTAATTATTAAACTGTTCTTCTCTCAACCACAGATTTTACCTTTTTTCTAATTCTCCTTCCCACGCCACTGGAAACTGAGTGAGCAGCTGTGTTGTACTTACTACCAACTAGGGGGTTAAACCATGACAGAAGCAAACAGCTGCAGGTTACAAAAATAGAGGTCAAAAAATGTCAGCTCATTATTACTGAAGGCTCATGAATCTTCAATGGGCCAATGAAAGTTACCTCAACCTAGGTAAAAACAGAGGGTAGCTGCAGAACAAATTCTCCATGTCTTTGATTCTTCTTCCAGCTAGCCACAGCCAGACACAAAAATATCCTTCTTAAATCCCCTCTGCACCACAGAGGGGAGTTATCCTTGACATAACAGACCCAATTTAGTCCTCGTATTAGTGCCAGACATGTACACACGTGGCATTCTGCTCGGGCTTTTCAATGTCCAGTATACCAGAAACTTAGAACATACAACAAAAATTAACCAAAGATTAATCATGCTGTTAATATATGGGATCAAAACCTGCAAAGTACTGACAGATCAAAATGCTTTTTTGATGTAACAATTCATTAAAGCATTTGCAGGCAAAGAAAACTGGGAAATTTACACATTTTGGCAAATATTTATTGGGGAATATACTCCTTTTAGTTTGTGTGAAAAGTTCCTATTCATGAACAGTGCTTGCACTGTTCTCTTGAAGAAAGCAGCAATTCATATGCCACCTTCACATCCCTAAAAGCACAACTGACTGTTACCAATTAACACTGCTGCAAACTGTCTCTTGCCAAAAGAAAGCCTGATTTGCTATCTACTGACCTGGGATGTAGGAGAAGCTCCTGTAAGGCAAAAATCTCCTGGCAGGACAAACACATTATGGATGGAGCCTGGAGCTTTAAAAATTAATATCCATCCTTTCTTGCCAAGTCAGTCATAGAACTACTTAGTTCCCCTCTAGCGTTTCAACACTATCATCCATGGACACTGGTATTAAACGTCTTCTGTTTTTTTAATTAATTTAAATAAGAATGCCTTGAGCATCCATATATATATGCTATATATTTATGTATATATAAGGTGTGTGCCATCAGTAAGAATGCATTCACCACTCCTAGTCTACCACTGAGAGGTAGCCACCATCAAGGCCAAACCAAACCTGCAAATAAATACAATCCAGAAAACAAAGCAAAAAATTAGCACCTCAGGCTACAACAAGTTGAAATTTCTGATTACAGCTCAATGGCTACAAGTTGTAGAGAACACCTACCCTATCAAAAGCAAGGACTGAAATATATTTACCATGTGTTATGGCAGCCTTTCAGTGGCATTTTCTGCTCAGGGAAGCTAGGAGAGACACCAATTAAAGCAATTATAGAATACATACCAGAGGGCATTTACAAATAGGAATAAACTGTGATCCTGCTGTTAACTTTGGTCAGTAGAAGACTTTTCACACAACTCCTGGTCAATGAGGTACTGTAATTACATCAAAGCCCACACCCCTCCAGTAGCAGGTTTTTTAAAATTAAAAATATGTGTATGAACACATATACATGTGCACGCACATAACACACGTATAACTGGATGTTTTGTATAGTTTTATATAGATATTTTATATAGTATGTGATTGTAGAATGTACTGTACATATCATATGACACCATATGTACACATTGCAGAAAGTGTAATGGGAAAGACAGTCTACTTAATATTATAAAGAAATAAAAAATATATGCATATGATTAAAATATTAAAATATAGTAGAAAATAGAAGCCTGCCAATGACAACAATTTCCTCCAGGCTGCTTTAGAAACAACTATTTGTTTTTTTTCTAACACTAAAGCAGCATAGAAGTTGAAGGGATATGCACATGCTCTAGCTGCCTGCTAACCAGCTCCAGAAGAGGAACAGCAGACTCTGTGAGAAGGGTGCTCCAGCCACCAGCTCAGCATGGTTCACTTTCAAGCTGTTTTGAATAGAGCTCAGCTCTGTCAGCGTTCATCTGTCCATGGTACAAGCTGAATATTTGATCCTGGGAATAAAGAGCCTTGGTTCATCTGGCATAAAAACTCAGTGCAAAGGAAAGCACAAAAAGACTGACAAAGTCTTTGTTCTGCAAGATGATATTTAAAGCTTTAGGCTTAATCATGAATCATTGTTTTGAAAAAAAAACCCACAACACTACGCTATGCAGAAAACACCAAAATGGAGCTCAGCCTCCCTTACCAAACAAAATAAACGAGTGCACAAGCACTCACATACATTTCTCCCACATAGCTGGTACAACCCTCTCTCACTCATGACAGGAACCTCTGTTTTGACAGTGCTATACTGGAGCAAAAACCAACTGCACACAAGGGAACAGGACAATCAGATGAACTTGTGCTTAGTTCTTCAGCCTGGATGCTGTGTACACACCAAAGTAATTTTCTCACTCCCCTCTGCAAATGGGCAGAGGAGAGAAAATACAACAAAGGGTTTCATGAGTTGAGACCAGGACCATGAGAGATCCCTTACTGATCACCATCACAGGCAAAACAGACTCCACATGGGGATATTAATTGAATTTTTTACTAACAGGATCAGAGCTTAAGAATGAGAAGTAAAGTATATCTTAAAGACACCCTCCCCCCATGTCCCCCAAATTCTATCTTCTCTCCCCCAGTGGTACAGGGAAATGGGCAATGGGGGTTATGGCCAGTTGTTTTTTTCTGCCACTGCTCAGGGACAGGAGTCCTTCCCCTGCATCCCGTGGGGTCTCTCCCTTCATGAACTTCTCCAGCGTTAAAGAATGTAGAATGTAGCATGTCACAGTGCAGGAAAAAACCAGTGCGTGGTTCCTCACCTCGGAAAACTATTCACTGATGCTGAAAACACCTTAACCACAACCTTCATGCAGGATTTGAATATAATAATGCCATTTAAAGAAAATTGCAAGGAAAAAAAAATTACTCTAAGGCTTCCAATTTTGACTAATGCTTCGTATTGTAACAAGAATAGGGTATGATTAAACTGTGCCTGGCCAATGGAATTTCCTATGTTGGGCCTATTTCTTACTGTAGCTTTTATGAAGTTGTAGAACTGAAATCATTAATTTAAACCCTTAAAATATCAACATGATGTTTTTACTACCAAGTCTTAAAAATAATTGGATCATTATCATTAAAAGCTCCTTAACTGACTGCAACTTGAAAGCATTTGCAGTGGTGGAGATCTGATGTATAAAATGAGCACGTTTTTAATCCCATTTTTAATGTTATGTGATCTAACAACCAAGACATCAAAGATTGCATACTTGCTAATAGGGAGGTTTCAGTTTAATGACATCCAGTTTTCCATTGCATTTTTCTCTTTGTCCCACACCTTTCAATTTTCCCATTTATTTTAAATTCCATTAAACCTACAGCAAACAGATGTGCAATCCTAAATGTCTGGGTGCACTATTCCCACAGTGGCAACCCTCAGTTAAGAGCAGACAGCACCACCTCTCTCAGAGGTCACTTTATTTCCTTTTCAAATATCCTCTAATTATCTGTAATCCAAGGATGACTTGCAGAGAAAACAAATGAGAACTCAATGCACCAACTCTCTGCTGCTGGTTTTGTCCTGATTGCCACTGCTTAACAGAGCTGTCACTAACCATCTGACTGCACACCTGACTATCACACTGCTGCATACTAATATATATCCCTTGAAGTGGTTCACCGATGATTCACTTCAATTGTGCACTGCACGACAGCCACAGAGGCTACTTGGCAAGAGCCACCGGCTGGCTCCTCTTCCCAAGGCACCCCAGCACTCATTCCTCCAGGTGCAAATACCCTCTGCAGTCACATTGGACAATCTCTTTGTTTCTTCACTGCCAGTCGTTTCATGCTACACAAGCTGCTGAGACAGAGATTTACCCTGTTTTGCTTGCTGGGACACCTGGAAGCCAGAAGAGGAGGTAACAGCAATCCATATGTGAAGAGCTGAAGGGAAAGGGGCTCCTGCCCCTTTGTGGGCTAGCAGGAGCTTGAAAAGTGCAGAAAACTGCAGCCAGAGATAGGAAAAACAGAGAGACCTGAATGTCTTGGAGAAGAATGGGCAGCACTGCAGGTAACCTGAAGCCTTGCTTGAACCCCAGTTAAATCTTTCCAAGCCATCCACATCTCAGCTTGGGAGATACAGAGATGCTGTGGACAATTTTGTATGGCTGGACATACTCCAAATCAGCTGTTGACACACAGGTCAACAGCTTGGTACAGAGTTAAACTCGCAGGCTGCAGAAGGGAAAAAGGGATCTTTTGAATAGTTCAACACCTTGAACCCCTTCAGTACTGAGAAGTACTGGGTTACAGAGCACCTTCCCACACCATGATGGTGTGTGCACAAGCTCACCCTCTTCTTTCTCCCATTCTTCTTATGCTTGCACAATTATTTATTGAAGATATGAGTTTTTCAGAGCAGGGACCATCTGCTTTCTCATCTCACAGCTGCTTTTCCATTAATTAAAAAACATAAAACAACCCAACTCTGTCTTTACTCTTAAGTAGATGTAATACAGTTACGCAGGTCACTTAATTTTTTTTTCCTGTGTGGAACTTCAGCTGTTGATGTTTATTACAGGCAGCATCAGAAGACCTTGTCCTAGATCAGGATCCTGCTGAAGTGCTGTTGTCTTGGTGTTTTCTTCTCTGGTTTTTGTGTTTTGTTTGGTTTGTTTGTTTCCTTTTTCTCCAGAGATAAGGTTAGAAAACAGTGTATCCTGTATTTCGATCTGTTAGGACTGCATGACAACAAGCCATGCACCACAGCCAAATCAGACTGAGCTCTCATTGTACCTACATGTCTACATCCAGGACAAGGAATTCCTTCCTTGCAGCTGTGCTAAATAAAATCTGTAAAATTCTTGCAATGGACATCTGAATTCCCCCGTTCTGCACAACTGCACGTAGCAGAAGCTCTTAGGAAACATTTATAAGAGTACACACAAATCAACACCTGCACTGTCTATTTTGAAACCACTATAAATAGGCACTGACCCGAATGTAAGCTGACTACGGTCCAAACTACTGAGTCTGAAGTTGGCAATTAAAATAATACTAACCTGAGAAAATAACCTGAGAGACATTTCACCCTCATTCAGATATAAATCCTTATCTAAGAATATGTCTTGTACTTTTTTCTTCCCAAATGAACTGGGCAACATGGCAGTATCGATGGCACGAAAAAATGCCTGTACACATATTCTTAATAAGTGGCTTGAACATTGAAGTGCAAAGTTCCCCATTTGCTTAAACAATGACACCTTCTTTGTGGTTTAATGAAAGCTATCAAAGAAACTAAAGTCAAGGTTAAACAAGCAAGCTTATTAAACTGGAACAAGAATGTTTATGAATAATAAATCACTTTTAAAGGTGTTCTGAAGGTTCCTTGCTTCCTTCTCTGGCCAAGCTTCCAGATTAATGATTGACACTGTTTTCTATTTTTTCAATACTTTCAAACTTCACTTTGGCAGAGGATTCTCAACATACTGTACTGAATTGTTCGATTCACAAATAATGATTAGATTTTTTGTTCTCCATACGTGATACACATTCTTCAGTGCTAGCCAAGTCCCCTACGTTTTGTGACTATAAAAGATGACATGTCATCTTTTTTCATCAAGAAAACCACCCTGTCTACAGGATAGGCAATTGATATGCTAGCAAACATAAAATCACCCAAAGGCAGCTGAGAGGGAGTCATTTTATCCAAGCAACGGATTTGTTATCACTGCAAAAAAAAACCCCACATGATGTACAGGTGTCATCAGACACCAGAAATACTGGTTTCAGAACTTCCTGTTTGAAACAGACAGCATGTCCTCAAAATGCAAGAGCAAGAAAAAGCAAATCATTCTCCAAACTTCAAATATTTTTTCCAGCTGACACCAGCTTCGATGGCAACCAACAGGACTGAGCATACAGTCTTCCCTCAAACAACACAGGATGGCGACGTCATGGAGTCACACAGGATGGGATGCCCTTGAGCCTCGATGGCCTGAGTTGCTCGTGCTCAGGATGCTTGCCCTAGAAAAACCTGAAAACCTGGGACTGCCTAAAGTACGTAACACAGAAATTGTGCATGATGCTGATCTTAGAACAAAGGACTCTCTCTTAAAAAACCCCAAACAATTTCCTAGTGATTTTTGTGCTTGCAAAAGACAAAATGGTATCTTTACAACCTGCAGCAGTGAAACCTATAGAAAACAACAAAAGCATCATGTCTGTTCAACCAGAAAAAACAACTCAGAAGTAAGATCATTCAATTTTTCCTTGAGTTTCTCTGTTGTTCACAATTAGTTCCAAGACCATGAGAAATCTATTATGACCAAAGGCAGTAACTAATTAAAAATAAAAAATCAACAACAAAAAAACCCTATGAATTTTCAGTGCCTCTACTGACTACAGATCTCTGTCACCACACTGCCCTTCTGTTTAGTAAGCATTAGCTGAGCCAAGGTCCCCCTTTGATTCATGCCTAAAACAAAAATATTAAAAATAAAATTAAAAAAAAATCTGCTGCCAAAGCAACAGAACCATATTTTGAGGAAAGCCACACTGCCAGATGCACATAAAAATCTCAATAAGCTCATCAGTAAAATGGCTGCTTAGCTCCTATTGTAGGAGGAAAGTTTTAAGATGCTGATGGATGACTTTGCTGAGGATGATTAAAGCAATGAAATAAATCTGGTGCTTGCAGGAGTGCACGACAGGCTCAGGGAAGACAGAGACACATGCACCACACAGTTTGCTCTCGTTTGCCTTACAGGGTTATAGCCAGCCAAGCAAGTGCAGGCAGGGTCTGTGCAGATTATATGGCCACCATGGCTCTGCTTTCCATGTCTCACATGGCCTAATTCTTCACCTGGCAAACATCTGGACTTGATCCTGTGGCTGGGTATATTCTGTTTCCCCAAACACAGATAACAATATACATCAGACTGCAGTAAGAGTGCACCTTACCTACCTCACTGGGGATAGACAATTTTTTCTTAAGTGTGTGTGTCTTAATTCTCCCTCTCCCATCTTTCTTACCTCCTTCTTATTCATTCTTCTCCCTCATTTCAATAAAATCCATCTCTTTTCCTTAAATCACTGAATGGTATTTGAACTAAGATATTGGCAGAATTAAAGACCAGCTTAGATGGTGCAGAAATATCTGCACGAGACCAAGTGTATCAAATCAAACTTATCAGGAAAGGAAACAATATCACTGCTCCATATTGCCAAGGTATCTGAGATTTTTTCTGATCTTCCAACTAAATGAATGGTGAACTTATTTTTGAAACGTTTCAATGATTATATCAGAAAAAGTGCCCACATTTTTCATTGCACCCAGAAGAGATGGGTTTAGTCTCTCTACAAGTCTGCATGTTTATGAGGACATAACAAGGGCCAGCACACTGTTATTTTATTCATTTAAGAATTTTTTCCAGACAGAAGTGGAGAAAAAAAAAAAAAGGCAATTTTTCCATTAAGATTTCTCTCAAAGCCTCTACCTATCAGCACGTTCCTGGGACACAATAATATTTTGTTTCCTTTTACCATTCTAGTGCACATAACCTTTATCACAGTTTGGCATGGCTTTGTTCTGTGCCTCCACGAACAGGTATATTTCATACCAGTGGGAAAATGGCCAGTGACGGAATTCAAGCTGCAAACCTGATAGCTACAGACCTATCTCAATCCCACCAGCAGTTTCAAAGCTCACAGAGAAAATACATACGCTGCACACCTGTTTCTGGCTAAACAAAGAAAATTGGATTTTTATCAGTTTCACTGCCACCTTTTACATAGCACTGTTTTGTCAAGAGCCACTAATGAAAGAGCTTAGCAGCAGATAAAGGACATACAGTTTTGACTGAATTCATAGATTTATCTAAACCATTTTTCAGCCAGAATTATATTACATTCTTTTCAGAGCTGAAATAGGATTACAAAGCATGGAAATGGATGTCTTAAAATATCTATCTATATTATTGCATATGACTGAGCAGCTTCATTAATAAAGATGTCTCTGAAGACTTTAGTTATGCACATAGTCTTGCTGAAGGTTTAAATATACTGACGGTCAGCAATCCATATAAATTTTAGCTGCCATTTTGAAGAGATGCCCTGGGAAAGAATGGAGGGTTTTAGCAGTTCGTATGCTAAGACAATACCCAAGACTTAACATGTAATTGTCTTTTCTGTCCATGTCTTGTGACCAACATGCTTGGTACTTGCTACACTAGCATTCTTCTTCAATACTAGTTCTATGTGTGTGGCTGAACATCACTGGAGATGGTTGGGCTGACTATGTACTGTGCTCATGAAGGTCCATAAAAAGAATTAAAATAGAATAAAGAATAGAATAAAGGTCCATATAAAGAATTAAAATGCTAGCTGTAGGATGTTGCAGCTTGAAGACCTGGAGGTCCTCCTGAAAAGTCCACCTAATTTTTCAGTGGTATGAGAATAATGAAAGAAAGTTCTGAAAAACTAAAAATAAGTTCTGAACCAACGCACAGCTTTTAACTGTCCCCTGAGGCCATTATAGGAATGTGTTCAAAAAAAATAAATGGGATGAAAATGAGAGTCCAAATAGCAGAGCAGTAGAGGAAGCTCTCCCCATAAAATTGGATATGCAAACCCTTTCCCAGTCACATCTGAGGCTACCCTAGGCACAGCAGCTGCCAGCAGATACCTTTCTGCTCAGCTGAGGAGTCAGAGCTGAATAAATAACGTGCTAACCACATCACTCCTTTGTGCACACAAACTGCAGGAAACTTGTGTGCCTCAAGCACACTTGCCAGATGGGATAATTAGGCTCAGACAGATCACTGACCTTCCTAATAAAAATAACCCAGAAACAGAGGTTGACTGAATAAATCTGTGTCAGGTTATCAAACTCTTAAACAATCCATGGAAACCCAACTATACTGACTCACTGAGCAGCTTGGTAATTCTGTGGGTGCACCTTGTGTGGGCAGAAATCATTGGGTGTGGGGTATTCTTAAGTATTTCTTCAATTTTCTTTACAGAAAACAGGCCCTGAAATTTCACTGCTGGGAACTACTCAGCTGTCTTTCTACGAAACGATGAAAGCACATATATATGCATTTATGCTAAGCTATTCTCTCTTTAATTATCACCGAGGCTGGTTTGTCACACTAAAACAATTTTGGGGATGTCAAGGGTTTGAAACACCACAAAATGCAAATGGCATTTCCCCTTCCATAAATGGAAGGCATGACACCCATTTAACTAAAACCATTTTAGCTGGAATTAGAAAGGTAAATACAATCAAAAAATCAAACATTTGAAAATAAATTAATTATTTTAGAGTTTCAAAGGCCATATGAGACACCATGCTCTCCCTGAAATCAGGGAGGTTTCCATCCCTCTCCCATCAAATCTGTTTTTCTTTTCTTGATGTGTACCACAACGTTCAAACCCGTATTGATGAATAATCACATTCACACGAGGCTACTCTGCTATTTTCCAGGCATTGTCATGTCATGTAATTCTCTTCCATGTCCTAAACCGGAAAGGATTAGACACAGTGCCAATTATTGCAAAGCGCAATCTGCCACAAACAAAGCAGACACCGCAGCCCCAAAGACAAGCAATTTTGCAAGTTCACAGGCAGAAGATAACTGCCAGCTCCTCAAGAGTCCCATCACTCCCATGGAGATTAGGGCTGGCTCAGTGAGCTGCAGCAACTGGCAGCATCTCTTCTTGTATGCCAGAGCCCTGGCATGCTCATGCAGCCAAAAATTTACTTTATCCGGAAGCTTTCTATAAGCACAGCCTACAAATGTGTTACATACCCCAACGCAGGTGTGCAGCTCCACTGCCCATGCACTGGATGCTCTTGCACAAATGGCTCCATTTTTCTATTTGAGACTTAGATCTATACACGTTACTTCCACAAAGGAAAATTAGGCACCAAAAATCAAAATAACTATTCTAATTCAACTCAGAGCAAGATCTGCTTTTACAAATAGTGCTTCTTTGGCTGGAGTATTCAAAGGTGATTGAAGGGACCCATGCCAAAGTTAGAGGCAGGGCTTTGGTGAGCAAATTTTATGTCTCTGGTTCCATACAAAATGCACATGGACACCACTTCTTATATGTCCAGCTGCTGATGTGCAGTGAATCACAACAGAATTGTAACAGTATCTGCGTATCTAAATTCTGATCCCAACCTCTGGCCTGAAAATTATGTTAACAGCTGTTCAGTATGAACTCTGCTGAAGAACTAACCTACAAATTGGAAGAGGAACGTAGATTTTTAATTATAAAGGGGGCAAGTAAGCAGGGACAGGAAAATAGAATAGATGAAATCATCTTGTCGTTCATCTGGGGGTAAATCAGCAGTCACTCCATCAAAACAAGAGGTAACAAGGATGCATGAAGTGACCTGACTAGAATTTAAGCTCCATATTTGACTCACTTTATGCAAGTCCCACCTGTGTCACAGCCCAAATTTACAGACAGCCCACTATATGGTAAGTAGAGATTTGACCTTAAAATTACTTTAATGCTGACCTCTAGTGACAACTGATGTGAATTTACCTTTTTATAGGCCTGCCCATTTGGGAATCAATCTTCAGACTTCTCTGTCATTACAGAGCTTGCCCTCTCATCTCCAATCCACAGCTACCCTCACTGCAAGGAGCATGCAGTCAAGGAGGGACCTCCAACTCACAGGTATTAGTTACAGTCAACCATCTGTAGAAATTTTATGATCAAATCTTTTGTTTTCACTTATTAAAAAGACAAAAAGGCAACTAAAAAGAAATACAAACACCAGACTCCAACCCTCATAACTGTAACAAATGCATTACAGTATAAGCTAGACACAACTAATGACAAGTGCCCACATCTTCAGGCAGCCAACCAAACCGTCATCTTTCATCTCAAGGATCATAATACCAAAGTAAGCTATTCTTCCTCTAATGCTCTGTAGCAGGCCTGCAGCTTTCCCGGCAAAATGAGAGTGAATGGTTGGTTTATGGGCCCATAGGAGCAGGGATTTCACCCCCACACAAATGGCAATACAGTCCAGATGGAAGGATGAGAATGTTACAGCAAGATGCCAATCACCTGGTCTCAGGAAAATGGGTAAAAAATTTCAACTGCCACTCCAGTGGCAGCTACCCTATTTTCTTTGCACGTATCAGAGACTAGTTCAGGCTGGAAGGAATCTTTTAAAGCTCGTCTAGACCAACCCCCATGCCATGGACAGGGGCATCTTCAACTACATCAAGTTGCTCACAGCCCCATCCAATCTGACCTTGAATGCTTGGTGCACCAAGAACTTCTCTAGGAAACTTGTTCTAGTGTTTAATCACCTTCACTGTAATTTTTTTCTTGCTTATATCTAGCCTAAACCTATCCTCTTTTGGTTTAAAATAATTTCCTCTTGTCTTATCATAATAGGCACTACAAAAAAGTTTGTCTCCAATGTGTGGAAGGCAAAGTAGGAGGGTTAATGAGGGAATGGCCATGGCCCGCCCATTCCAGGCAAGTGTTTTGAGGTAGTTTCAAAAGTGGGAAGTGCTCTCACTAAGCATGATGTTTGATGACCCTGTACCACATGCGTGCATATATGCATATGTATGCACACGCATACACATACATTTAAAGAACATGCATGGTCAGGAGGCAAGAAATCTGTCCACTGGACCTCAAAGAGTAAGAAGTCCCTTTGAAGCTGATCCCAGCCTGGGGTAAATTTAAGTGGGGTTTATGTCATCTGAATCAATAAAGTTTCCTTTTTGCATTGTCCAGATGTTGTAACTCATGTATGTCATTTACACCGCCATGATGGTGACAGGGGAGATTTTCACCGTCCATCAGCTGTTAGCCCCGAATGTTTGTCTCCGGTAGCAGTTCTTAAAAACAGAGTCCAGAAAAATTCTGCCTTCTCTAAATCTTGCTTAGAAGTCTGTAACTTTGCAGACTGCTCCCCTACTTATTTGATAGCACAGGGATTCTTATGGAAGCATCTTCTGGTGCACAGCCATGGCCAGGTGACAGCACAGACAGCAGCAGAGCCAGGGAGAGAGCACCAGGGCCCTGAGGGAGCATGCACCACAACAGACCTCAGAGCCAAAGCCTAATCAGTCATATCCAGGCACAAATACAAACTCCATGTATTTCAAGATAATTGACTTGAGTCTCCAGTCATTTTGACTGGAAAGAATCACCTGTCACAACAAACTTAACTAGGAGGACTGAAGATTAAACACTCGGCTGATGTGAAATTAGAAAGTCCTCTCATACTGACAAATACATCGCCTGCACATAATGAAAACTGCACAACAGTAAAAACTTCTCTGCTGAGCAAGGTGCCAGGAAAAAAAACAAGGAAGCATTTATTTTTCAGCACCACAGGCATATAAATGGTACACTCGATGAACACCTGCTCGCCAGCAAGCCAAGGCAGCCTTTGGCAGCAAACCTGGACCTCACTTCCCCCAACATTTGGACCTGACAATTCTTCCATGACTTAGCAGCTTATCTAATCACAGCAAAACATGACAGTCATGTGAGAAGCAAAATGTATCTTATTTAAGCACACTGAAATCAAAACCCAACTTGCAGATTTTATATTTAGGCTACAAACTAAGTAAATGAGGCTTCCTCATGAATTCCAGCCATATGCATGACTGCTTAGGGATGTGCATGTATAATTAGATTTAATTATCTAAAGGGGTTGGAGGGAAAGCGGGGAGCAGGCAGAGGCTAAATAATGGATGCAGAATTGCCCTTAAGCTGTCATAATCACCACCTAACTTGGACATCATCGTGAAATGGTCTTAAAAATAATCATTTGCCCATGTTAGTAGCTGCCAAATCTCCATCTAATCCGTTCATTAACAATATATCAGGTTAGCAAGCTGCCATGGCAGGAAAATAATTAGTTTTCAATTGTGGGGCGGCACATTCTCTATTGCACTGATATAACAAATAACTCCATAAACTGCTATAATTTATTTGCTTCTAAGCCTTTTTTTCCCCCCTCAATTAGTGCTTCAGGAGATTGTATTAAACACTTTATAAGTATAGATAGTCCTTTGACCAATCTCAGAAGTCTTAGACAGCATGGATAGCTATTACACAAGAAGTTTATGGGTGACCTGCCTTTGGGTCATTTAAATAAAGGTTGACAGAATAGCTGAAAGCAGACCCTGCCAAAAGGCATCCTCATTAGGTCTCATCTCTATCATCTACATGTACTAATGTGCTATTGCAGCCCAGCACACAACACAATGATTTTGCAAGGCTTGCAGGGGAAAAAGGATTGCTGCTGTTTTGAGATCTCTTCATTAGGTCTGTTTTCTTGCCTTTACAAGAAAGTACACATACTTCGAGGATGGGTTTGGCTGGGCTAAAGTCAAGACAACCTAATCCTTCTTCTGCAAAGTGCCTTAAAAAGAAGCAGTTGAAAAGGGAAATTCTAAGAGGTGGACAGTAGAAAACAATAATGTTACATTTCTGCTCATGTGAAAATGAACAGGTTTCTGTGAGTCTCTACAGCATGCCACCCCAGGCAGTTTTGCTGTAGCTACGTTAAGGTATTTTATTCCTTCTATCAAAGACATATCTTTATTTTAGTCCTAGGAAACTGTGCATCAGGCCTATGTTCTGCAGTGTTTTCATGGGTTAATTACATGATGTATTAAAGACCTTATGTATGATGCCTCTTGATTTTCTTGCTTCTCCCTTGACTCCATATTGTGAGCCCTGAGAAGATATCCATTGGTGCTACTACTCTCCTCCGGCAGCACACTTTGTCACATGATTTTTAATTTATGTGCTATCACTACTAGAAACCCCATCTGTTCTCAAAGAGAAATATTCAGCTTCCTTGTTGCTCTTCTCTGTTCTTCTGCAACCTCTTCCTGCTGAGTGCTCCACAAACATGGAAGATTATACAAACCAGGGGGGAGAAACCAGTCTTAATCTAATAGTGTACTTCTAATAAATGCAAGCCTTTCTTAATGAAGCCTAACGGATGTTTACACACAACATTTCACACTGATATTTAACTTAAACCACTTGGCAGAAATCCTAACAAAAGGTCATCAAAATACCCAAGCAATTTCTTTCACTACCTGACATATGGTTTTGCTGAATTTCATTTACCATTGTGCTGCCTTATTACTTGGCTTCGTAAGATATTAATGGTCACCACTCCTTCCTCTTCTGTCTTTCACAGGCCTCATTAACTGCATATCTTCCCCAGAGTTGCCCAGCCTATCCAGTGACTTCTCTTTGGAATTCAAAATGCTTGAGAAGGTTTGATGTCATACTATCAGAGAGGAATACAAACTATTATGGAGAATACAAGTAGCAGCTTTACTTTTTCTGGAAAAAGCAATTACCACCACACTTCAGTAAAACTACCTTTGTGAAAGGAGATAACACTGCAAGTATTTCAAACAGAGGAGACCTAAAAGCCATTGCTTGGATATAGATCTTCTTCATTCAGTGCTATTCACCAAACAGTATTTTGAGTTCTGTTACAATGCATTGCTTTTTCTTTTCTTGCCAGTGCTCCATCTGATCAATCCCATCGGAAAAGAAAAAAAATTAAATCACATGTCAGGTGAGCATGCAGTGAAGATACAGTTATCTTTTCCAAGGATAATAAACAGTGTGTGACTTGGTGCTTCCAAGTACTTCCAAGAAAGTGGTCAGTAACCAGCGTGCAACGCTAATGTGTTGCAATCTGAGAAAAAAAGATGCAGGAGAAAAAAAACATCATCTTACAAGACTGTAAGGTAAGTTGAATTTATGCATGCAGGTTTTTAATGGGCCTCTATCCAAGTGCTACCAGCACAGAAATAAGCAAACAGAGCTGAAGACTCAGCAAAAGAACAGGGCATTTAGAAAAAAGTGATGTTTACCAGTAGGAAGTAATTCCTCTAATGAAAATTTAATGAGCACTAGTGCAGGCAGAAAAAAAAAAAATTACAGAGTTTTCCTAATGAAAATAGCAATCAAAGTTTTTGATTGCCTATCAGCTTTGAAATGTTAATCATTATGGTAACTGTGCTGGTGAAGGTAAGGAATTACTTAAAGTTTGTTATTCTCTTCAGTTATTTTTTTTTTTTTAATCACTGCTGCTGTACAGCTGAACATGCTCCAGGAAGCAAAACTGCATGGATAATTACCTCCATGGAAGCAATCCAAAGATTCACAGAGTAAAAGCTCCTTCCACCTTAAAGATCAAAGATTTAAATTAGGAAAGTACTTAAGTCTCCAGCTGATAAGGATGTTTGACCTGCTGGGCAAAGGTAATCATCAGGGACTTAGTTCAGGACTCTCACAGCACACAACACAAGGGAGATCCCCAGTGCAGTAGTCTGAAGCAGTAGGATACTACTTAGAACAACAAGAAAAGCAAGCACTGCAATTTGATAAATATTAATAAAAAAATATCAGAAGTTTTTAGCCTCTCCAAGAAGAACCCATCACTCCTTTTCCAAACATTGGCAGAGGTGTCTAAGTCAGCCCCTGGTCAAACTGAGGTCAGGAAAGGAAACAGGTTTTCCTGTTTTTCATCGGATCCTGACTTCATTTACAAATACAGTTCAAGCAGGACTGGAAGATGACTGAAAATTGCTGTCATGCTCATGTAAGACCTACAACACACCCAAAAGAAAGAGAAGCTATGTTGAGACAAATCTGGTATTAGCGATCCTGCACTGCTGGGAAAGGCCATCACAACTGCAAAGCACAACCACAGAAAAGCAAAGTGTTAAGGAAATGAAGTCTAACAAAATCAGCTTTACACTGAGGCAAGAGTCCTGAACCTAACAAAGAATATGCTGATTTGGAAGGGACCCATCAGGATCATGGAGTCCATCTCCTGCTAATTCCCTGTTTCCATCTATCAGTAAGTCACTTGGATAAATTCACATCTTCCTTAATGCCTAAACCTCAAATTCCTATGGAAAAATAAGCAGAGAAAATTACATTGCACTTAGAAGTAAAAGGAGATTTTGATTATATCATTTATCATCAGAAGGCAAGTGTTATTATATCAGAGAGTTATATTAACATACCACAACACTTTAATATATGTCTTCATCTCCCCTCAAAGCCAAGCAAACTCTTGGATGCCTCATTTAACATAATGAAATAGTAATGAAAAAATGCAAAAGAATATAAAGCAAAATGCAAAAGGTATGTATCTTTTTTCACTGCTCCTTTTGATCACACTGCAAAATAATAATGAGCCATGTAGTCCTATTACTGCTGCATTACTGTAACACCTAGCTAATAAATAGTTTCTATTTACAAACAGCATTATCTGCAGACAACACAAATAAGAGCTCACAAGGACATGGACAGTGGCTCAGCTAACACTGGATAATGAATTAACCTATGGTAGCTCAGCAAGACAGGGTTTCAGACTGTAAGAGTTCACAATTTACTCAGATAGTATTGTGTTCTACCGATAGGGAGTATTATTTCAAGGATGCAGCATACAGCAGGACGCACACAAGTATTTCAGACCTTGGAATCCTACATGCCCCCAAAATATTTGCCACAATTTCAGCTACTGACACATGCAAAATTAAAACAGACATCAAATAGCAGAATGGGGGAGTAAAATTAACACTTGGACTATTTTCTCTAATCAACACCATATAAAGAAATACTGGAAGTAAGGAAAAAACAACTCCCTTAACGTTTATATTCTGAGCTCTCTTCGAACATCAAAGAGCAAATGCTGGAGCAAATGTGGAGAAGGAGAGGGCTGCAATATGAGACCTGGGATCTACTTTTTCTTTTAACATCTTACCTATCTCCACATGAGCGTATATAAATAAAACTGCAATATAAACTCAAAAATTCTTACATGAAGAACTTAAAAATACAAAATAGGCAAGCAAACATAACCCCAACACAACTGATGACTTCATTTTGGAGAGCACATGCCAGCTGTTTCTCTAGAAAACAGACAAACCCACAAATGTATCTCTGTGTAACAGAGAAGGTGCCAGGGAAGACAAATCAAGCACTAGCACACTGTTTACTTCAATACTCTGGTGGATATCAGCATGAAAGGCACTTTTGTCTGAACCAGAACCAGCATCCAAAACTACACAGGATGGCAGATACGTGCAACTGCTGTGACAAGCAGTATGCATTACATCAGATCTCTTTTTTTTTCTTTTTAAATACATGGAAGTTGCTAGAAAAGTTATTTTTCTTCTCCCATCCCAGGATTTCAGCGTTTCTTTTTCTATCAGCACAGTATGTTCATCTTTCTGCTCCTGAGGCTGATGCAAAACATCTTTTAAGAAGCCAGGTAGCTGTGACACATGAAAGCTCTTCATGGGGAACTGGCAGCTTGTTTCCTACACTCACCTGTGTGGGAACTGTCACTATTAAACAACTGTTTGGGACACAACATCAACTTTTGCTTCAACCCACACTGAAGTGACAACCCTTCCAAGGAGTTGCCATGAAAGTGGCTGATACAGCAGAGTTTAGTTGTGATATATGAGTTAAGCCTGCAGTATCAGGCAGGAGGCAAAAAACTGGCTCCTGAATAAGTGCTTTTCAGGCTCACTGTAGCAGCCTGTAATGAGAAAATATTGCAAAGTGAGTTCTGAAAACCTTATAGGATGCAATGCAATGATTTTATAGTTTAATAGGCTCTTCTACCTCTTCTTAAGTTTTTAAGCATCACTTCAACTTCTGATTGTCTTCACCTGTCTGAGCAAAACGATGGGACACTGTACACTCAGGGACACTCACTGCTGCCTCTTGACAGCAGAACTCCCAACTGAGAGCACGATGACCTCCTGGTGGAAAACAACAGCAAAAAAAAAATCACATAATATTTATATGCAATAAATATGTATGCACTATATAGATTGATTTATCCTTGTAGCTGACCTAGGCTCAGGAAAACTGGATAGCTTTACCATATCTCCAAACAGATCCTTCTCATCCTCTGACAGGTATCTGTGTTTAGGAAAATAGTCATATACCCTGGAAGTCAACTTCAGTACAACTTGTACACTAAATAAACACCCTTAGAAGAACTGACATCGCCTATCACTACTTAGCCAGCTGAACACGAAAACATGGAGTCAAGAGTAGATCATTTATCCACATACATGCATGCACATGTATGTGAGCTGGAAACAAAGCCTGTATGGTTTTGGCACAAGGTTTTGCTCAGCCTACTTTGCAGTGATGATCCATGCACATTTAAACAGATTTGGATCTAAGAGGAAAAAATGGGACAAGAATAAAATTCTGTGATTTCTGCATAGGAAGTACACATAGCTCTATAGACACCAATGTTCCTACAGTAGAGAAAGAAAATGAGAGAGATGAGCAGAGAGATGAAATGAGTTTAAAAGAATTCTTTGAATTATGATGACACAGACCAAACTTCCTCTCAACTGCATCAAAAGCAGAAACCAAAACCAAAAACTACTGCAACTAGTTTACCAACATCACCTATCACATTTGGAAGCCACTTCAAATGCCCAATGAACCCAAAAAGAAGCAAGTCTGTTATTTGTTTTCAATAAAAGGCTGCCAAAATATCTGCTACAGGTTTTCAGCCTACTTCCATACTCACTAGGCAATTTTAACCACATACAGCTGTTACTGCAACTTTAATAGTGTTTTTGCTCCAGAAACATTCATTCCCCTTAAAACATTAATATTCCGTGGTTGAGAGTCCCATACTATAAATCATTTTGTGAAACACAGTCCATTAAGGTGAGAAGTCTACGTAGAAGGTTTTGCTAAGGAACTCACAGACACAGAAACATAGAACAAATGTTACCCTGCATACCCAGGCATTCAAATACCTAAACAAAACACACTAGAAGGGAATACATCACATTGGTGCATACAGTGTAGAGGTAACTAGTATTAGTTTAATTTCTTGTTCATCAGGTTATTACTTTTTAAGTACATTCCATTTTTTTATTAAATATTGTTTCAAATTTATCAATTAGAATTTACAATAACTTTATGATATCTACATTTTACATCTAGAAGCGACCACCATGATTTGACCTGTCCCTTCTAATGGAGACTGAAGGCTTTACAACTTCTGGGTCTTCTTTGCTACATCTAAATTAGCTGCCAAAGCATGACTGAAAAAGGTATTTAAAATGAAAACAGAAAGAGGAAGAGAGGATAAACAAAGGCATTGATTACCTAAATTTCACAGCAGTTACATTCCTGATGTTTGTGACAGTCCTGCCTTGAACCTGACCTCTACCTGGACCGCATGATGATACTTTTTTTCTAGCAAGGTAATTCACTATCAGTATTACCCTCCATTCCCTTCCACTGCCCCAAACGCATCCGTGACAAGCGCCCAGCCTTTTCCCAATGAAAGGGCAACTGGAAATGTCAGCGTCTGATTCTAAGTTTACCACCATGAACAAGGATGGCTTCCACGGAAGAAATTACAATGCTAATATTGGAAAGCAGGATGGAGATCTGAACTGGGCAGCGGCTACTTAGTGCAGCTTTCTGAAGTAAGATTTAACTTTCTGGAGGTTTTTTCTTGCTGCTGGTGCATCCAAAAGCCTGAAGCTCAACATGCCATGTCACATGAGAAGGAAGCCTCTCATCCATTCCCTTCTGTCCTCACCCCGCTTCCTTGCAGGGCATTTATGTAAGTTATGCACAAAACAGCTCCCTCAGTTGCTGTGACTTGAGACATAAAAAGCAGGAAAATCCCCCTCATCCCAAGATTTTCTCAGTGAGGTGTCACCTTTTATTCCTTCTAGATACTACTTTTCAGAGCAGATGTTTCTTTAAAGTACTTCTTGTCACTGTCCACAAAGGAGAAAGTAACATCTTCAGTTATGAAAGTATCTAGGTTCCCTTTGAGAGTCAGGATGTGATACAGAAAACTATTAAACTGTACCCATATATCCAGCTATTCTTTATGCTGTAAATTTTCCATTCACCACTTTTCACATTCAAAGCAAGTCTGTACCTACATGTGCACAGTCACTTAAGCTGATGTACAGTTACATATCGGTCCCTCTTTGTAAGGCTTGCCAGCAATTTTGTGGTAACTAGTTGGAGAAGTAAACTACACACACTCCTTCCCATAAGAAATAAGTCACAGCGTCTCACACCTGTCAAGACACTGAATTGTAATTCATTCCTAATCTCCTCCTAAATTCTTTCTCAGGCATTTGTATGTGGTTTTACCAGTGATAGAGAAGTTGCTCAGCTCTCACTGCTAGTTCACTGCCAGCAATCTGCAGACCAGGCAAACTGGGAAGGTGTCATGGGTTAGGAAGGAAAGGGCAGGAAAGAGAAGGAAATTAGAGTTTGATTGTGTGCATATATAACACACAAATGCTAGTAAATGTAGAGAACCCTAACTTCGCCTCTCACCCCTTCCTGATTTACCAAGGCCAAGGTACGGTTCATATCAGCAGTTACCTGACTTGCATGCTTTTCCATGGCTCCACCTTTCCCACCCATATGGCTGAGCTCCCTGCACATTACCCAAAGCTCTTTTGGGTCAGTAACACGATGTTGTTGATGTCATTGCTGCAGCTATCAATCCTGAAGCACAATACCATGATTGTTTCCCCAGATCACATTCACAGCGCATTTGTTCCAGCAGGCTTGAAAATGAGAGGATGAAGCAGGCTAGGTTTTCCTGCTCAGTAGGCTTTTGCTCCAAAAATCAAAAATTCAGCAATACACTGAAGTCCCTTGAGAAATGCACATGTCCCATACTTTAAAATAAGCTCTCAAAGCAAACAGACCTGTTTTTTTTCAAATGTACTCCCAGAAAGAGAGGTCTCCCCAGAAGTTTCTTTGTGATACTATACCAAAGCTTCTGAACCACAAAACTTGAGATTCTTCTGAACTATCTTGGTTTTGTTGGTTTTGCTAATGTTTTTTTATTCATCTAAAAGCTAACAAGGAAAGCCACTGTTGGTTCTCTGACACACAGAGAAGTGACAATACAGCTCACTGGAAACACGCAGCTTTGGTCAACTTGGTCTGAAACTGGGTCAGAGATGTCAACTCATGGAAATACCCAAGAAAGATGCAAGTAATATTGGGGAGTCAGAGGCTGAGGACAAGACCATCCTTTTCTTGCTGGCACAATCCAGGTAATATAGCTTTAAAATTCTGAGAAAAAGCAGCTTCCTCACAACAAATGTATATTGATGTACAGTTTTTTGAAAAGGCCTCATGTGGGGGGAAAGTGTCAGGGAATCCATGGAAACACCCAAGCCCCACAGTGCTCTACCACCTCATTCCAAAAGAAAGCCAC
Organism: Serilophus lunatus; assembly: GCA_013399895.1. Taxonomy (NCBI): domain Eukaryota; kingdom Metazoa; phylum Chordata; class Aves; order Passeriformes; family Eurylaimidae; genus Serilophus; species Serilophus lunatus. The sequence continues at coordinate 639,393 of VXBA01004483.1, read as the reverse complement.
CCCCAGGAGATTGCCACTGTTGTGCATTATGTTGATGTTTGTGTGAGAAAGTGCACTGATAGCAAGTCAATCCAGCTTCAAACAGTGTTAAGACCGCTGGACGAACGCAGTGTGAAAGATCACAGACACTTACTGCATTGTTTGTAACTCCATCCCTGATACAGATCCCTGAAAACAGACCTTCTGCCCACCAAGAGTCACTTCGACCTGGGGAACTCCAGCAGAGCGTGGCGCACACAAAAGCTCTGTGACCACGTCACAAAGGTTCTCATCATCAAACAAGGGCTAAAGGATCCTCTGGACTCGCCAGCTATCACATCACCACCTTCCACATTCAGACTTTTTCAGGAATGGCCCAAAATTCCTCGAAAAATGCCTGTCATCATCTCCAAAAATAGAGTGCCCTTAAAGCTGTATAGCAGAGAACAAATTCCTTCGGGGCTGCAACAACCAATTAAGGGATGTGAAGCAATTACTTTTATATCCATACAAAAGAAACTCCTCCAATGCAATTAACTACCCCTTATCATCTACTGTTGAATTTGTGGAAACCATATGCCGTACACTCTCTCCTCCCCCAACTTTTTCCACAATTTTAGTCAGTTTGTTTTAGCTAATGTAATGAAACCTACCTATTCAAGAGAAGTAACAGATGTCTGCACATTATCTGACTCTTTTTAAATGTCTTTTTTAATTTTAAATATAATTTCATTTGAGATTTTGCAGATTTCTATTAATAAATTATTATTTCTTCTTTATAAGTGATGAGCCAGTATGTCATGTAATTTTTTTCCTCTAAATAGACCAAGACTTTGATCTAATGCAAGCTCTTGCTGGGAGTAGAGAGACTTTCTGTCTAATTTAGTTATGAAAAATATTCAATTAAACTTGGGAGTTTAATTCATTTAGTTATGAAAATTAAATGAGCTCAATAAGGTACATTTGATTTGCCTCAAGAAGAAAAAAAAAAAAAAGAATAATCTTTCAAAGGGGAACAAATAAGAATGGAGAACAATAACTTTTCCTGAAAGGTGGATAACATGAAGAATCTGAGGTCCATTTTGTGTGCCTATATAAAATATAGCCACAGCAAGTTTGTGCAAAATTTATATTCAGGAGACACACGAATAGCTGGTATTAATATTCTAATTGTCTCCTGGTTAACAAAAATCCCTCTAAGTCACAATTCAGTCTATCCCAGTCAAGAGAAGATCTGATTCCTCAGGAAGACGCCACTCACAAACAATTCTTCCCTATCTCTATTTGAGGAAAAGCATTTGAATTATTTTTCAAAACCAGAATGGAACAACATGGATCTCTCCCACAGAAGCCTCCTCCTAGTTCTGCAGTGGCCACTTACCATTTTTGCAGATGGGACAGCACTGATCAGGCTCATACACTGGATCCACACACTCCGTCTGGGGACAGGCTGAGACCGTGCACAGCACTTCACCATTGGCTTCACAGCGGCACTTTTCACATGGAGAAACCTGAAACACAAATTCAGTCACCTTTCAACTCCTCCACTTCATGCACTCCTGGAGTGTGCAGTGCCCCCCTGCCTTCTCATCTGCACTGCTTCCTTCACGCCTTTTTCTTCCCCACTTGAAAACAAATGAGTTTTGTAGCCTGAATAATGCAGAGTGCTAAATTACTGGGCTCCTGCAAAATTACTGACCCACAGCAAGGAAAAAAGACACAGATTCTGCTCTGAATCCTTGAACCAAATGGGAAAGTGAAAGGGATCTTGTAAACAAGAACACTGCAGACTTTTAACACAAATAAATTAAAAATTTCCCTATTGCATTTCTAATGAACTTCCAGAAAATTAAGTTCATAATCTAGTTTAATTCTATTAGCAGTTTAAAAAATAATTTAGAAAAAATATTTTACTTAAGGAACAGAAGTTTTGATAAATGATGTATGACAATTCTTTTAATGAAAATGAAATCCTTACTGTAATTTTTCCAGGTTTTAAAGTATTTTAGTAGGAAAAGTTGCATTTTATTGAAAATTACATTTTTCTAAGAGAAGACAGGAAGAAAACAGCCTTTTTGAATTCAGGTATTTCCCATATGTTAATTTTATTTGAATGATTCTTCTAAAACTTGCAGCTTTTTGAAAATAAACTGCAATTCAAAGAAAAGGGGTAAAGTAAAATACAAGTAATCCTTCTAACCTCCTGAAATGTTACTGGTTTTGAAGAACTCTTACAGAATAGGAAAACCACAAGGCAATTACTTGAATGGCCTACTTCAAAGAAATTAATTCCAAACAAAACAGTATCAAGGCCCTATTTGGTAAAAAATTGACTTTCAAATGTTTGCATTTGCCACATGAACAATTTCAGCTGCCCTCTTCAGCATTCCTGACCAGGCACAGCACATTGGATTGCTGACATCCTCATACCACACAAGGAGCTCAGGTAGAGGGAAGCAAGGATGCTGAAGAGCAATAAATGGTATACTGTAAAACTCACTGCTGTACTCCAAAAAAAACCACACGGGCATCCATGCTCAAACACAGGATGAAACTGCAGCTGAATGTTATTATCAGTGATCCTCTAAATCCATAATCTGTGCAGATTATTGGTTTACTTAAGGAGGAGGTTGGGCTTTTTTCATGGACCCTTTTTCATTCCAGATTCCAGCGGATGCAAACAACCACCCTTAGCATTTCTCCAATAAAAGCAGAAAAAACTCAACTCTAAAAAAAAGAGAAAGAAAATAATTATTCTTTGTGAAGACTCTCCCAGATGTCTAACTTGCAGATCATCCGCTTCTTTTCCCTAGTTTTTAGGCAGTCCATCACATTTTTTTCCTCAAATTCATTCTGTGCTTGCTTGCCTCTCACATCCTTCTCACTTCCAAAGTTCAAACATGCTGATGCTTCAAACATGCTGATGCCTGCACAGCATCATCTCCAACTAAATGCTCATTCATGCTTTGCTACTTCCCACCTGCCAGGGCTGTTACTTGCTTATGCACTCACGTATCTTTCATGCCCTCCCCTCTGCTTAGAAAACTTAAATAGGGTCTCTTGCTGTGTTGCTTTCTGCTTTTATTACTATTATTTATGTCAGACTTCCTTTGCTAGCTATTCACTTTGTGTTTTCTCTTTGCTTTATACTCTACCAAGGATAATGGCACAACATACATTTATAAAGTCCTACAAGGAGGCTGAGAGCCCAGCAGTACAGATTTTTATTACAGACTTTGGAACAACAACTTTGTCCTGCAATTGTTTATAAACTGCCACATTCAGTTCCAAAGCTGAAGTATCAGTGGATGAGGTGTTTTCTAACCCAATGCTCAGAGTCGAAAGGCTCAGGTATCCCAGGTGATCACTTGAACCACATGTAAAGTTTTAGGTGTCAGCAAACCAGAGCTCCTAAGTATTGTCAAGTTGGTAGTAAGAATCCTTCTTCTGGAGTTATATTGGCAAACAATACTTACTAAATTATGAAAAAAGTGCTTTTTAGGGAGGACTTATTTGTATTTTTTAAGAATTATTTTTAAGGAATCCTACTTGATCAAAGATACCAGAACTCAATTCCAAGGATCTGGGTCAACGAGGCAAACCTGTACTTTCAAACAGCTTCAAAACTTTTTGCCATAACTTGGGAAAGATGCAAATTTGACAACCATCAAAGTTCAGCGAGACCAGTAACTATAGGTATTCCTTCATCCAGGACACTGTTTAGTAGCTATGGCATTCAATATTAGAAACAGTGTAAAAACTAGAGTATCTGACAATAATCAGAAAACAAGGCAGCACACAGACAACATTCCTAAAATCTCTCATCTGTACAATTTCAATATATTCTAATTAAATAGGTTTACTAGAATTCCAAGTTTAACAGAAACCTAAAATTCTCAATAAAAGAAGGATTTAATGAAGCACTTAAAATGCTACTAATAAAATTGATCAAATCTTTAATAATGATGATGCATAATACACACTTCCATCTCATACAGCACATACATCATCACAGAATTAACAAGGTTGGAAAAGACCATAGAGATCACTGAGTCCAATTTATTACCAACACCATCCAATCATCTATAATCATGGCACTAAGTACCTCATCCAATCTCTTTTTAAACACACCAAGGATGGCGACTCAACCACTTCCCTGGGCAGCCCATTCCAATGGGAAATCACTCCTCCTGTGAAGAAGTTTTTCCTAACATCCAGTCTAAACCTCCCTTGATGCAGCCTAAGACTCTGTCCTCTTGTCCTGTCACTGGGAGCCTGAGAGAAGAGACTGACCCCCGCCTGACTACAACCTCCTTTCAGGTAGTTATAGACAGCGATAAGGTCACCCCTGAGCCTCTTCTTCTCCAGGCTGAACAACCCCAGCTCCCTCAACTGCTCCTCATAGGGCTTGTGCTCCAGCCCCTTCACCATCCTCGTTGCCCTTCTCTGGACACGTTCGAGCATCTCAGTATCACCTGAAGACTACATCTTTCATGAACAGAGTGCACTGTTAATGTGATACGGCAGTAATGAATATACTTCCAGTGTAACAGATCATGAGATTTCAGGGAAATACTTACAGTATGCCCTTGTAAGCACCATAATCTGTACAACCCACCAATACAAGCAATGGTAGCAGAGACCAGGAAGGTCTCCATGAGCTTATTTCTACAAAGCTATTTCTTTTCAGGCATGTCAGTAAACCACAGTGGCCACTGAAATGGTATTAGTGTCAACTGTTGTCTGTTCACCTTTGGGCTAAACAACAGTGCATTACTTCTTATACATCACTGGGACACAGCAGGAACTGCAGAAAACCCCCACTTCTTTCTGCATCTAAATGGCAGCTTAATACTTTGAGACATAATCATCACTAAGAGAAAGACGAGACAGTGTATGCAACAGCAGCTAAATAAATCAGAATGAAAAGGCACATTTTGTCCTTCATTTCCTCTCTTCTACACGTACAACACCAGCGCATTCCCTGCAGCACGGTTCCCAGCGGTAGTCAATGCAACGAGCATCCCACTTGTTCATCTGGGAAAGGACCAGCCCAGCAGCACTCACACTCAGCACATCTGACATAACCAGGCCAGAGTGGAAATAACACCACCTATCAACCTCTCTCTGAAAACCAACGATACCACGTCTCAGTGGTCTACAGATGAAGCCATTAACTCTGAAGCAGCAGTAGTTCTGCCTATGCAAAAACTGCATGAAGACAAGAGGCACAAACGTCTTTAAAGCATTTACTAGGCAGCCCTAAAACCCATAGAAAATAGAGTACAGATGGCAAAAAAAAATGAAATAAATTCTTTAGAATTGTTTAAAGAGACATTTGTGATCAGAGGTATAAATGAAGTGGCAGACATTCCTAAAGAGCAAACACACTACTGTGTAAACTGGTACATGTCCCACTAGTGGGCGTGAAGAAAACTGTAGCTCAGAAAGGGTAGTATGTTTATCCAGTAACTGTGTAAACTGTCATGATTAAGAAGTAACAAATCACTTTGTACTCACTGAGGTTTTATTCCAAAGTAATTTGAGCTTTCCCTTTTCCACATGTCACTCTTCAATTAAAAAGCAAAAATACACCAAAACCAAACAAAAAAGTTAAAATAAAAAAATATACAATCTGTACTTAGTTCCTTTAGCCTTGAAAAAAATTCTCAAATTAATCATAATCCCAAACTTACGTTATTTTGTGCTGGAATTTTTATTCCTATTTTCTTGCCTCAGGAAAACATGAATGGGGTTAATGCTGACAATAATAGACATACCATCTATGCTTTTACTTCTCTGTGCCTTTACAATATCATAGCTCTTTGAAAATCTACTAGGGTTTGTTGACTTAGATTTCAAGGTAACTTACTCACTAAAAATGTAATTTGTGTTAGCAAGGCAATTCTAAAAGACAAACAAAACAATAAATTTCAAAAACTTAGGTCTTTCCCTAACATTACACTTCCAAAGATAATTTATAGCCCTTGTAAGGCTTTATACGTCAGCCTGCATTTTCAAATCTTACTTTAAGACTGAAAAATGCCTCGAGGACCACGTGCTCAGAAACCTCAAGTGCACAATTCAAGCCTCACAGCATTTCACCAACTAAAGCTTTTGCTACCAGTTCCACTCACATGGATGCTGTGATCCCTCTGCCATTCTGCCTGACAATACCCACAGGGGACCATTTTGGTGCTGATAGAAGCAGCTTTATGAGACCTCATCCTTCCTCCACCCCTGAGTTATGTCTTGTGTTGATATCCATGTCCTTCTTGTAAACAAAAAAAAAAAACCACATGCACACAAGCAAAGACTGTGGGACAGACTGTGAAACACATCAAACTTCCCATTTTTTGCCACACCACGCCACACAGGAATTTTAGATAAGCAAACTCCCACATCTGCATGCATAATTACATATTTATACATAAATTTTTTGCAAGTAATGTCATTAGAAGGTCATCCTTTTCTTCCTTCAGTGATGTCTGGTACTCTGTGACACGAAGAGTAGGTGAAGAGACAGAGAAAAATCAGATCACCATCCATTTACAACCCCTTCCCTAACCTGCATATTAGTAATGTCTCTAAGACCATCAAATTTAAACTCACAAAATGACCTCTGGAACTATGCAATTGCTTACATTTCGCAACTGCTTCCACTGAGCAGTAGCAACCTGACCACCTCCATCCCGTACGTCACCACACAACTCCACTGATTGCAGTGGCCTGGGCAAACAGCCGCATTTACAGCTTGTGATCACATTATTGAAACCAACACTGGAGCTCAAATAATGAAGTTCCACTGCCTTAACTGTGTCAATAACTTTCCCTGCTCCTCCTGAGCAGACATCCCTTCTCAGCTGTGTTTCCAAAGCTGGATAAAACAAAGCAGTAAAGGAACCAATGTTGTGTTAGAGGAAGGCATGAAGGCAAGGGCTGAAAGATGAATTGGGTTAAAAAGAAAGCCAAAGTATTTTCAGAACATTTACAGAAATGTCACTGTTCAGGCATTCCCTTTTTACCAAGGCTGCCAGCCACGTTCAAACGTAGCAGAGAGCATTAAGGTTCTATGCTCACTACATATTTAATACAGTATTTTAGGCTTTCTTTACGGTCATTAATACAACACCACTACATATAAAGGTCAGGAAATGGGAACTCTGTAGAAGAGTGGGTATGGAGACTGGGGAGAAGCCTTTGAAACTCTGACCTACTGTGAATGTGTGAAGAGGCTTCATATTTTGGCCATCCCTCAAGAATTAAGTTTGCTGAAAAAGGAAGGATCTCACAATCCATCTCTGGAAAGGTGACACAAACTGGCTGCTGTTAAAGTTGCAGCTCCTTCTCAACTAGAAAACTGCCACCCTGAAGTTCAATCCTTGAGGATGATGTGGAAAAAGGGAGTATGATACAGTATTTTCTGACAAGCTTTGAAATTCACCAGTGCTCTACACATTACTGCCTGAAGAGAACAAGGGGAAATACTGTGATTTATTCTGAAAAAGTAGTTCTGCTGCTTTAATTATTTCTTTTCCCATAATTGAAGAACATGAAAAGACACTATGAACCCAAGTTAAGTTTCCATGAACATGCAAATACTACAGTGAGCAGAGGTGGTGACTTATTTACAGCCTTTACAAACACATCCTCTTTTTCTCATCCTGAGAGGGACTCAGCTTCCAGAACCTTGAACTGGATTTCCTACTCCCCTCAACATACTCTGCATAAAAGTCTCTGGTGCACTCAGAAATGGGTTTTGGACCAGCCCTGTCTCTCACAGTCATTCATAAGCAAATTCACAAGTCATTCTTAGACCCTGCTCACAGATCTCAACTACAATAAAACGGTAAATGGAAAAAGGAAAAGTAAGCAATCAGAAAATTGGCCCCAACTCCAAAACTTCTGAGTGTACTGTAACAAGCTGTATTTTCAAGGATAATGACCTTGTAGAATAATGCTAAGAAGACCCCAGTCTAAAAGGAATAAAAAGCTTTTCAAGTCCTTTGTTTAAGTATCACTGTAATCCATATGGCAAACCATGCTCTTATTAAAAAGTGAGCCCATAGCTATCCTCAGAAAGCAAACATTACACAACCATGGCAGCACTGTTTAAATAGTTAAAAAGGAAAACAGAATGACTGTTACAAAAAAGGCATCATCACAGCCTTATTATTAGGAATAGAAGTCAGCTCATAAAACCCTGCTCAATCCCTGCTAGGTAGACATTTAACAGTTAAATAAGGAAACAAATACATTGCTGAAAATTTTCAACAAATCCATACCACCACCAAGTAGCATCTCTCCAAGTAGCATTTTTTACTGTAAATACTAAAGGAATTAATAGAGATCAGCTCCCCCCCTCCTTCCCCCCCATTTCAAAATGGCAAGGTGTCAAAGAGCAAGAAAGGTCATGTTTAAGGAGAGTATTTTACAGCACTGCAGAAGTAATAGTAGCACAAAAATGAAAAGAGGAGGGGGGGATGTCCTCAGAACATCCTCTGAGAAGCCACTTGAAGAACGCAGCACCAACTCTAAACGAGAGAAGAACCCACAAAATTACTTTTGGCTTCAGTCCTTACCATGAACTCCTCTAGTGTCTGGTAGGTTTTGCCTCGGAACTCGCAGTAGTTCTTCTTCTCCTTGCACTGCGGGCAGCACTGCGTGGTGTCCACATGGATGCAGCGAGGGTGGAGCCTGGGGCACTCGGGCTGGATGCACAGCGGGCCCTCCTCGGTGCAGAGGCAGGGGCAGGCAGAAGGGCCCGGCGCAAACTTCTCCCCGATGGCATAGACGAAGCCGCTCTCGTCCACGCAGCCCTTCCCGCGGTAGTCCGGGTAGGCGTACTCCTCCGGGGGCTCGGGAGTCACACTCGCTACAGACGCGGCCAGGGACGAGTCTTCGGCCGCCTGAGGCTCCCCGGGAGCAGCATCCCTTTGCTCTTGCACTTGAATGCTCCCAGATTTACTGCCTGTCCCCTGGCTGGTCCAAGCTTGCTTTTGCTTAGTCCACGACTCCTTGTTCGAGTAGTTCCTGTTTCCTTTGCTCTTCCAGTCTCTGCTACCATCCTCCCTCCCGCTCCTGCCAATCTCATTCATTTTCCCTGGGCCTGTCTGGCTGTCCCTTGTAGATGTGTGATCCCTCTTTTCCTGGCTCGCCTTTATCTCCTGTTTGTCTTGAGCCTTGGCCAGTTTTTGTACGGGTATGGTGGAGCTACAGAGGGCAACCATGAGGCAGCAGGTTACGAGAAGAGAACTAGAGAGAGCTCCAATTGCCATTGCAGTAGAGCTGGGCATCACCTACTGCATCCCACAGGGGACACTGCACTCACATCGGAGGGAAGCGCTTCACGGATCCACAGTCCCTAGGAAAAGAAGGATTACGAATACTTCAGCTTCTGCACTTTTTCCTCCCCACCCCCGCCTCACCTCCACCGATGCAACAACACCTCAAACAATATGCAACCTGCCTCCGTAGTTTATGCAAAAGGCGAACAACAGCCTGGTGCTGCATCCCTCCTCCTCCCCCGCTCCGCCAAGTCTTACAGCAGGGCTCTGGACACGGACCGGGCGCCTCCGGCTCCAGGAGAGAGCACCACGCACAACTCCGGAGAGTCAGCATTTATTTGCAAAGGCAGGTACCAGCAAAAACCAGAGCATCTGGGGGTTATTTTTCCTTTCAAACGGCAACACGTGAAAAGGACGGACGCCCAATGAATTAAATAGAGCTCCCCAAAACCCAACAGCGTCCGGAACAAAAATTACCCGAGTGCTACTCCCTGACTTCACGCACAACGGTCTTCTTTAACCTCTTACTCAGTCTGAAGTACGCCCGTTTAGGTTTTGTTTCAATACCTACCAGTGAGCACATTTCTGTCACAGACAACTAAAACCAAGCACCCTAAAGCGAGTAGAGACAAACTACCTCCCTTCCGAACTACGCAGACCAGCACACACCACCTCCTCCTCCCCGTGTCTGAAAGGGAAGGCAGAGCCGCTCCGAGTTCCCGCAGCAGAGGCTCATTTAACCCACACCTTCCAGGAGTTCGGCAGCGCTCCCAACTCCTCTCCTTGAAACACTACGCCAAATCGGGGGGAAAAAACAAAACAACAAAAAAAAACCCAAAAAAACCCCAAACCACAATACGTACACCAGTCCGGCCACGACAAGGAACGCCGCTCCAGCCTCCCGACACGGCCCCACCTCCGCGATACCGCTCCCCAAAGC
>VXBA01004483.1:612424-628668 GCA_013399895.1 Serilophus lunatus | reverse complement strand
CGAGCCCGCTCCTGCCGCAGGGCCCCGCGCTCCGGGGGCGGGAGGGAGAGCGGGGCGAGGCGGGGGCTGCTTTGGGGGCGGTGGCAAACTTTCGGCGGTGTTAGAGGAGCGCCAGTTCGCAACGCGAGCCGTGCCCTTAGCCCCGTGGGCAGAGCCCTCCCCGCGATGGGGGGCGCGCAGTCGATGCCGGTGCCCGGCTGGTAGCGCCGCGCACACCTGGGGACCCGCCGTGGGCAGCGCGGAGTCGGGGCGGGAGCGCTGTGCCCGGCTGTGCCCGCGCCGCAGCATCGCACAGCGCTGCGCTGGAGCGCACTCTTCGATGGCCTGTTCCAAGTGGGGAAGTGGTGCGGGGTTTACTTGTTGAAGTACTTTCGGATGGCTGGTGGGTGCTTCTGTACTTCTAAATACCGTTGCCTTTTTCTCCTTTATACTCCATGATATTAAAAAAAAAAAATAGTCTTATACTGCTGAAACGCTGTCGGGGACAGAAACACGAAAAAAAAGCTAGAAGTGCTTTTGTTCGGGATCTGAGCAAGGGCTTGGAAGGCAGAAAGTTATTTATGTAGTTATTTTTAAGCCGCATTAGATGACATACCAGTTTAATCTTCCCAGAGTTTTGCTTTACATATGTTCCAGAGCAGTCCCAGCTGCGCTGATCCTTTGCCGCAGTAGCTCTTTAGCAGCTGGCTGTGTCCTACTCGTGAGTAGGGCTGAATTTCCCAATGTACTTGGCACTATAACGGCAATTTCTAAGATAGGTGAAAATTTCAGGGGTTTGTTTGTGTTTTTTTTTCGTTAAAATGGTAGCACTTTAATGTCAGTACTCAGGAGAACAATGAAAATCTGTTGGATACTAATGTTTCACTGTTAAGTACTTTATGAGCGCCTGTTATTTGTGAAAACCCAGACACTTAAATTCCTCCACAGGAGGATGCAGGTGCTCTTTTGGCTGCTGGGTTGTTGATATTAAAAACTGAGTCCTGACTGGTTTTCAAAAATATTTCTATTTATACCACTTCATTTCTTCTAGTCAGATGTTCACCAGCTATATAATGCTTTAATTCTCTGAAACTTTAAAATACTAAAGTTTTGAAGGATATGAAGAAGTAATTTTTTCCCATAGGTTACACTAAAAAAATGAAATTCCATGTTGCTATGGGTTTCTAGACAAAGTCTTGAAGAGTTAAGTTAGACTTTTCTCATTACCTGATTAATAATCATTAAGAAGTACTTGCCTTCAAATTATCATCTCTCTAGCTTTGAATAAAGAATTGAATCTTTACCTTGTCTAAACCTAGTAATTTTATGCCTTACATAGCTTAAACCCTGACATGAGGTGAGCAACCAGTACGCCCCATCTCTGGTTCTAGAAGTACAGCTTGAATGACGGTTCTTACTCTGAGTTCACAAACCTGTGAGCTTTGCTGTTAGGCAGCAGCACCTTGTTGTGGCTAGAGTGAGGCAGAGGGAAAATAGGGGCCTTGGGAAGGCAATGCTATGGCTGTGATAAAGAGCAGGGAGAAGCCAATTTATGGTGCTGACATTTTGATGTGTTCCCAGGTGAAACTTTGGTATAAACTCTGAAATCTTCAGCATCCAAGGGTCTCTTTGTAGGAGCTCTGCCTCTCCCACCACAAGTTAGATGGCACACAGATCAGCTAGGGCTGAAGTTTCAAGGAATTGATCTGTAACAAGAAGGGCAAAACCTCAGAGCGCTTCTGTAGCAACATACTGCAACTCATCCTAGCCTGCTGGGTAAAGTAAGAAGGAAATATTTATTTTTCTAAAAGATTTTTCATTGGGCTTCACTAGACTCGTAGGTATATTAAGTAATGTATTGTATCTGACATTAGATCTTTGCAGAACTGACATCTGACCATTCATGTCATACTATCAAATTGCAATGTATTGTAGTCTAAATGGTTAAACAGCAGATAGAAAATGTTTGGTGTTTTCTTCAGTGGGAGTTCGGAACCAGAAGCAGAGAGAATAATGAAAATCTATTTTCTGAAGGCAGCTCCTAACAATATTTTCAATGAGAGTTGCGTACTTCTGAGCTAACAGGTACGATCCTGGAGACTGAAGTCCTGTATATTCATAGACAACCATGCCATGAAAACAAAGCTCCAAGAATCCCCACTCTGCTCTCCCCCTAGTGAACAGTAGCAAGGACAACCGTATTTCTGGATGAGGATCAAATTCTGCATCCTGTTCAAGACTCTTTCCCTTCTGCTGGGACTTGTCCACATGATGAGAACTTTGTATTAGAGCTGTATAAGAGCTGTTGTGTACATAAAACAGTCTACACTGATTTTAGCTTGTTTTTACAAGCAATTAGCCTAATTCTACTAGGAAGTAGTTGAATTGAAACCAGAAAGGTACTCAATATCTGAAATAAAAATGGTTCTCATGAGGAACAGCTTAAGTTGAATTGGTGTGACGACAGTCTCCATTAGACTAGGCTCAAGATAGTGAGAAGGAACATCCATGCTAAAGACAGCTGGCTCTTAGTCAAAAATAAACACCTACTCAACAAGATTAGGGGGACTGAAATTCTGATGAATACTTTTTAAGAATGATCTTGGTGTGAACAACAACAGCTCAGATGTTTTTACCAAGTCGAAATTGGTTGTCCGACTGATTAATTACAGCGTTAACACAAAACCTCTCAGCTAGGCCGACACTTGATCTGGACATTTAAGAGCACTGAAGACAGCGACTTTTGGTGTGACATACAGATTAAGTGAGTAATGCACGTACTTGCCCCAGTGTAGGCACGCAGCACCCACACACCAGCGAACTGCGTAACACATTCATCCCTTCCGGTGATCTCATGCAGGGATCATGCTGCATCTCTCCTGCTTTGTTAAAAGAAGTGTCCCTTGCCTTTAGTGAGAAAACAGGGAGAGAAAAGAGGAGGAAGCTCCACGGGACCCTGCAAAGCTGGGCAAGCCAAAGGGAACAGAAGAGGAGCTCCAGTGTAATTGGGAAGGAAGATTGGCTTTGGTGGCATAGTATCTGCAGAATCCGTGGAGAGGACAAGATGTGCTCGAGGGGAACAGTGCTGCAGGATGTGTGTGCTGCGTGTGCCCAGGCTCGTGCAGCAGCTCTGAAACTCTGGAAGGTGAGATGGGAGAAGATGTCTCCAGAGCATGGCTCTTCTGGGGAAAGGAATAATTGTGCCTCTTTATTTCGCTTCGTTTCATTATTCCTCCTGAAAGGAAGAGAGTTGTTATATGAAAGGTATTTTTTATTGTGGTGCTAAAGTGGCAGTTGTTCAGGCAGGTTCACATCACAGCCTTCGAAAGGTAGCAATTTGTGCAATAGTATTAGTCTTGCTATATAAAATAAGGCCTTCAAATAGCAATCAGTCTGAAGACAGAAAGAGAGAGATAAAGCTAAAGTATATATTACTCTAACAAATCATGTGTGTTTGAAAAGCTCAATTATAAATAAGCAGTTTATACACTCTTAAAAAAAAAAGAAGAAAAATAAGAAAAGCAAGCTTCCGTAACTGTTTTTAAACCAGGTTAGCTTTCATCTTTTCATTTTTATTTATTTCTTCTGTTTTCTTTATGGCACCTCTCAAAAGGTACTGAAGACATTTTATAGTTCTTTTTTCACTTGTCTGATGTCTCTTTACACACACAGAATTACACACACAGAATTAACAAGGTTGGAAAAGACCACAGAGATCATCAAGTCAAAACTTTTATCTAACTAAACAACCTATCCAACACCAATCCATCATCTAAACCAACTAAATCCTGTCACTAAGTTCATCATTCAACCTATCCTTAAACACATCCACCAGTGACTCCACCATCTCCCTGGGAAGCCCATTCCAATGGGAAATCACCCTTCCTATGAAAAAGTTTCTCCTAATATCCAACCTAAACCTCCCTCGACGCAGCCTAAGACCGTGTCCTCTCATCCTGTCACTGGGAGCCTGAGAGAAGAGACTGACCCCTGCCTGACTACAACCTCCTTTCAGGTAGTTACAGACAGCGATAAGGTCACCCCTGAGCCTCCTCTTCTCCAGGCTGAACAACCCCAGCTCCCTCAGCCGCTCCTCATAGGGCTTGTGCTCCAGCCCCTTCACCATCCTTGCTGCCCTTCTCTGGACACATTCCAGCAACTTAACATCTTTCTTAAACTGAGAGGCCCAGAACTGGACACGGTATTCAAGGTGTGGCCTCACCAGTGCCGAGTACAAAGGAAGAATAACTTCCCTGGTCCTACTGGCAACACTATTCTTGATGCAACTGTATTTAGTTGGCTGATAAGTCATGATTGATAAGTAATTATTGAAGAAGTATTACACAGTATTATACAAGCTGTAGTTTACAATTATGTCTTCATTAATTGTTTTTAAATTATTTTTTCACAAACAGTGACATGTAAAAATATTTTTTTCTGTTTTGCATGTGTGAAATCAAAACTTAAAAAACCATCTGTCATTTAGAGTTTAGGATCTTCAGTGCAAGGACTCTCTTTACACCTCTGTACATCACAGTTTGCATGCTGGGAATTAATAATTTTTGGTTGAAATTTTGTTTATTACTTGTAATCTCAAAAAAATCTCTGTAGACCAAGAGGAGACTTGAAATTTAGAAGTTGTAAGTTTATGAAATATCATTTAAACAAGATTTTTTTGCTACTGATTTATGTTCTAGGAACTCCACATTTAGCTTACGATTTGTCTTATTATTAAGCAAAATATAAATATGATGCTGTGCTGGTTTTGACTGGGTCAAAGCTAATTTTCTTCACAGTAGCTGGTATGGGACCATGTTTTGGGGTTGTGCTGAAAACAGTGTTGACATTTCAGAGAAGTTTTCGTTATACCTGAGCAGTGTTGCACAGAGCCAAGACCTTTTCTGGGCCTCATCCCACCCTACCAGTAAGGAGGTTTAGGGTGCACAAGAAGTTGGGAGGGTACGCAATCGGGTCAGCTGATCCCAACTGACCCAAGGGGAATTCCACACCATATGGCATCATGCTCAGTATGTAAAGCTGGGGGAAGAATAAGGAAGGGAGAAGACACATTTGGAGTGTGTTCCCTAGTCACCACTATGTGTGGCAGAGCCCTGCTTTCGTGGGGATTGCTGAACACCTGGCTGCCCATGGGAGGTGGTGAATTCAATTCCTTGTTTTGCTTGGTTTGTGTGTGCTGCTTTTGCTTTAACTATTAAATTATCTTTATTGAGCTCATGTTCTTCATAAATGAAGGATGGAGACACAGCCCTTAAAATAACAAATGTCTGACCTAATCAATCTAGTGTTTGGGTCTAATGCTAAATGATAGGCACTGAAAACTAATTATGTTTTTTGGCAAGGAAGGTGAGTTAAAATGGAAACACACAGGTTAAAAAGGCACTGAAGCATTTGCGAGTCCCTTTGAAAGGGCAGTACACACACACACACGCTGACATGCAGGGCTTGAAACAGGGACCTGATTCAATTACTCATGCATTTATTTTTAAAATGAATCAAATTAGTCCCATGTTTTTATTTTATGATAAAACCTGTGGGTTTTATCACTTTTACTCTTCAAATTCTTTTTCTCGTGTCACCAGGGAGGAGTGAACAAGTGACTTGGGGTTGAGCTGACATCTGGAAATGAAATAATTTACTGTAATATATCCTAATTAAAGATATCCATAATGAGCCTTGTTTCAAAACATGGGAAAGAAGACTGAGTTTGTTAGAACATACTCTTTCTCTGACAAGATCAATTTCTCTGCCCTGCAAGCTCTGCAGAGATTCTAATGGACATATTTCACCACAGTAACTGTTCCCTTCTAAGTCCATGAAAGAGAGAGGGAAGTACAGGTTGCCTTTTTTCATGTGAGATATCTGTAATTTCTACCGCTTTTAATCATTTTTTAATTCTTGCATGCCTGTTGTAACTCTAGTGGAGCTTCTGCCAATATAAACTTCAGAAAAGTTTTATTATCGTCTTGATCTTAACCCTTAAATAGTATTAAAAATTGCATAGTGAAACTTTTGGAGAGAAGGGAGTATTCAATTCAGGACCTGTGCATATGGGCTCATCCTGAGGAAAAAATAATTTTCTATTCAAAATGCAGTATTTTGTGCTCGTAATTAGAGGACATGAGAGACATTCGTAAATGAATTTGATGTCCCTATTTTCACTACAATTTCAGTAGCCTGGGGAAAAAGGATGTTAATCACAGCTCAGAAGGTTTTTTGATATTTGTGCCTTTTTGCTCAAAAGGAGGTAACAAAACATTTTTGCATGTACATACGCATGGACACGCACAAAATAACAAGAAACATTTTAATACACAATCTTTTGTTTTGTCAACACTGCACCTTGTTCTTCGCTTTTGAAAAGCCGAAGGATGCACTAGTCATGATTTTAGTTTTTTTACATTGTCCTTGTGATGGAAAAGTGAAGAAAGTATTTTGTAAGCTTGTGTTTAGCTCTCTCCACATAGAATCTGAAATTCAATTAAAGGATCAAATTACTTTTTGTTTTATTATTTATAATTACATTCACATTTTATATATTTGCAGTATTTACGTTTCTCTAGATACATTTTTGTTTACAGTAAAGGTCTTCAATAAAGGCAATATCAACTGTCACAAGGTTTATTTAAGAAAAAAATGGTTCTCATGTTGTTCCACATTTTAAGTTAATAGAACTCATCTTTCCAGTACTCTTTAATACTACTGGAGAAAAAAATAACGCCCTAAAATCAAAACCCCAGCTTTGCTGTCTCTTCAGTTCTCACAGGATTTCTTGACTTTTATTGTATTAAACATTGACCTAAACTTAATGAATAAATGGAATTGAAGAAAAAAATTTCTTATGCACCTTACAGAAAAGTAGGGAAAAATAAAAGCTATTATTGACAAAATTTATTTAGCACTGTAACTTACACTGATATTTACTTCTTTAACTTTTTTAAAACTTCCATAAGATAAATTGTATGTTTAGTATTTGTTTTCCTTTAAATTATTTGAAAAACAACATACATTGCTTTTTGAACTATATATGTATATGAAAAAAATTGTTTTAAACCACATTGTTCGAATTCAAATACTTTGTTAATATTTTTAGTGTGGAATAAAAACATTTATTATGTGGTTGGTAATTATAGACTCTTGTCTTCTACAAAGACAAGTCCTTTAAAAATAATTAAATTAAGTTTGCTAAGTCAAGAATTGGAATGATAAAGAATTCACAGTATCTATGTAAAAGCCTGCCTTCTTTCCATCATTTATAGAATTAGAGTATAACTCCCAGGCACCTGATCCTGTAATATACTAAAAGACAAACAAACAAACAAAAACCACCTGTCTGCAGACTTAGCGAGCCATCATGCCTCTTAAAGAATATTTTCCAAAACTTACCAAGCATAAACCCCTAGATACAAAGCCCTCAATGATACGCTTTTTAGAACACATCTTCAAATTCTTCCTATTCTTTGACTTATTTTTCTCTCATTATTAATATCCAGTTTGTAGAAATTGGAGCTTTTGCGATGACACTTCATGCATAACGCATACTCATCTGATCCTGCAGCCCTTCTTACTTTTTGAATGTGCCGGCTAAATTCAACCAAACTTGATGAAAGAATTGAGTTCTGAAAGTTTCACAAGAAGAGGCGAATTGTTAGAGCAGGAGCAAGCTTACACTGGTTGTCCCCAAAGGTGTGCTGTGACCCACCAGTGACTCTGTGTGAGATGGTACCCATATAAGTGCCCAGATGTGTGGAGTGGAGTTAACAGATCTAAAGACACTAATCTATCCTGCTAATTATAGTATTCAAATGCTTTTGCTTTGCTGTCATTATCATTCCCTACACTATTGCAGAAGTCCCTGTGTCCCTTAGCAGGGGCCTGTGGTAAGGTACCAGGTAAGCGATGGATTCTTTTTGTTTGTATTCTTAAATTAAAGGCCCAGCGAGGCCTTTAAAATAATTCACATACATTTGATACTGCCATAATTTTAAAAACTGGGCAAATCATGATTTGTAATATATTGAAAGTTTCATGAATTATAGATTTCCAAGTGTTCTGCCTTTAGGTCTAATTTCTGGAGATGATTACATTCAGGACCTTCTGTGATCACAGACTGATCAGTGGTGATACAGTTTTCTCTTTAAGGAAAAAGGTTAGGTGGCTCAAAGTCATGATTTAGGCTTCAAGCTCTCAGAGCAAAGCAAAAAATGTCAAACTAGACAATCTTTGGGCTAGAACTTGAGTTGGGAAACAGGCAAACAGGACCGAGACACCCTGACTGCAAGGGTGTGCCCGTATGTAGGCGCTGCAAAAATTGGCTGATATCCCTAGAATTGCACATCCTTCAGTGACCAGGAAAGGAAACCAGAAATGAGTGGCCTGAAGTCACACAGCAGATCAGTAAGTAGATTGAGAAGTTTATGTAAACCTTCTGATTCTCTTTCAATTCACCATTTGCTAGTCCAGGTTGATTCTACTCTCTAGTACAGGGGTCCTCAAACTACGGCCCGCAGGCTGGATATGGCCCCCCCAGGGTCCTCAATCTGGCTCACCGGTATTTACAGAAGCGCCCCACCTCTGTCCTGCCTGGGGAGAGGGCCGGCACGAGGTCCCCTGGTCCCGACGCGGGCAGCAGCCCCGGGAGCGTGGCCACGGGGGCACCCTGGCGGCTCCCCCCCCATCCCAAGGGGTCCCTCCTGCGGGGGATCCCTGGGGGTGGCAGCAGTGCTCTCTCCGGGGCGTCTCCGGAGTGCCCGCGGCCAGTGAGGTGATGGCACCTCGAGGCTGAAGCCTTGAGCGGGATGGCACCTGATGGCGCCTGAAGCTGGACTCTGTCATGAAAATTGTGGTTTCTTGTGTTAACTTCATTAGAGCTCATGCACTAAACCACAGACAGTTTCAGGAATTTCTGTCTGAGCTAAATGTTGCCTATGAAGGTATTCTGTACCATGCAGAAGTCCGTTGCCTGAGTCGAGGGAGAGTTTTGAAACGATTTTATGACTTACTTCCACAGGTTTATGATTTCATGCTTTCTAAAAACAAAGAAATACCAGAGCTCAAAGATGCAGAATGGAAATGGCACCTTGCGTTTCTGACAGATGTAACAGAGCTACTCAACAATTTCAATGTCCAACTTCAAGGAAAGGGGAAGCTCATCTGTGATATGTATTCACATGTGAAAGCATTTCAAATCAAATTACACCTACTCATTAAAAAAGTAAAGGAGAAAAACTTCTGCCATCTCCCCACAACTCAAAACCTGTCTGCAGAAAAAACAGCAGTTGCATTCCCAAACAAAACATGTATGGATGTACTAGAAATGTTGTTGCAAAAGGAGTTTCAAATTAGATTTAAAGAACTTTGTCTCCATGAACAGGACATACAGCTTTTCCGGAACCCATATTCTGTTGACATTGAAACTGTTGATGGAATTGGCCGAACTACAGACTTGTGACTCGCTGAAAGATGCATTCACATCAAGCAGCCTTACTAATTTCTATGCATCTCTCTCCTCAGAGACATATCATATCATATCTCAGGAACCATGCACTCAAAATTGCAACCATCTTTTACAGCACTTGTGTCTGTGAGCAGACTTTTTCCCAAATGAAACATCTGAAATCTCCAATCAGACCCGGACTAACTGATGAACACTTGCATCACTTGCTATGACTAGCAGTGACAAATATGGTACTTAACATTGACCATCTCGTTAGCCAAAAGCAGGCCCATAGTTCACATTGAAATATTATTTGTTTTTGTTGATTACAATTGTTCTTCATTTTAAATATTGCATTCTTTTTCCCGTTTTTTGTGCACTACTACAAATAAAATATGTGCAGCGTGCATAGGAATTCGTTCACTTTTTTCCAAACTATAGTCCGGCCCCTGACAGTGTCTGAGGGACAGTGAACTGGTCTCCATTTATAAAGTTTGAGGACCCCTGCTTTAGTAGAATATTGACTGCACTGCTACATAGCTGGCATATGATGTATATACATGTACAAAAAATTAGGTGCTCATTTGTGCAAAACACGTGGAGCCTTGTTTGTTACCACCAGGTCTTGATGTACTGATGTCCTTAGGTTGACTGTAGCAAGCAGGGTACTCAAGCCCCATGGTACAAGGTTTAACATGAAAGAAATAGAGGTATTCTGTAATTGCGATAAGGAATGCAAGCTGGTCATGGTGGTTGAGTTTACTCTTTTGTGGAAGAAGATAACAGGGAAAAACCCAATGTCCCTTGCTACTCACAGTACTGCTTGAGAGTTATTACAGACAGAGCCTTGTAAGTAATCGACTTTTCAGATCAGGTCCTTGGAAAATCAATGAAGAAAGTGACACCCTAGATGCTCACAAACACTCCCCTGTGACACTACTGACAGTGAATCAGGGACCAAACACCATGCAGAGCTGCAAGTTTCCTCCCTCTCCTGCCTGAGGACATTTACCCCCATAGTTCTACCTTCCCTAATCACCAGGCTTCTGGCAATTAATGTCTCACTTAATGCTGTTCCGCTTTATATGTATGAAATATTTTTTTGGAGAAGAGGCCAAGACTCAGTCACCAACACTGTCAAGGTAAACGATTTCAATAGGAAAAGATAAGCAAACCTCATCTAACACTGGTCTACAGCTTTCCTCAGAGCATAGAAAGAGATTGGATTTGACACGTGATCTTAGAGGTCTTTTCCAAACTTTATAATTTTATGTGTTTTTTTTTCTAATAGTTCTATGAAATCTAACCCTAATCAGAAAGTATTCTATAAACATGGCTAAAGTAAATTTTCATGTGATCAGGGCCTTGTCAAAATATATCCTTCTTTCCCCCATTATTAAAATTAATGCAGATTTAAAATGATTACTGATTTCTAAAGCAGATTCAGGCTGTTGAACCAATGTGGTAATTTTATAGAAAGCTATACCTCAATTTCCGCCTAAGAACGGTGGCAGCAGTATAGAAGAAGAGGAAGACAGCCAATGTATCTGATAACTTCAAGACTCAGGAAGGACTTGGCTAGCTCGGACTTTCCGCAGTCCTAGCTAGCCAAGCAAATAGCTACAATAATAAGAAACCTGTTTATCAAAGGTCCTCAGCCTACTGGGCAGCAGCATGCTCTGAAAAATCATAGAATCAGAGATGGTCTGGATTGGAAGGGACCTTAAAGATCAACCCTCCTGCTGTGTCAGCTATACCTGCCATGGAGGAAAGAAAATAATCAAATGTCATGGTTTTCTTTTTTCTTCTTTTATTTCACTTGTGTTAAAATAGTTTTGCCATTCCTATATTTGAAAATAGTCTCAAAATTACATGTAAATTCCAAACAATTTTTTGCTGAGTAGTATCTTAAGTGATATGTCAATTTTGCAAGTACTCAAACTGTATGATACGGGACATGACAGAAAAAACACAAGTTGTTAATAGTGGAAAGCAGTATTTCGCAAATATGTCCATATCCCTCTTGAGAAATCATAAATAATGTGGGAATTTGTATCACACTAGAAATAAATATCCAGAACTTCTGAAAATTTAGCCCTTAGCATGCCTTATAAACTGCCCTAATTTTTAACTTCATTTCTAACCACAGTTCATCCTCCATCATTATTTTCTCCAAAATAGCTCTCTGCTGAGAAAGTAATCTAGATTTTGACATTGAAGTGAGTTTTTTTTTTACTAGCTGTTTGATTTCTGAAACTTAGGCAATTACACTTCTTTTTGCCTCCTGTCATCTTTTGCCTTTACTTACAAGGATTCACTTAAATTTCCTTTTCCCAACAGATTCAAGAACAGGTGTTTATGTGCACATTTACAGTTTTCAGGTACTTATACAATGAATTCTAGATCTTTTATTCAAAAGAGTGGGTTTTGTTTTACACTGGTAACTTCTACATACAGATCATTTAAAGAACTGGGAACCTGAATTATTCCCTAGTGCTAAAGCTATTATACCATTCATATTATGCCTTATATTCTCTTTATTTTCCCTACTGTATCTGTTGGAAAATCATTCACTTACAATTGTGAGGGGTTTTTGTTTTGTTTACTTGGGGGTTTTTTGTTGGTTGGTTTTTTAAATTAGAGAGAGTAACAATTGATATGAGTTGTAGGTACAATAGTAGATGCCCTTGCCACTACTCCATCAAACACTGACTTGGGCCTTTGGAGACGTCCTTACATTGCAGCTTGCAACCACCCTAAGCAGTCATATTTCTCTCTGTAAATTAAATTTCTTTAAAAAGTCTCACTTTATCCTGAGGCTGAAATTCAGTTCCAGTAAATTCTGATCTACAGAGACATCTATTTCCCATTGAAGTTGATGAGAACTGCAGGTGACCGGTGCCTCTATAGCTCAGACCCCTAGGCTGGATTTCTCCCAGCGTATGAATATGTTATTAATAAGAGCTACCTATCTTTGGCTAAAAGCCTGGTGAAAAACACTTATGCTTTTCACAGGAGTGAGATGGTTGGTTGTGGCACAAAGTTCCAGCACTCCTTCTCTAAAGTTTTTGCCTGAGTTTATTTTAAAATGATTCTTTTGCAAAGGAAGCCTTAAGTAAGAAGTAAACGTAAGAACAGGCTCTCAGAACTTTTCTGGTTTTCAATTAACCAGAACTGAATGAGATAAAGAAAAAAAAAAAAACAACAAACCAACCAACCAACCAACCTTCTTCGATGCTTTTTTTCTCAGTTGGGATTAATTTTTTCTTTAGAAAAATAGAGGTTATAACTGGTTTTGGAAAAAGAAAATATCAAGCACTCCTGAGGTTTTAAACAAACAGTTCCTGCTGTTAAACAAATCCATGGTGAATTGTAGATAGAAGCAAAATTCTCAAAGCAGAGGCAAAAAATCCAGTAGCAGTTCAACGGATCGGTATCTAGGCTCTTGCTTTGATACCAATGGGATTTCTTTGATAGGTTGACTCAGGCTTTTGATAGAAGCAAGATATAGCAAGGATATGTTCACAGCTTCCTTTGCCGCCTTAGTTCATAGTTTGGTTTTCAGGTTTGCTGTTTACATTGCTTTTTAGAGTCTGCTTTGGACAGATCACAACTGTAATTTAATTTCTGTGCTATTTTGTGCTGCAGTGCTCAGGTTATCCAAGAAAAAGCTACTCTGTTTTGATGCATACCTGACAGTAATTAATTTGCCAGGAAGTCAGGTTAAAATGAAAGATTAACTTTTTGCCCTTATTCGTAGCAACTCAAGGCTTACTGAACACACCTCAGGATAAAAAAAGATGTGTGGATAGATTCGTTACTCTTTTTACTTGCCAGCCAGCAGCTGGACAGTTAAGGGGTCTTGAATTATTAGAAATATTTTCTTATTTAGTAGATGAACTATGACAAATGGGTCCCCCAATTCTTTTTCATCTTAAAAAAGAGGTTTCAATAGGTGATTCAGGAAGAAACCTGCTTCAGGTAATGCATTCAGTTCTTGGCTAGAATAGAATTGAATGTTTTGCCAGTGTGAGGAACCCTCAGTCCCCAGGGTTAATTGATACAATTTCTGAAAAGGGCTGTCAAAGCCAAACAGTCAATTATGTCAAGCCTTCAGGAGCCTGATGATAAGCCTGGGGTCAAATCTCTAAGTGCAGATACATGCCATATTTTGTCCTCTTCACTGATGCTGCATCAGGGAGAGAAAGAAGTAGTAATGCCGGCAAAACTGGAGTGCTTTGCCCGACTTCCTGGAGCGTCACAACTTTTGTATTCAGAATAGAGCTAGCATAAAGAAATAACAAACTATTTTACCTCATCTAAGAAGATTTTCAAGTTAGACCTGAAAATGTCATCCCAGAATTGCATATTTTAAACATTAATCCAAAACCAAACCCCACAAAAACCAAAACAAAAAAATCTTCTTCCTTCCTCTGATGTTTTCTTTCTTCACACAATAAAGCCTCACTGATAGGAAAATAAAAGGTGTCTCAACTCAGCCTGTAGAATTGCTCTGTCAGTGCAGCAAGCAGCCTGCCTGGGAGAAAGGCAATGAAGCAAGAAGAAGGTAGAGGGCTTGTGGGCAGGTTTCACTGGGAGGGTTGGGATGGAACTTCAGCGTCATCACCCTGCGCTTGCAAAACCCATTGACTTTTGACAAGTAAGTAAATTCTGATAAAAGTGTGGTTAGAAAGTTTACTGCACTAGTCCAGTCTTCTGGTTTACTGTCTCTGTTTCCAGTTCTGTTTGAAATCATCACACCATTAAAGGCAGAAAATGAAAGGATGTGTTCAGGAGGGAGAATACATCTGAGAAAGATTTCTGCAATGTTTCTGGATTGCTGACATAAAAAAATAAAGTGATTTTCAATTCTTTTTAAGAAGTAGAAAGTTGGATTGTGATTAAATTAAATAATTCATATTAAATGTATTTGATGGTGAAGGGCTGAACGACATTCCAGAATATCTGATTTTCATTCTCAAAAGCTACACTTCAGTAACACTCTCAGTCCTGCATTTTCATTTTGTCCAGACACGCATCTATGATTTATAGATCTCAACATCTCCCTCCAAATCAAGGATTATTTACTTAAGCATGGAGAAGGAAATACATGAATCAAAGATCACCCAATGGGACTGACTCACTAGCAACTTGTAAAGGCAGTAAAGAAAAACATGAAGATTTCCTGCATCCTATGCAATTGCCCCAACCACCAAGTAACAGTTATTCTACTGCCATCCAAATGCCTTCTGATGAAAATCACAGTGAAGCAGCTACGCTTCCATGGCTTCATTCGCTCTGACTCAGTCAATGAGAACTGTTTGACAGAAACATCTCATTAAAATAAGTCTCCATCCAGCAGAGTGCAGAACTCTATTGTAAGGCTTTCATTTGTGGCAGAAAAGAATCTCTTTGCCTTCTTGCTTTCACATCTAGCTAAAGATAGACCTTTTCTTCTTCAGTGTTTTTCTTTAACTAAATTACAATATTGGTTTTATTCAGCTGCTTTGCCAGATTTACTCCTGTGTGTGTATAAAGTGAATCTTCCCATCTTCTCCCTTTTATGCCATACACTCTTCTTCTGCACAGTATCCAAGATGTAGGTACAACCCAAGAGTGCATGTCTGTTCTTGGTACTGACTCTAACAGGATGACCCAGTGTATTGTATTCCTTAATTCCTCTTGCTGGAGAGTAAAATATTTTAGTTTTGCACAGGAAATAGAAACCTTGCCATCTTTTTGAAACAAACTACATCAGAAGCTTTTGGAGGAAATGAGGCCAAAACAGAGAACCTAAATGAATTTTTCGTATCTGTTCACTGTGAAAGAATCTTTCTTTACAGGACTGCATCAGAGGTTGTATCTCAAACAAATCTTTGTTTCAGAATGAAGTTAATATAAAATACAGGAACCATTTTTCAGGATTCAGCCAAGGGTTCCAGCCTAATACTGAACTTTAGCAGTCATGTGCTGTTTCTCCCATCAGCCTTCATATCAGAAGACTGTAATGTGAACTCTAAGGGTTTCATGGGGTACCAGACAGAGCACTTGCCAGAAAATCCTGGCATAATGTGAAAATCTATAGAAGAAAATCTGACTAATGTACTGGCTGAAACAAAACTGAAGAATAAAAAAAATAGGCATATAACAAAATTATCTACTATGAGAGAATCCAGCAGGATATTTATGCCTCACAAATCTGTTGGCATTGTTTGAAGAAATTGAGAAGGGTGCAGGTGAATGTGATCCAGATGATAACACTAATCTGGAGGGGAGATGTCTTTTTAAATTCTTTCCCAAAAGACTTTAACTGACATGGGTAAAAAGGAAGGTATTTTTATGAACTAATAATGGACTAAAGCATAGGGGTAAAAAAAGGCAGGAATAAAGCATTAGTTTTCACACTAGAAAGATACAGGTATTTCTGCTGGGATCTGTTCACTCTACTGTATTCAGAAATGATCTATTAAAGGGACTGGATAGGAAAAAAGTTGTCTGAAGGGTAAAAAGAGAAGCTAATTGAAAGAAGCCATTGCAGATGATGTCTTAAGAAGATCACCAATTGTAGCCGTTTGAAAAACAAGGCTTTTGAAGGGGGTTGTAAGAGAGAAACCCCACTTACCCGATTAAAATTCAGTTTTTCCTCAAAAGCCGTTTCGGGGAGGGGGTTGTCCCGGCCGGGACCGGGGTGGGGGGGGAGGGACCCTTGCTTCGGCGCTGTCCCGGAGCCTGGGATCGGGGGCTGGGACAGAGCGGGACCTGTGCCGGTCCCGGTGTCCCCGAGGCCGGGGTCGGGCAGCAACAGCTCCTC
>VXBA01004483.1:561210-612231 GCA_013399895.1 Serilophus lunatus | reverse complement strand
TTTTTCAGCCGCCGCTGCTGGGAGAATGATCACAGCCCCGGTGTCCAGCGCCTGCAGGCCCCGGCAGGATTCCACCCATTCCTCTCAACCTGGGAGCAAGTATTTGGACAAGGGAGGGAGGGAGCTGGTTTTACCCTGTGTTTGTGTTTTGCAGAGAGGCTGAAGGCCGGAGGTGCTTCCAGAGAGCGAGGAGGGAGAGACACCCTTTCCTCCCTTCCTCCCTGTCCCTTTCAACTAGTCATCTGACTGAAAGGAACAGTTCCCTTCCTTTGTTTTTGTTTTTGTTTTTGTTTTTGTTTTTGTTTTTGTTTTGTTTGTTTGTTTGTTTTTGTTTGTTTTGCTATTTTTCCCTTTTGTGTTTTTTTTTTTCCCTTGCATTTTGGGGGGTCCCTCAATGTAATTCTGGGGTCTCCTGTGGGTTACCCTACCTCTCTAATTTAATTCCCTTGTAATAAACTGTTCTCCTGCTGACCATTCTGTTCAGTTTTTCCGTCACCTTTATTGAACCTGCCCCCCTGAATGCTAAAAAGTGGGTCAAACCACTACACCAATAAAATAGATGAAATTCTATATCAGTAAAGCAAAGTAAATTGTGAGGGAGACAAAAAAAGAATTCCAGCTAGTCACTAAGGATGAGCTCTAAAGTAGCTGCTACTACTCGGGAAAGAGATTTTGGAGTTATAATTAATAGATCTAAGACAATATCAGCTTGATGCTAATCAGGCTAGGGACTAGGATGTTAGACATTCTTTAGACAAGTATCGAGAATTGCCATACCTGCAGTTTTGATTCCAATCATCTCCTAATGAATACAGTTGGCTGAGGAAAGGAACAGAAAAATGTGACGAACATGGACCAAGAACTCACAGAATCACTAGGTTGGAAGAGACCTCAAAGATCATCGAGTCCAACCCATGCCCTAACAACTCAACTAGGCTATAGCACCAAGTGCCATGCCCAATCTTTTTTTAAACACATCCAGAGATGGTGACTCTACCACCTCCCTGGGCAGACTATTCCAGTACTTTATTATTCTTTCCGTGAAGAACTTTTTCCTAATACCCAGCCTATATAACTATATAACTCAACCAACAAGGAGACACTTTATATAACAGGACTCCTCAACCTATAAAAGAGGTATTACTGTGAAAACATGATAGTCAGGAAAGACATGAAGAAGTTGAATAGAAAATAAGGATTCAATCTTTTTCATAATATTGGAAGTAGAAGGAAACAAATTAATACATATTTTGAACATACAAAATCATGGAATCACAAAATCACAGAATCAGGCTGTAAAAGACCTCTGAGATCATCAAGTCCAAACTTTGACCTAACACCACCTTGTTTACTAGACCATGGCACTCAGTGCCACATCCAGTCTCTTCTTAAATACCCCCAGGGACGGTGATTTCACCACCTCCCTGGGCAGCCCATTCCAATTCCAAGTCACTCTCTCTGTAAAGAACTTCTTCCTAATCTCTAACCGAAACCTTCCCTGGTACACCTTAAGACTGTGCCCTCTTGTCCTACTGCTGGTTGCTTGGGAAAAGAGACTGACTCCCACCTGATTACAACCTCCTTTATGGCAGTTGTAGAGAGTGATAAGGTCTCCCCCAAGCCTCCTCTTCTCTAGGCTAAACAACTCCAGCTCCTTCAGCTTCTCAGAGGATTTGTGCTCCTGTCTCTTCACCATCCTTGTTATCCTCCTTTGGACACGCTCGAGTACAATATCCTTCCATATTGAACTGTGAAACTGATTGTCAAAAATCACAGGATTACTAGGTTGGAAGAGACCTCTAAGATCATCGAGTCCAACCCTTGTCCTAACACCTTGACTAGACTAGACTATGTCACCAAGTGCCACATCCAGTCTTTTCTTAAACACATCCAGGGATGGTGACTCCACCACCTCCCCGGGCAGTCCATTCCAAAACTTTATTATTCTTGCTGTGAAAAACTTCTTTCTAATATCTAACCTATACCTCCCTTGGTGCAGCTTGAGACTGTGTCCTCTTGTTCTGTCAGTTGCTGCCTGGTGGAATAGACCAACCCTCACCTGACTACAACCTCCTTTCAGGAAGTTGTAGAGAGCGATAAGGTCACCTCTGAGCCTCCTTTTCTCCAGGCTAAACAACTCTAACTCCCTCAATCATTCCTCATAGGGCTTGTGCTCCAAGCCCCCCACCAGCCTCGTTGCTCTCTTCTGGACGCGCTCAATCATCTCCACATCCTTCCTAAAATGAGGGGCCCAGAACTGGACACAGTACTCCAGGTGCGGTCTCACCAGTGCTGAGTACAGAGGCAGAAAAACCTCCCTGCTCCTGCTGGCCACACCGTTCCTAATGCAGGCCAGGATGCCATTGGCTTTCTTGGCCACCGGGGCACACTGCTGACTCATGTTGAGCTGACTGTCGATCAGTACCCCAGGTCCCTTTCCACCTGGGCACTGTCCAGCCACACTGTCCCCCAGCTTGTAACATTGCAGGGGGTTTTTGTGGCCAAAATGCAGGACTCGGCACTTAGACTTATTAAATGTCATCTTATTGGATACTGCCCAGCTATCCAACCAATCCAGGTCTCTCTGAAGAACCCTCCTTCCTTCAAATAGATCGACACAAGCTCCCAGCTTAGTGTCATCCGCTTGATCCTTTTGATCTTGTGGATCAAAATGTGTTTGGGGAATAAGCTTACTTAGATAGATACACAACTATAAAGTGCGCTAGATCTACTCTCCCCTTGTCATTCACTACTGTCCCCTTTCAGAGGGAAGATACCCATTTTAGGGGTTTTAATCTAGCACACAAAACCTGGTTATTCAGTTTTTTACTGCACAATCAAGGAATCATGTACCCTCCATCTCCTTTAGTAGACATGGGGAGTGTATTCCAGGAATTATTCTGTATGTTTTGAACTTCTTTCCTGACAGTGCCTAGTTCCTCTGAGGTTTATCTTATGTTCAGAGTGGTGGAAGGCTTCTATTTTCATTGTAATTTCTTGCAAAATGCAAATTCTGGCAAAAAATCTTCCCCTCTAATTTTCTGCAATATACTGCCTTGTCATATTTTCATGTTTTATTATTTTAGGATTGTCTCAGAAATGCTTATAGTGTTGGGCTACATGGTAATGTTTATTATTGCAGTTTTTCTAACCATGTTTGAAAACTAATCTAGTGCTCATGACTGAGTTTGGCCTTGCTAAATTTGGGGACAGATTATGATAGATTGCTAAGAAGAAGAATTATATGCCTTTTAGGAGTGATTTTACTAAATATAGGAAAGAAAAAAAACCAAAGTGGAATGAAGCAAAAGAATATAGTTAAAACATTAAAGAATCAGGATATTTTGACCATACAGAATCATTGCATAATAAAATTCCATACCTAGATACAATCAATATATATTAAATGTGTTACATAAGGTATAATTGACCACCCAGCCATGACAGTGATAAAGACTGCATAGTGCTGAAAACTATTACATAGAAGTATAGAAAATTCAATAATAGTAGAACTTACTTGTCCTCAGTGGTAAGCATTTGGTTATATTTCACAAGAAGAAGTGATGGAGAGACTTAATTTTTAGACATTACACTGGCATATTATGTTGGGTTATTTGTTGGAAGAGTAAGAATTTACAAAAGGAAAATTTAATTCCAAGCAACAACAAACCTGGTAAATGTATCCGACAATGACCCACACTGGTACTGTGGTTAAAGAGCCAAAATATCCCCTATGTAATGTTTAGGTTCAAAAACAGGAATTACAAAGAAGCAAAACCCAAAAAACAAGCAACAAAAAAACCCTAACAAAAAACAAACCAAAACAAACCTCAACCTCCCCAAAAACCTATGAAAAAGGAAAGGGTAAAATGCTTCTTTATATCAAGTTAATTGTTTAGAAACACCTTTTTGAGTGCCCAGACTAAATCAAGATTACCTATCAAGAAGAAATTACTAGAATAAGAATTGTGTGGTGTACTTTAAATTGCAAAGTAGAGGGGATAACTGAATTAATAGATTTTTAAATATTTGAAAATGTGTTCAAATAAAGGAAATACAAGACCAATGGTATAACTACCAATAAATTCTAAAATCTAAAAGAAGTGGCATGCAATACAGAATAAGTTGTAGGGGTATATTAACACAATATATTTATGTAATATACATACACAGAGATGTCATGAAATATAAAATTGCAAACCCATCAAGTAAAATGTAAACCCAGAACAGGACAGATTGAAAAAAGGATTTTTGAGGAACATTTGATAAAAAACCAAATCTGCTAAGGGCTTTTTTCAAACAAAACATTAGAAAAAAGAAAACTAGCAAAATGCCAAATAGAAAATGAGATATGATAGGAGTAGTTAGGGGGCATAAGACTATGGGGAAAAAAAACCCAAATCTTTTTTATTGCCATGACCTTAAGTAGATTTCTGTGCCAGTATCCTTTTTTGTGGGATGCTAATTTCTGAAACTATGGACAAAACTGTAGTACTAGCAAGAGCCTTTACAACAAATATATAAAATTCTTAATAAACCATCAGAACAGATTTCTAAGATTTCTAATGGAATTCTAAGAATTCTAAAAGAATTTAAGTATGAAATTTAAGCAGCATTTAAGTATATCCAAAAGTACTTATGGATCAGCAATTTGGATATTTCTGATATGCAAATTATGTGAGGCCATAATACATACATGAATTTATAAAGAGATGAAAGATGTGTTATAATGAAGAATAAATCATGCCTCACAAATTTCTTAAAATTCTCCAAAGTAAAAAGTCCATGGATATATTGAAAAGAATGATCCAGCTAGTGAAATAGACCAAACTGTAGTTTTTCATATAACTTCAGACAGAGTTCTTCACCAGAAGGTGATCAAAATAAACTAGTGTGGTGCAGAAGAAAGAAGATCTGCTTATGTATAGAAAACTAGATAAAATGAAGGAAACAACATAGACAGGACAGGAGTGGCAGCATTTTCATAATGAGAGATCTGTAGAAGAGTTGAACAAAGAAGTGACAAAGTTTCATGTAATGTGACAAGCAACATTAAAACAAAGGGCAAACAACTGATGGACTCAACATGAGGTGCATTATCACCTAGGAAAGACTCCTGGGACAGTGTTTGTAGGTATTCAAAATCTATTCTATAAAACCCACTGGAAGTCAAAAAGAGAAGAAAAAAAAAAAAAAAAAGAAATATTAGGAGCTATTAGGAAGAAACAGAAAACAAACATAGACCATCATTATGACATGGCATAAATTAACATCCCAAATGTTATTATAGTACCAAAACTAAGTGCAAAATTGTATTTAGAATTATTGAATGATTTACATTTCGGATAAAAAAAAATAAAAGGCCACAACAATTTAACAGAAAAATTACTTTTGGGCACAGGCAGCAAGGGGAAGCAGAAATCTGTTGGATAACCTCCACGAATTAGAGGGCTGGGCAAACATCAACCATGTGAAGTTCAACAAGGGCAGCTGCAGCTGGCATGGGGCAATGGGTGCAAGTACAGACTGTGGTGCAAGAGGCTGAAGAGCAGCGCTGTGGAAAGGGACCTGGGGGTCCTGGTCAGTGGCAAGTTGTACATAAGTCAGCAGTGCCCTGGCAGCCAGGAGGGCCAATCATGTCCTGGGGGGATCAGGCAAAGCATCAACAGCTGGTCGAGGGAAGTGATTGTCCTGCTCTGCTCTGGTGCGGCCTCACCTTGAAAATTGTGTGCAGTTTTAGGCACTGAATTATAAAAAAGATCTTAAGATACTGAGCTCTTAGAGAGCATCCAAAGGAGGACAACAAAGGGCCTTGAGAGTGAGGTGTATGAGGAGTGGCTGAGGTCACTTTGTTCAGCCTGGAGAAGAGGAGACTGAGAGGAGACCTCATTGCAGTCTACAACTTCCTTATGAGGGGGGTAGGAGGGGCAGACACTGATCTCTTCTCTGTGGGGACCGCTGACAGAACCTGAGGAAATGGTCTGAAAGTGTGTCAGGGGAGGTTTAGGTCAGGTATTAGAAAAATTTTTTTCACCCAGAGCATGGTTGAACACTGGAACAGGCTCCCAGGGAAGTGGTTGCAGCACCAAACCTCAGGTCAAGAAGTGTTTGGACAATAATTCTAGGCACATGGTATAATTCTTTGAGGTGTCCTGTGCAGGGCTAGGAATTGGATTTTCATGATCCATGTGGGTCCCTTCCAACTCAGGTTCTGTAAACTGTGAAACTATATGAAGAAGGAGTTAAGGGAACATTTTTTCAGCATTTGCTGTGCTGCAGAAAGTAGAGGTACCAAATAAAAAGTTAACAAGTTCAAATGACAACAAAGCCTCTGATTTTTAATACTATACATATTTAAATTGTGGTGTTTTGTGTTATTTTTTCCCTGTCAGAGTATTATCTTTAAAGAACACTTAAAAATTATGAAAGTAATGTCAAAGACTATTAAATAGGATGGTTCCAGATACAACCTCTGGTTCAGAGTGTCTCTAAACTGCAGATTGCCAAGAGGAGGAGTCAACATTATGAAAAGTTTATTCCATTTTTGGCCTGTTTTTACATTTTTTCCATAGTTATCTCTTATGTGCTACTGTAAGAGACAGAAAAACAAAAGCAGAAGTGGACCTCTGGCAGTTTTCTTAGGTAAACCTGTCTTGTGGATTTGGGGATTTCATGTAGCCTCTAAGCTATATGTGTTTATTTTTTAATTTTATTTATTAACATATTTTCTTCAATTTTCACAGATTTAATGCAACTGGCTGCCAGTTTAATTTAAAATAAAACCCCAACAACTAGTTTCTACTTGATATTGCTTCCTTCTCACAACGTTGAACTTTCAGTTTTACTCAGGTTTTTATTACCAAATGATAGCTCTAGACGATCATTCTCTAAAAAGACAATGGCAACTTATATTAAATAGTTTTAATTCCCTCTAACTATTCCCCATTGTCCAACACATTTTCTGAGATCCTAGGAAACACCATTTCTTTCCTCATTGATTTTTTCTTTACTATAAAACAAAGTATTGATTTTCTTCCTTCTGTCTTGTGTTTCTAATGGTACGTAAATTAACATGGTTCATTTGTATGCCATCTTACCGGGACTCCTTGTCAGACCAGCACCACCAATAATGTAGAATGTAGGACTCTCCACTTAATCAGCAAGCTGATAAATGCTGCACCAGTTGACAAGAGCAATGGTAGGATTTGGTCTTCCTCTATGCCCTTGGGCAAGAGACTTAATCTAGCCCACCTTTTAATTCTGTGTGTACAGCATAGGGAGACTGTTTATCTATCCTACACGTGTTTGAAGATGATTCAGATACATTAATGAATGTTACATGTGCTCAAATACCATTTTCAGAGGCACAATACACAATCCCATTATTTGGATTCAGAAAAATGAACATATCACAGTTTCACTGGCACAACCTCTCTCATCACTGCAGTAATCAATACATTCTTGAAGCTGTACTATTCATCCTCTATAGCACTTTACAGGTGTTGTTCAGCATCAGTAAATAAAATTTGATTTTACAGAATAAGCAGGATTCTTAAACTCTTGGAAAGAATTTGTTACCACTTCTTTTGCTTCTTAAAAATTTCTTGCAGTTTTCTTACTCTGTAACAGCTGCTAAATAGACCAACATTGCTATTATGCCTTGCAGAATTGTTAGGAATACATACTCATGTAGTGCCTATTTGCCTAACATTTCTCTGACTCCCCAGTACAAAGCATTGCTTAACTTGCATTAATTCATTTGCTCCATTGTCTTTACGTCTTAAGGCATCTTGGGGTTTTTGAAGGGGTTTTTGTTTGTTTTGTTTTGGCTTTTGTTTATTCCCCCCTTCCCTAGTGTAAGGTGGTGCTGGTCAATTCAGGTGCAAAGCAGGCCAAAAGAGCACAATTATGAGGTGTTTTAAAACAGTTGTAAAGACAATTCATGGCTCAGGAATTTGGCAATGAAGTAAGAATTTTTTATATCTCTGAACACTGTTCTTCAAACTAACTCAGAACTGAGAGGCAAAGAAATGTTCCCAATAATCAAAGTGCTGTTTCTGCCAATATGTGCCCTGCCAAAAGAAAATACCCGCAGAGGTAGTTTTGCCTCCAGCCAGTGCTTAGATCCCGAAAGAAGACCTAGTGCTATAGTATTTGTTCATTCAGCACAACTCAAAACCATATGGTAAGTACACTGAGTAATATAGTCTGTTGACCATGGAGATCTCGCCTTTAAAAAGACTAGTTTCCTTTGCTGAAGGAAGACAGGTATAGAACCACATGGTCTCATTATACCAGCACTTGGAAATACATCAGCAAACAGGACCACTGTCAAGCACCGCTGGCCTGAAACCATTCCTGAGCAAAATGCCAGGACCAGATTTTACAGATCGGACTCCAATAAGCAACTCACTTGAAATTGTCTTGTCTTAAATGATTTTAGAGCTGCATTTTCCTTATGCTTATGGTGTGCAATATTGCTATGACTAATGCTTGTAAGCATAGGGGTGAGAAAAGGATCCTATTCCTATGGATGAGATACGGAGATAATAAAATGCTCTGTGTGAAAGAAGAAATCTTGCTAATGTATTTCTTTCATTCTGTACACCTGATACATCTGATACAAATTCTCTATCCATTCAGAAAGGAAAATATTTAAGTGAATGTAAGTAAACCACATTCAGGAGAAATCGATGTTAGAAGTAGAATTTAGAAGTTACAATACAATGTTGTACATCCGAGTAGTAGCTCGTTTGTACACTTCAAGGACAGCTTTGCCAGTAAAATTGAGCATTAGAAGAAATGAGCACCACACAATAGAAAAATACAATGTAAGTGAATCATTCATACTTGTCAGAATTTGCTGATTCTGTGGAATGTCTTCTGAGCCCAAAGTGTGTTCTTAAAGAAATGAAAAGAAGCCTTCAGTGCTGCACTTTGATTGACAGACAGCACATTTTTTTCAAGCAATAAAAAAAGTGCTTGGATCTTACTATCCACAAATACTTGTTAAAAGAGGTAATGAAAAAAGGCAAGCCTAAAAGTGAAAGAACCTCACTTATAGGCAAGTGTTCAAGAGAGGTGTGTGATCTCCAGGGGCACCTGCCATGCACAAAGGAGTGGGCAGCATGTAGTGAAATTCTTCTCAGAATCAGAACCACTCAGTTGGAAAACTGTTTATTTATTGAATTGCTTACTGCAGATACCAAACTGAGAAACTTTTACAGACCTCTTAATTTTTCATGAGATGATTCAAACCCACGGTAAGCCCAATGGTGAACTGTTGTGAAACAGGTTGGAGATTTCCCTCATGGGAATAAAAATTAAAGAAACTGCCATTCACATAAACCATAACTGACATTAATTGGCATACTTAATTATAGTGCTAGAAAATATAGTAGGTACTCAATTCCAACCAAAAGCTGAAGAACTTTGACATTTCATGTATCTCAGCTTCATCTAGACAGAAGTACAGGGGAGATGTGTAGTAGCATGTTGATCTGCTATGCAGATTAAAAGAATTTTCCCATATTAGTCTGAAATGTTGTACCAAGACTAAATTCCTATCAATATTTAATTAAAGGCAAGCCATATATGACAACTTTGTTAATGGTCCATGAAGCGTCTCTTACAAGTGACACTGGCTGCTGTGCATAAGCCTTAAGTTTTCAAATGTTTGTAGCTGCATAGAAAGCAGCTGTCTTGATGGAAATCTTTCAGCTATAAACAGTGAAACTGAAAATACATGACTGTGTACCTGCAATGGACAAAGATCTCTTTACCTATTAGCAGCAGCAAATAAACCACATCTCAGGATAGTAGTGTATAACCTAGATAGATAGTTATGGGTGTAATATTACAATGACAGAAATAAAAATGCAGATGAGTAAAGAAAGTAATATTCCATATGTCAGCAAGCTTACCTAAGGAAGCCTCAGTCCTGGCAATGGAGACAGTTCAGGGTAAATGATCTCCTCTGATCTCTCCCAAGCAAGAAGAGTTGTCCCCATTCATACTATGGATAAACAACACATAATCACAACTCCAGTCTGGTTAAAATTGAAAGCAGTCAATTAATTTACAATGAATGAAGTCCACTGGGAACAAACTCAGGCTAAAGTGGGAGAATGATGTAACAGAGAGATAGAATCAGATTAAGATGGTAGAGCTTTGTAATAAAAGCAAGGAATCCAGCTGCTGGGAAGCCAGCCTGTGAAAAAGGAAAAAGATCAACACATTTTCATCTAAAAAGAAAAAAAAAAAAAAAAGTTATGTAACACACTGCAGCAGCTTTGATTTTTCTTTTTTCCTGGCCAGAAAATCCCTATGGAGAGAAAAAAAATCATAGTAAGCTTCATCTTGCTGTCCACAGGTAGGCAGAACAGGGCTCTGAAACTGAGATCAGGTCATTAAAATAGAGCATAAATACTTGTGCGTTTCAGTCTGCCTCGAAGGCGGTGTAGCTCAGCACTAGGAATGTTTGAACTGCAGTCATCTCCCTGGGGCTGTCCCATGTAAAATAGATTCACCTTAAAACTCTCTATAATCTTTGATACCTGCCTCTCAAGTCCTACAATTATAATTTCCATGTTTAAGCTTGAATGAAGTACTCAAAGAGCAATTTCATGACTGCTGTCTGCTGTGCATGGTCAGAAAAGTCACCCTCTTGCTATTGTCAGGGACTTTTGAACATCTTCATACCTTTTTTTTCCACCTTGATTCTGTATAAAGGGGTCAGAGCAAAGCTGCAGATTAGCATGGGAATCCTAACAGAATGGTGTCTCCTTGAATTAGGTAGAGTGCATGTATTTGCATTAATGTTCAGTATAAAAGGCACACATCTTGCTATGTGAATGTGTTTGCGAAATCAAATAACTTCCATCTGACTGACAAACTGTACCCCAAAGAAAGTGCTCTGAATAATCCATTACATAAAAGGAAACAAAAGTGCAGCATATAAAAAGCAATGTGTTTAAAGCTTGTTCATTTAAGAGACATTAGAATAAGAGCAGACATCTAATACTCTAGCTTTATATTATATCCAGTCAAAGGCATTTGTGCTTTAATGGCAGTAAACAATTTCAGGATGCTTTTGAAATGTCATGGATCTTGGTTTGTAGTCCTCAGAAGTGAAGCTGTCTTTTACTGCCTAGCTGCTGCTGGAAACTTGACTTCATTCATTTACATTTTCCTTCAGGTGTCTACCCTGCGAATTCACTGGGTAGAAATTGTGTTCTGTGCATGGAACAACAGGTTATAGCCATTCATTTAGCCAGCAAGGCTTGAAGCACACTGACAAAGTGCTAATTATTTCACTCCAATACTGGGATCAAAAAAGTTGCATAGTAGCAGGATTTATCAGTCATTGAGCTTTAGTTTAATGACAATGAGTTTCACAATACAGTACTTCTCACTGCTGATAGCCTCAGAAGTCCCATGCTTATTTTTCTGATGTTTGTGATGAGTCCTCAGTCAGGGGGTTCAGAAGAAAAGCAAAAATAAAATAAGTACCAAAGTTAAGTACACAATAATTATATTCTCCCTTATTATTTGCAGACTTCTGCACTCTTAACACAGCATGCAATAGCAGGGCTATTGACATTTAATGGATGGCTTGATCTGTACCTATCACAGCAAACAGCAAAGCCCCCCTTGACTTTTGCAATGCACAGGCACACTAAATAATACTCTTTTCTTTACTTAACTTGCTAAAATTTCCAGCTCTCAAGTAGAAAATCCCTGGAGTTTCAATTGTTTATCTATACTTCTTGCGTTCTCAAATCTGGAAATATCACAGTTTCAGCCACTGGTGGGCGAGAGATAGAAGAGAAAATACTTCCTTATGCTAAAAAGAAAAAAATGGTGGCCTTTTTTTAAGCAGCATCACAGACAATCTGTGGCTTGAAGCTCAACCTTGATAAACATGAACATTTTTATTTCTGCTGATAACCAACTTTTGCCTTGAGAATTAGGAGTTTGGAAGAATTGCTTGCTAATGTTGCACAACAGATCAATACAGCCCCTTCTTCAGCACATTTTGAAAGCATACTTCCAGAAAGAAGATGATGGTCTTTAGTACCCAAATCCAAGTGATGTCTTCCCAAATGAAATATTCAACCCCTTCAGTTTTCTTTGGAGGTACTCTTCCTGTGCCAGACACATATGTGTGACTTGCCTATGTTTTGTGCTGTTCCTCTGCTTATTACAGCTGACACAGCCCAAGACTAAGAGATGGATTTTTCAAAGCCATATGCTCATTTCCTGAAAACTCAGTGAAATGGGAGGACTCAGGGATTGTGTGTGTGAACCAAAACAATGTTGTTCTCCCCATGCTCAAAAAACCCCCAAACAGCCCAGTGCTCCAGGCTTTGTGCAGCATATGAATTGGCACCAGAATCCTGCTTGCCAAGATTTTTATGGATGCTACTTAAAATAAAACTGAAAAAATAAGCACAGGCTCAGCAGGCAAAGTCTTACACGCAACCTGGTTGCACAATCTGCTGTAGAGGAATATATACCCTGAAGAAATTGTTATACATGTATTCACTTTCAGCATTTTTCAGTTCATCTTTCTCTCTGAAATAGAAATTAACCCTGTGTAATCTTGTTATCTACAGAGAAGTTAATCTAGATTTGCTTTTACCTCCAAATCCCCCAAATCTGCCACACAAAACCTTTGCAAAGGAGGCCTTGCTTTGTGGAAAGCATTGCTCTCCTGATGTCTAGCCAGAAGTTTGTTAAACTGATGCACTGACAACTTATTTTACTTGTCAGCAGGACTCTGAAGTCACTTAGAGAGAAGTTGTATTGATCTCTTTTTGACCTTTTTTGGGCAGAGGGCAGAGTGGAAGCTGTGCTTCCTTCACCAGCACTGCTCCGTGGTGTAGTTCAACAGGTTTTGATAGAGAGTGCGTCTCACTCTTCTCATTCTTGCATGACAGCCTAGCTACAATGTGTGGCAGAGGCATAAATCTCTCCTCTGCTGCTATCACAGCTAGGTTATCAGGTGTGCTTTTCCCGGAATCCCAGTTTGTCTTTATATTTTTAGTCTACCTGTGGTAGGCTACAAAACCAAGCAGACTGGCCAGTGTCTCCACAGCGGCCCCTGAGGTGCTGAAGAGTGCCAACAATTTCCTCGTGTGTCCTGGGGCTAGAGGAGCAGATAAAAGCACTGCTTAGCTCCTGGCTTCCCAGCACAGCAAAGAGCATGCACAATGAAATCAGAAGGCATACTTTCCTGCGCATGCAAAAATCCCTGTGTTCAATAAACAAAAAGCACCATGAGAAGCATAGTTTTTCATTTTCCATATAAAGAAAAAAAAAGTGAACAAATATACGTTTTCCTTCTCATAAATGTAAACTTGATTTAATTTATGTGCTTTTTAGTCTAGAGAGAAGTCCTACTCTCTAGAAAATGCAGCTCATTTGCCCAGGGTGAATTAGGTACAGAATAATTTGCATTCTCCAAGTGCCGAAATACTTTGGCCTCCATTTCATCTTAACTAGAATGTTCTCTCATGTTTGGAAGACCAAATGTTATATTTTGCTCTTGTTTGTGCTTTCAAATTAAATATGCTCATGCTATTTGAACTGAAAACACTGTGTTTTTCCTGAATTTCCGTACTAAAAATCTGCACATATAGTTGAGTTATCTACATACATAAATATTATGAATGCTTGCATTAGAGACATATATAAACAATTTTTAAGATTAATTATTAACATAATTTTGTTTCTCTAGTCATTCAGAACATTCTTTCTCTAATGAATGCTTTTTTGCAAGAAAAGTTTTGAATAATGCAAATGAATAAATATGTCCCAATTCCAAACAAACATAAGACTTGAAAATTATTTTATTCAAAAGTACGTTGTAGCTGTATTTATGTACGTACATTGACATCTGTGCAATTTATCTTAGAAAACATTGACTGTGATGTACCTATATCCCATCAGCTACTACCAGAACAGTGAAATAGATGACACTTTATGTGGTGAAAGTAAGCACACTACAGTTACATTTGTCCCCTGATATGATGTGTGGATACAAACATCTGTCAGGACTTTCCAGTCATGATTTCACCAAAATCCAAAAGTTTATTTAAATTTCCTGAAGACAAAGGACTTCTTCAGCTTGTGCTCTCAGACTTTGCTAGAAATGATGAGTAAGGAATTTCTGTCTTGGCAGATGTAAGCTCATATATTTCCCCACTCTGTTCAGCAGTGTTCAGTGCATTAATCATAAAATCATTAAGGTCAGAAAAACCCTCTAAATCATTGAGTCCAATGGTTAACCAGGTACCACTGTGTTTACCATTAAACCAAATCACCAACTGCCACACCCACAAGACTTTTGAACATTTGCAGAGATGGTGAATCCATCACTCCCCAGGGCAGACTGTTCCAGTGCCTGACCACACTTTCAGTGGGCAAATTTTTTCCTAATATCTAATCTAAACCTCCTCAGTGCAACTTGTGGCCATGCCCTATTCCTTGAGCACATTGTTCCTTTATCTGTCCCTTCATTAGATTCCTCCTTCCCTTTCACAGATTCTCACAGCTACTTGTGTGGTCCCAGGCAATAAAGAAATTACAGCTCTTCATCCAAGGGGGGAAGTTTCTCCTCATGGGCCTTCCTACCCAGGAAATGCAGCTAGCCGATATTTCTAGTAATGGCTTCATATCAGACATCCCACACTGTAGAATGCCTCACCTCAAAGGTGTGTAGCATGGGGCTTAGGTCTTAGGAAGGCCTAGGTTGAGACTTAAAAATGCTGATCATTTAGTCAGTATTGCCTGATAACATCAGGGCAGAAATTGCGCAAGCATTCAAAAGATGAAAAGGAAAGGGACATTTACAGATGTTTGGTCAATAACTGTCTCTGTGAGGATCTCTCAAAGAACACAGAGCTATCAGTTACATTGTTCTTATTTCTTCATTTTGTGATTGAAATCTTATGAACAAATAGTTGATTCTGCATAGCAATTGTGTGTAATAGACAAAGATACTGGTATTAACTGAGGCCACTGATCTGCTAGATCGCCTAGCAGGAGGACACTGGTGAAAGTTCATCACGTATCATTGCCTATAGCAGTAATCAGTAGTCAATAAATAGTCTCTAATGACTATTGACAGAAAGAATACAAAGAGGAGACAAATTCAAACATAAGAAGCTATTAATTTTCAAGGGCTATGGTACTATCAAGACTTTTAAGTAAATGAAAAACAGGTCTAATTGTTAACTCCAAATATATCATACTTATTTGGAGGCTGAGGGGCTTTATATTTACACAGTCAAGGGAAACTCAACAATACAGACCAAAACAAAGGTGAGAGTTGCTGCAGGGTGCTCTAGCATAAATCTAGCAGGGCTGAGTAATTCTGATCCTTATGTACAAGCCTCAGCTCTTGGGCTATGCAGCTTGGATGCTCTGGGCTTCGTGAACTCTTGTTCTATCATCCCAGGGCTGTATGTCCTTCTTCAGAGTCTCCCAGATTATCTCCTCTCTTGTCATTCCTCCTGAGCTGTAAGTGAGCTGCCCTACACTGCACCAATGCCGCAGCACAGAGCAACCCCTTCACTTGGGCCTAGACTGCAAGGAGCGAGGGAAGGAAAAAGATTGATCCTGATAATGCTGCAAATCAGGGAAGCAAGCCAAGGTTTAAAGGAACAGCTGTCATGGCTGACCTGCCAGCCCGGAGCATCCATCTGTGACTGACCAGCTGCCACGTACACTGAGAACATGAACACAAAAACATGCTTTCCCTACCTTTTGCTATGCTGTCTCTTTCTTTTTTGTGTCTGTTTTGTCAAGTGTGAGAAAATTACTTCTATTCTCACAGCACTCAACTTGATAAGTCAACAACACAACTTTTTTTCCAGCTTTATTTTACAGCCTAAGAGAGTGTCTGGCAGCCCCTCTGGGCCATAGGAGCTTGTGTAGGCTTTACTAGTTGGTCTAGCATTATTTCTCAAGCTCATTTTCAGAATTCAGTGTGACTTGGTTTTATTTTGCCTTTCTTGTGTGTTGCACTTTAAATAATTTCCGAAAGGGGACAAGTGTTTTCTAGTGTCTTCTCATGAAAAAAGTAAATTGAAAAATTTATACTCAAAGACAGAGCCTTGTTGATTAATATTTCAGAAAAACAGGATTTCACAATTTTAGCTCTCTGCATCTTGCTTTTTTTCTTTGAAATTAATTCCTAATTAGTTTTTAGAGTGTCAAGGAACAACCTGTTATGGAAAATGCAGCCTCAACTTGCAGAAACACAGGAAGTAGTAATATGAAAAATAAACCACATCCCTTACCATAAACACCTTTAGCAGCAATTAACTCCTTCTTGCCCCTTTGCAGTTTGGCTTTCAGTAGGTAAATGTCTTCTTGCCATTTCATTTCTCTTTTGCCTTGGCTGATAATGTCTGCTGACATGTCTCCATCAACAGGTAAGTGCTGCACGGCTACTCAGGAAAGGAGACTTGCTCTACAAAGCTTATTGCATTTATAAAGGAGATGCAAAACTACAGTATGATATGTGTGCAGGTAGGAAAGGTGTGAAATCAGACACATAAAGAGAGGTCCATAGAGGTTTACTGATTAAAGGCCGAACAGAGATCTTTGATATCTTACCTCTAAGCACTCTAAGAAGTGCATCCCACGGGCCTCTTTGAGTTCTCTAGGACCACAGTAGCCTGTTCTCCAAATTTCAGGTGCCTTCAGGAAAAATTGTCTCCAGCCCCCTAGGAAAAAGAGTAGCCCAGCACTCATAATTTCTTCTTTCTTTGGCAGCCACGTGAAGACTGTCTCTCAGTGCTGGGAGAAAAGGTGCTGGTATTGCATGTTATTGCAAAGAGGCATCAGCTTCACATCATTTCTCCCTTAGTGATACAAGACCAAAGTTAGAGTGCAGGAGGTACTGCTGGCAGTATCTTTCCTGCCATAAATGGGATCCTTGTTTTGCATATCTTGTATATACTCAACTGTCATGAAAGGAATTCTGGGTAGAAACTTCAGTCAAGTGAAGGATTTTATTAT
This sequence comes from Serilophus lunatus, assembly GCA_013399895.1. Lineage (NCBI taxonomy): Eukaryota > Metazoa > Chordata > Aves > Passeriformes > Eurylaimidae > Serilophus > Serilophus lunatus. The sequence goes on along the minus strand of VXBA01004483.1, from coordinate 595,200 downwards.
TTTTTTTTTAACCTCAGACTTTCCAGTATCAGAGAATGCAGTAATTTCCTTCTCTTTAGAGAGTTAATTTATGTGGAGTTTTAAGGGAACAGTTTGAGTAATTAAAGCAGCTGTGTAGTTGCTTTTCCTGTGTTGGCTAACATCATTTAGCAACAAGCCCCACACAGAGGGATTTACTCAAGCGCAGTAGCACATCGCTTTATTTCATGGAGTTTTTTTTTCTTTCCTTTTTTTTTCCCCCAATAACCAAAGATTGTACATAAAATGTGTGAAGGACTGATATCAGTGTAAGCTGTGGGGACTAACACATCTACACTATTGAAAGTATTCATGAAAATGTCTTTTAAATTTTTTTCTAACAGGTGTGCATTTAGTGCCTGTGTGCTATTCTGAAGAAAACATACTATGCCATCTAAGGAAAATTGAAGGGATTTGTCAGATGCCCTGCTTCTCTCCAAATGCTGCCAGCCCCTCTCCTGCTGCTGGTCGCAGGGGGCCATGCCCACATGGCAGTGCCATGGCACACAGGGAGGGTGGCTACTGCACAAAGACAGATACTGGCAGACATGAGGATCATCCCCCACCCTCAGAGGTGCTGCGCTATACAATCTCATCCTCATTTGTCCTCCACTAAGCTCCTTCTCAATCAAAAGGCACTAGATGTTTGAAAAGTTAAAGGCCTGCAGTACAGTTAATATGGAAAAGCCCATGACATGTTCAAAAGTATTAGTCTTGCCTATAGAAATGTTTTATGGGTAGCAGAAAGCAGAGACAGGATTCCCTAGAAATATAGTCCTCTTGTAGTACTGCTGATGCAGCCTTTATATTTCGCAATCATGGTAAAATGGAAATAGAGATCCAGACAGTCAGGATCCATTTCTGAAACTTTTATTTGATTCTAGTATCATTGCAGACTTTGCTGCTTTTTTTTTTTTTTTTTCCCATACTGCCCGTGGCAAACTGATAAAATAGCTATAAAATGACAACATTAAAGTATATGGTATATAGTATATACTCTGTTTGCCAGATAGGATACCAAACTCACCCAATCTGGTTTTAAGGTCAAAAGCTCTTTTGGACTAGAGTTGCCCAAGCAGGGCATCTCCCCTACTGACATCCACAACAGCTCTACTGATAGGATCTCACCTGGGGTTAGGCCACCTTTATTTGGATCCAGACAGATTTGACTGATCCTGAATATTTTTTATCATAGAAGGATTAAGTAGTTATTTGATAATCATTTTTGCAACCCGGATGAAAGCTACAGTATATTAATCATATTATTAATGAAATTATTGACATAAGTTTTAGGTGAACTTGGTATTAATTACTTATGTTACGTCTTTTTTCCTGTTCATTGGGATTAAGCTATTTCTAGAGGAGCACGATGATTCAGAAAGATCCTGCTTCTGGTTTATCTTAGTTTTCATACTTTGATAATCCTGTGTGTTCTGTCTGATAAACCTTACCCAAGACAGTTTGCATTCTGTACCACAGATATATTTCCTTCCTAGTCAGGCTATCTTTTGATCGCTAACGTTTATGCATTTGAAAAGAGAGTGAATTAAAATAAAAAATATAAATAAGATTATTATGTTGATAAAGCCTTAATACAAACCTGAGAGAATGTAAAACAAATGAGAGCCATTAGAATTGAATTATTAGCATAGCAAGCTGAAAAGTTACTCAGCTAGGATGTGGAGGACATGATTTAAAATTTTTGCTTATTTCATTTTCCCAGTGACTGTTCATATTAAAGTAGTAATATAAATGACAGTAGGGGTCGATTAATAAGACATCTGAGAGGGTGAGAACTCATGTTCCCTATTCGTAAAGAATAAATTAATTTTTCTTTTTGTTACACACCTTGAATTAAAAAAAAAATCTTTAAGACAAATATTGCCTATGAGTTGGCATTGTTACTCTTAATTCAACAAAAATATTGAAATAACTAGCATACAGCTCTATCTTTCCTAAATTCTCTGTGAGAGCATTTGTATTCATGACAATAGTTTGGCCCAGTATCAGTTCTGGTTCCACCTATGTAGAAGGGCCACAACCAATTTGTTTTCTCTAGTAATTTTGATAGAAAGTTAATAGTTTTAAAGTTCTGTGAAAACAGGATAAGAGACACTGTATTATATTTAGGGTAATCGCATTGTAAGCATTTGTTGAAAATATGAGAATTCAGCATATGGTCAAGGTTGAAAATGTAAGGAAAAAAATACAGCCATAATCATCTCGATAATAAATAAATATATTCTATATATTCTGACAAGAGGAATGCTCCTTGACACTATATTTGTTAGAAATACCAGCTGAAGAAAGACCCAGCTCAAGCCATTTGCATACCTTCTGAATACAAGCAATCCAATTGTTCTAAAGTGGTAATAGAAATATGCCTGGAAATATATATATTTGTTTTTTACAGAGGTTAATCAAGTTTTTATAGGATTTAGTCAAGATATCAGCATTTAGCAGAGTAAATTTCTTCATCAGTACTGCATAATACTTGCATACGAATATCAATATTTTTTCAAATACAATGTTCTACATATATTATCTTCAAGGCTTTCAGCAGCTACTGTTATTTCAAAACATATTGGGATTTTTTTTGTTGGAATGAACTAATAGGATTTTCTTCTTCTTGCCTGAGAGTCATGATCATTGCATTGGTAATTTCAGGAAACTGTGAATACAATTTATGCACTAAAATTAGATGTGTGTTTGACATGTACAAATAACCAAAACATACAATTTTATCACAGGCTTCACTGGAAATTGCTAACTATCTGAGGACACTGTCAAACTCAACATATATGCATTTTTTTAATTTTCTTTTGATAGAAATTCAGGCCTGTAGTTTTCTGCCAACAATTTCTAAAAGACGAAAAATGTAGAAGTAGCTCATAGCTGTAGAAGAACACAAGAACCCTAAGGAAGACACAGATATGGATTGAGATGAATATGTTCCAGCACATGTACTATTTATTTGTCATGTATAGCAAACACTTTAATTGATCTGTACAGAAAAATATTTATAGAGTGTGAGAGTGAGCTGGGACACTTGGTTCTCTGGCTCAGGTGCAGAGCTTCATTTAAATTTTATTTAGTGCAGAAGCATTCTTTTGTAGCTTCATTAATAATGTCTATTAAACATATTTTTCCCTCTTTTATTGGTTATTGCACTTTTGAGGCTGTCTTCCATGCTTGAAGTTTTTGCTCTGGGGTTCAAGGCTCCCATATTCCCTCATACTGAGAGTATGCTGTTTTACTGTGCAGCCATGATGAGCAGAACTATTAATAGCTCACTCCCTCATGCAGCACTTACTGGGCAGCTTGTGAACAGCCAGAAGAAGTGCAGCAACCCAGCAGTACAAGTCCTTCTGCTACAGCCTTTTCTGATTTCGCTGTTACTCAATGTACTTGATTACACAGCGCAAAGCACATTTGCTGTGCTCTTCCACATTCCTGGTGAGGCTTCATAAGAAGAGGCAGACCACTCTGAGGAACAGCTGTGGGAATTCAAAGCCCTGGTCCCACGTTTAGTCGCTATGCCTACCTGTACCAAAATGCTTCTTTTACAAAAGAATTATTTACTTTTTCTTGCTTTTGACCAAGGCTGTTTCCAAGCACAGTCAAAACTGGCAGTAAGATCTCAGGAGCAGCTGAACATCAAGGACCTTTTTCTCCCTGCTGCTCTTGCACTCTACAAAGCCTGAGCCACTGCTACTTTCCTCAGATAAGGGACAGCAGCAGAGATGGGGAATAAGACGGCAGCCTCCCTCCAGCACTTTGCAGCAGCAATCACGCCCTGTCTCCAACCCTCACACTGACAGAAGGCTCTTCTGTTCTGGAGTTCCCTTGAATCTGATTGTTCAGAGCAGTCTTAGCCTGCTCTCATAGCACCCCCAGCCTTGGTCATCCTGCCCAGCCCATCCTCTTCCTCCTCACGGGATGGTTGCATTGGGCCTGCAACTAGAATTCAGTGTTGCCTACCTGTCTCAAAACACCTGAGCTGTGTCTGCTGTTGACCTAGGTCTCTCTGGGCCTTTCTTTTTTGTTGTGCCAACTAAGGCTTTGCAGGCCAACATACACACACAGGGAAACTTGCTGAAATCCACCTGTTTTCAGCTAGCTTGTTCAAGGAATTAGGATGTAATTAACCTCTTGTTAATGACATACAGAGGGTACCAGAATTCAGTTAAGTAGCCGTTCCTCTCAAGGTCATTTTTTTTTAAAGCTGAAATTCAACTGTAGGTCATCTGATAGTAGACCAGGCGATTTCAAAGATGGATTCTGAAGGGTGGGTGCCCTTTTGCTCACTTTCTGCAGAAGAGATACTTCCCAGCTACAGTCTTCTTATATCACATGCAGCTGGATAACAAAGAAATGGATTCACCAGCCTGACTCATAAAATGGGGAAATTATATGGGAAAAGACACCAAAGAATGTGTTATCCTGGAGGTGGGAAAGCAGGAGAAGAATATGCAGATTGCCCTCCTTTGCTGGGGTATAACTAGTCTAAACTGGAGAGTGGGAAGACCTCCAGTGTTCTTATTATTGTGAGCTGATGCAGTTGAAAAAGACTATCAACCTGAAGAACAAAGACCCCTTTAAAACAGAAGAAATAAATAAATCTGTGATGGCATAGAAACTGAAGAACAGGAGTGTAGAGAATTTCCCTTCAGCTCTTTTAAGTCCTTCCCATGCTTATCTATCTTCTCTGAGTCCCTCCTTTTTGATACATCTTCCATTTTACTATTTATTTATTTATTTATTTATTTATTTATTTATTTATTTATTTATTTATTTATTTATTTATTTGGTTTGTGTGCAGAGGGATAGGGAGCTTTCTGAACCTCAGGAAACACTCAACTGAGGAATCCCAGGGAACAATACACCAGAGCTTCCCCCTTCTAGGAAAGTCTGCATTGCTTTGGAGAAGCCAGATGTGCAGAGCAGCTTCATTAACTTTTTTTTTTTTCCACAGACAAGCCAGGCAAGTTCCACTCTGCATAGCAGACTTTGAAGCTGTGGCTTTTTGTGCCTCATCTGCAATGGATGCAGCAAGAGCACCTGAACAGTAACTTCTGATGAGAAAGGAGGAAATGAGCATTTGCAGTAGCTATCCTGCTCATCATAAGAACTTGACAAAGTCTTCCTTCTGTTTCAAGCCAAAGCATCAGCTTCCACATACACTGAGAGCTGAAATAAAAACTTTTGGTCTTTCCTCAAGTGAACCTCAGCAGGCAGCTGACTGGTGCTGTAGCAGGAGTAATAGTTCCAGAATAGAGAGTACACAAATCACTTTTTGATGAATTCCAAGTCCCGTACCATCCACCAAGACATGGGTGGAAGTTGTTAATGCCAGGTCTCAATACAGGCAGTAAATGGTTCCTTGTTTTTGACTTACAAATGTGAGAAGTGAGGCACCAGTGAACCTAACCAGACCAGACACCTTTTATAACTTACTTTAAATTAATATGTTTCTCTCCTTCCCCTCCTCCTTCTGTTCGGTTCTTACTGCAGTTCATTTACAATGTTCAATTTATAATAAATGTGATTAGCTTAAGAAAAAGAGCTGATGCTGCTCACTGAAAGAGGACTATTCCTCGTTCTGGGGAGAGAAAGGGGTTTCGTGTGTGGGACTGTACAGGAAGATTTGGGAGTGGTTTCAAGACTGTGAATTTTTTCCCCGTTCTTATTCAAAGCTTTTCTACTCACTGGGGAAATATTCAATTAGGAAACTCCTATGGAGCAGAGGGGGAACCCAGCAGGCAAGAAGTCAAAACCTCTGCAATCAGCACTCATAAAGGGCTGTTATTTTGACAAGCAGGATAAAAATAAAAAGCATAAAAGACTGCAGCAGGAGGCCTGAAATGGACGCTGAGCACTCTCCTTACTCAGCGAGGATGCATTTGCTATGGTAAGTCATGCATGATTGCTGGAGTTGATATTCCCTGATTTGTTACTGCTTTTTTTCTTATTAGCAGTTACTGTAGTTTGAAATGTGTTAATGCTCTGTGCATGAAATTCTTTCAAGAGTTTGAGTGCTGCATTTTGATTCATTTCACAGATCTTCCATGTTGGAAGATTGACAAATGGCTCTGTTGTTTGTGTTTTGATGTCTGCTCAGGTCTAAAAGAGTGTATGAACAAGGCACAAGAAGGCGTAGACTCAGTTCAGCACACACTGACAGACATTTCATGGGCCCCATTTTTGTCTGACACATCATGGATCTGCACAACATCATATCTGACATTTGACTCTCTATGCTTTGCTGTATTTCAGAGCACGGAGGATGGAAAACAGGTTGCCCAAAGCTGTTTTCCATGGCTCATTGAAGCACAGTGACTGAGCAAGCATACTTCTGGAACTTTACAAAGCCATATTCAGCAAGATCATCTCTTTGCAGCACTGGCCCTGCAACAGGTAAACCTAGCACCATCTGCTAGAAAAGAGGAATTGTAAATGCCCTAGAAGTTTTTATAAGCCAACACAAACTAACACTGTATTTGCACAGAGAGAAATGGAGAAAACAGGAGGATGGAGGTAGTGAGCTACATCTTAGACATTTGCAGCTGTTAGCATGCTGAAGTAAAGTGGATTAATTTCTCAGCCAGAAGTTCTCAAACACTGAGTCTGGATACTTAAATAAAATGCAGATTCATTTTTATCTAGCTTTTTTAGGAAGGCCATATACTTCTAACGGTTAGGACATCAGAGTATCCTATAGCTGCATTTCTTGCTTCACTTGTCCTGTGATGTGCTGTCTGATAAATGTGTTCAGCTCACATTGTTGAGGTTTTTTTATCTGTAAAGCAGGTTTAAAACACTCGCTCACATCCCCTGAAGCACATGATGGATGTGTGCACCTCAGGATGGAGACAATGATGAATTGTCTTTGGGAGCTGATTTAGAAATGAAACAGCTTCACATGGATTTACTATGCCCAGTAACATCAGAGAAATACTGCGTACAATCAAAGACCGTCCTAATTTGCAGAATCAGATTGTTTGGAAAACACTGGATTTTTCCAGTCAATGTGAATGCCTTGTAAAACTTCCCACATACATTTCAATCCTAAAGAAGTTAGTCACAAGTTGATACAAGTCTATTTAGCAGACTGTGATACACTATTCATTACAAAGTGATCAAAACCAATCATACAGACGTAATCTATCAAGGAGACAAAAGTCTTGAAAAACAGGAAGAGGTTATCTGCTATACAAGGAGTATGACGATGACAAAAAGCCAGTTAGTTACTGCAGTTATGCTTCAATAATTTATAAAGTTGGCCATTTCCTCAAAAGATCTGTATGGATCTCTTTTGACTCCTCAAGGGAAGAATAAATGTATCAGAAACCAAGCGTCTAGGTTGTGCACAAAGAGGTTCAAATGCATGGTTAATGCAGATCTCTAGTCTTTTGAGAGAGCAACTGAAAATTTACATGGCTATTTGAATGAACATCTTGAATTTTGGGCTACATCTCTGGGCTACGAAAGGCTGACTATGGAAAATAGAATCTTCTGTGTCCCAAAATAGTTTTCCCCAATCCACTTATAAGACATAGACAAAAATGGTAATAATACCCTATCACACAAACATGACCTGAAATTTTCAGAACTGTTTAAATATGAGTTTATATATCCAGATAATAAAGTTTGAGCTTTCAGAAGGTTCTTTTTCCTGAAAACTTCTAATCTTATTCTGCTCTCCATATAAAATGATAAAATTATTACTAGTGTTGCTCTGTTTTTTAACTAAGGGAAGTTACAAATTAACTTGAAGGGTGATGAGAACATAAGCCAGTCTACAAAGTCTCTAGGTTTAATATGGCTGCACAATTTCATTTCATACTAATCAGTTATATTACCTTGGAGAGCCGACAAGAGTGTTCACTGAGCAGTTACCCGCCTCAGCTTTCAGAACAGTATTGAAACAATTAAAATCATATACCAGTGAAATGTATGTGCAGACATTCAGGTGAATTCATTTTCAGATATTAAAGTGTTATAAAACCCCAAGAGACAAAGACGTTAAATTTCAACATTGTTTATCACAGAGTTGCTTCCAGGCTCCACCTGGTGCTAGGTTAGACTTCTTTGACTCATGCTGCTTGTGTGCAGTGGGCTGATAACTGTACATGCGTATGATATTTCAAAGATGTATCAGGGATGCAAAGAATGAGCATTTACATAATTTTCTGTGTACAATTAAGGTTCCTTTGCAGCAGTTTGTGGTTTGTCATGATACTTCCTCCCTCCTCCCCATCACTGCATTTCAGTGTGACAAGGAAAGGCCTCTCTGGCCAGTTTACAGTTCTCTTCACTCTAGAGGCATCATGGGTTTAGGTTGGAAAAGACCTTCAAGATCACTGAGTCCAACTATTAATCCAGCACTGCCAAGTCCACCACTGAACCGTGTATCCCAGTGCTACATCTACATGTCTGACTCCACTGCTTCTCTGGGAAGCCTGTTACAATTCTTGACAAAACTTTCAGTGATTTTTCCTAATATCCAATCTAAACCTCATAATTACAACCTGTTCTCTACTGGAAATGGGTATATTAGCTTTGGGTGAAGATTCTTAAAAGTCAAAGTCAAGAAGTTTGCGCTGAATTTGTTGACAAATCTCCACCACTTTGGACCCAAATAATTGTGGAGCACTAGTTAAGTTTCAAATTGCCCTTTTTCAGCTATAAGTTTCCTTAGGAGATAGTGCTGCAGTTTAGGAGTGATACTCCCTGACTTAGTTTTCCCATTGAAACTCCAAACCACACTTGCCTGTTCCCCTCCACCTCTTCTCTACCCACTGCGATGGAATAGAGAAAAGAATTGGAAGTACAAAAGGTGAAGATCGCATCTAGGTAATGACAGAGTGTAATGACTAATAAGAGTGTACAAGAAAAGAAATGTTATTTTTTTACCACATAAACCCTCAACAATAGACAATACCTGACCACGGCCACGTTACCCTGACTAGAAGGAACCCCTTCTCCTCAGAATACAGTCCCTTTCCCTTGCCCCCAGCAATGATGGGAGGTGGTATAGAATAACCTCCTGGTCCTAGCCATGCCTCCTCCTGGCTACTGCAAAAATGAACCCTGCCCTGGCTAAAACCAGGGCAGATGGACATCTTTCTATTCTCTCATGGAAGCACACTCTTCCTTTCCCACAGCAGGAAGTAATAAATAAATGTCATCTTTCAGTTGTCTTATCTAAGGAGTTAAAAGAAAGAATACCTTTTCATCCTCTGTGCTTAGAATACTATATTTACATCAGAGAAAATAAGTATTTTAATTGTAATTCTATTTTCATGCAACACCTAAGATTATGTACATGATTGATTGCTCAAAGAAGTCCAGTGACAAAAAAATTGTCATGATGGCTATGAGGAAGAGTATAAACTAATAAAATATGTGGGATGTGGCGCAAGAATTTTTGCTAACAAACAAACTATAGACATGAAACTAGACAGTTTGAAAATTCAAGATTCCTAGCAAGGGCAGCAATACATCCTGTTAGTAACTCACTAAGAAAAGGACCTCAGATTATGGAAAGCACCCTCAGGTGAAATGAATATCCACAGATTTCCTTTTTTTCAGCTCTGCTTCAGGTTTCCTTTGATAATTTATTCCCACCCACTCTCCAGCACATTGTGCCCAGTCATCCGTACAAACATAAAGCAAACAAAAACCTATAACAAATTAATCACACCCTTTCTTCTGTCTCCAAGGAAGAAGAAAGGGGAGTAGTTGTTATCTTTATTTCAAAACACTTGGGTGACAGCAATCTAAGTATCTTAAGGTAAATAAATGCAGCTTCATTAAAGGAATGAAACTCTACTGAGATGCATGGGTGTGGTCCAGAATTTTGACTATACACTAGGCAGAGTTTTATTTAAATTTTGCTATAAGGAACTTTTACTGCAGCCAGCACAGGCATGCTTACACATTATTTTTCTTCTTCACAGTTAGCTGTCTCCTTTCTACCAAGCACCATTAATAACACTGATGTTCCACCAGTAAAAGAGGGTAAGATGGTGGTCCTTTCTGATGCCATACCATCCTGCACCCTGAAAACCAGCTTAGAGAAACAGAAAATGCAATCAGCACAAGCACAAAATAAACTAACTTAGGTTTTTAACATCATCACACTGAAAAAACCCTCTTAACCTCAAAAACCAAACCAATGCCACCAAGAAAGGCACTTATAAAATACCTCAAATAATATTTGTCCCAAACATTCAACCAAGCAAATTTTTCAATGCAGCACTAATGAGAGGACAATTATGGGTTGTGCCTTCACGTAGTTCTGAGGCATGCAAAAGCTGGCTGTTTTATGACTGCAGCCTGCTTAGCCCCTGCAGAGGGAGCAGGAACACCTCATTATCAGAGATGAGAGATTTGCAAGAGGAAATTTTGGATGAAACACACCTAATTAGACAAAGCTTCTTTTTCTTCATCATCAGAAAGTGAGAAGGGACTCAAGGATTCCTACCACAGGCAATCTGTTCCGAATGAAAAGCACCTGCTATGTATTTTATTGTAGTATTTTCTTTAGGAAATGCATGTGAAAGGCATTGCTGGCAGCCAGTCCTGCCAGTGCAGAAATTGCATAATCAAGGCCAGAAGCCCTAGGGGCCTGACAGTCAGTGGCATTCACAAAATCCCAGTTTCACTGCAATTTAGAGACGATTTTTGTAACTTTTGCTTTGATTACTTTCCTAAGGAAAATCCCCTATCATTTTTCCATTGTTCCCAATCTTGCTGATTTGTTGGGGGTTTTTTGTTTGTTTGTTTTTGTTTTTGTTTTTTTTTTTTTTTCCTGCTGAACTTGGTTTAGGAAGTAGATACTCATTTTAAATAATTCAATTACTCCTACTGCTGTGCAGTTTGCCTTAAACTCCCTGTTTCTATGCCCAGAGCTATGCTCAGGGCAAGAGAAAACTTCTAATTATTTGGACAGTTTTGCTCTTTAATTATAGAAGATCTTTGTCTAGAATGACATTTTCAAACAATGAGGAGCTTGTTAAAGAAAGATAACAAAAAAACTCACAAAAGCCTGGAATCTTTATGTATTCTTTGTTCTGATATAATGCTACCCATTATGATGGTGTTTAAGCAGGTTTAAACCCTGTGGGGGTGGAAGGGAGAATAGATAACATCGTATATTGGAGAGTGTGAGAAGTACAGCTGCTCTAAATACTGATTTTTTTTTAATCTCTGAGCTCACTGTTAGGCCATCCTATGAACTGTGCTCGGTTTGTTTAATGTCCTTGGAGGTTTTGCTGAATACCTAAAAAAATAGAATCATAGAGATCTGCTGTCTATAACTACCTGAAAGGAGGCTGTAGTCAGGCGGGGGTCGGTCTCTTCTCTCAGGCTCCCAATGACGAGAGGACACAGTCTTAGGCTCTGTCAGGGGAGGTTTAGATTGGATATCAGGAGGAACTTTTTCACAGTGAGAGTGATCCCCCACTGGAATGGGCTTCCCAGGGAGGTGGTGGAGTCGCCATCCTTGGATGTGTTTAAGGATAGGTTGGATGATGAACTTAGTGGTATGGTTTAGATGGTTTAAATGGTTTAGATGGTATAGATGTTAGACTGATGTTGAGTAGGATGTTAACCTAGGTAAAGGTTGGACTTGATGATCTCCATGGTCTCTTCCAACCTTATTAATTCTCTGTGTGTGCGTGTAATGAGATGGTGACTAACATATTGTACATCTCAGCCCTGCTTTCTTGTTTCTCATGCAAGACTGCTTACATTTCCCAGGAAGATTCCTTGCTGACTAAAACTCTCCATCTGTCTAACTAGTGTTTGGACATTTTTCCCTTCTTCTTCTTCCTCACTCTCTTCAGTTTAACTCCCAATGGCCTGCCATTGTCCATTCTGCTTCATCTTTGCAGTGCCCTGCCTACTGTGACTTTCTTCCTATTGGGTCCATTCAGCATTCTTTGCTCTGCCTCACAGTTTGTTGTGACATCTCACAGGACAACAGTGCTGTGCCCTCAAAAATGGTTCACTCCTTTTTGAATACAGATACAGGAAGTGCTCCCTCTCTAAGGTTAGCCCTTCCCAGCATCACATCATCATCCTGCTTTTTAAACTGAAGATTGCACAGGAGAGGGAACCCTGTGCAATGAAACAATTCTCTCATCAACTTTAGGATGAGTCAGCTCTACTGGAAACACTCCCTTCAGATTACACCTTGCAGCAGTAACGGGTTAACTGTGTGCTGCTGGGAATATGGCAGCAGCTTCTGGCACTCAGGAAGAAGTGCAGATACACACAGGTATGATGCGGAAGCTTCCAAGCCACAGTAGCTTTGGCATCAGCCATGACACTGTAGGCCCTAGTTGTCAGAAAAAGACCAAGATTCCTGACATGAAAGAATTATCAAGCTCAGTCTCCACAGAAATAAGAGCATATTCTGGTACAAAACATGTTCACATAAGAAACAAACATTCCGCTCACTAGATTAAGTAGACTGTAACTGAATATTGCTAGATTCTATCAGTTGTAAAGTGTTTAATGTTCTCCAAATACTTATGCATGCTGAGCAGAAGGCTGCATTGCACCAAACAGTTGCAGCTCTGAAGAAAATGTTAAGGCAACTCTGGAGTTACTGCCTCCATGAGCTCAATAATTTCTTACTGTGTACCATATTGTGCAGGTTTGTGAGAACGGGGTCTGTTAGTGAGTCCAGCAGCTCACTGCACTCAGTACAGCTGCTATGAGCATTGTGCTGCTACACTCACTGCTGAGATCATCCTGAGAGGCATGTGCCTGTCTTTAGGCTCTGGACAGGATGATGTTAATTACATCTGTTTCCTAGGAGATGCACTCAGCCCATGCTGTCCTTTGGGGTTTTGCTTACAATCTCTTTTTGGCTGGTATTCCTCCAATTATAAGCTCCATCTCTAAATCAAAGACATCATCTGTTCAGAGAGAGTCTCTGCAAGTTCTCTTTTCCCATAGAAATATTCTTTTCTCATCTAGAAACTTTTCTTCCCAGATCTTGCATGCTTAACCTCCTAATAACTTGTTGACATTGTTGTCTATACCTGGGGACTATGCTGATCCCCAAATATATCACTTTGCTCGCATTAAGCATGGCTGGAATTTTTCCCAGTTACATGTCAGGAATCCTTTACTGCTGTTTTTGCTACAGTACATGCTACAAACTGATTATATCAAACATAGGGTAGGGTAAGTAGAGTAGAGTCAGATGTTTTCCAGGGACTGCCTTCAGAGCCTTCTGATGAGTGTTAAATTCCAAGAGTAAATAATAATTAACTGAAAATATTTAATGCAATAAAACTGCTGCAGATGATATGGTTTTATATCTGCATAAGCATCCTGGCAATGTTTGGTTGATACATAGTCCCAAGATCAAAGCATCTATGTTTTCTTCTGGTTTAAAGCTTCTATTTTAAAGTAAAAATTTCTTTTTTAGGAAGATTCAAGTTTAAAAGTTTCTTCTACATTATTAATTAACTAACACAGAACTAATTAAGTTTAGCTGGAACAAAGCAAAGCTGATATCATACATAAAAATATATATGTAGTTAAACTGATTGTCTTCTCACCCCAAACTTAGCTCCCCCAAACTTAGCTTAGGAATTTAAATTTTATTCTTAATAGTAGATTACATCCTTCCACAGATTTTTCAATTGAGATTTTATTGTTCATAAATGCAAGATAATCTTCTAAACAGACTTAAGAAGAAGAATAAGGAATGGGATAAAGGGAGGAACAGACCCAAGATTCAGGATTAAAGAAACTTGATAGCTATTTCTCTCCTCTGTCACCCCCCTCATCATCACGTGGAGAAAAGACAGTAAGAGGTGTGTTCAAGGGAGGAGGATAAGGAAGTAGATAGTTTTTCCTACAACCACATCAGTACTTGCTGCTACAGCTCCTTGGGGATTACAACTCGATCAACTTCTCTGTTGCTTATTTTAGAGTCAGCATTTGCCAAACTGCTGTGCTGTTTTCCCATGTTGCTGTTCTACATAAAATCCTCTTTTTCCTTTCTCAGAGAGCAGCTTTTGGAAAATCATGACTCAGCCAAAATGCTTAAGAAAATTAAAAATTAAGGACCTCTTAATATTTTGACTAAGCCAAATGGGTTGTTATGAAAGATCCTTAAAATAGAAGTCCTGCCCCCAGCACAGCAGACCCCCTCCTCTTCCACACTCCTTCCCCCCGCCCCATTTATTGTTGTTTCTGAATTGTGAAATTACACAAATCAGTAATAAAGACATGAAACATTGTTGGCCTCAGTTTTTGTCCCTGAGGGATGTCACTTGTAACAGGGCACCAGGGGAATTTTGTGACACTGATGAACCCCCTTTGAGTCTGATGGTTCAGCCAATTTCCTATCCACCTTATTATCCACTTATCCAGAAAAAAATCCATCTCTTGGGCTGTAGGGACACTATGAAAGGCCATGGCCTTCCTGAAGTCAAGGTATACAACATCTAGAGCATGTTTCTATATTGCTCCTGGGCAGTCTGCCTGTGTTTCCACCTTCTATGTACTTCTATTTTGCATAAGAGTTCAGCAAGATGTTCTCTATTTCAAACCCAATAGCTTCTTGTGGAGAAAAGATGAGTTAACACCATACTAAAGAGATTAAAGTAGTCTCATAAAGCATGATAGGTGTCATACATTTCTCATGGAATTAAGAGTACTACAGTTCCATTTATAGGACTGAAGGGTAGCCAATGCCTCTTGAACTACTGGAAAAGTAGTCTGTGAGACTTGAATTTCAACACTTGGCATGGGTGTCTTGTTGCAGAAAGACCGTATACTGATTTTGTGTATCATGTGAGTTTGCGTATCATATCTAGGTCTGGGTGTTAAGCTACTTTTAGAGAGTGTGACTTCCTTTTAAAATATTGTTTCAGCTTTCTGTACTTTGCTTCAGGCTCCTTGAATAAGCCCCGATCTACTGGTACGCAGCAGATTTGCTAGCTAGACCTTTGCCTAGCTTATGGAGACCTACAGCAAGAAGGGGCAGAGACAGTGCACTAGAAGCTACACAGGGGGGGAGCATAAGGCAAAAGGTGAAAGAGTGAGTCTCCTGCTTAAATCTCAAGACAAAACATATTTTGCTCTCGAATTCAAGACCACTGCTGTAACACTGAACTTGGACTTGTGTGTCGTATATAGTCCTAGCAAAGAGAAAGTTCAAGACCTGCAGCCAATGATATAGGTATAGCTGCAGGTATTTGGAGAGAATTGATATCCAAATGGAAGGGATGGTTAAAGGTTTAAAAATCATCTTTAAAGTAGAGAGGTGGAAGCCAGGATCTAACTGTTTATTAAGAAAATTCATATTATACCTGGAATTATTCTTGTGGAAGACTTCAGCAGAACACAGAACACCAAAACAAGAGTACTTTGTTAGAAGCTTAAGATGTGACTAAAATATAGGAGAGAGTTTTCTATTAGAAGGTAATGAACTTGGAATGTGAGACACCCACAGGAAAGAAAGACACAGTGAAAAGTGCAAAAGAACAATTCACTTAGAGCTTTTATGTAGTATTGTTCATTGCTGACAGCAATGAAGGATATGAACCTGCAAATGCATGTCAAGGTGAGTCATAAGGATGCAAAGAAAATTTTCCTGCTGCCTTTTACAAGCAGTGTATATAGGTAGAGCTTCCTTACAGAAATCTCACGCATTTTTATAGGAAAGAGGAAGGCTCACAAACTCATGAAGGACTTACAGAAGTTAATGAGATTAAATCAGTGTTACTGTTCAGATCCTCTTTTGATTTACTTTTGGCTTTCCCAGTGCTATCTGGTTTGTAAATGCCATGGAAGACCAGTCTCTCTTTGAGGGATATAAAAGTATAAACAAGGTCAAGTGCAGAGAAGTGCAATGTATTTATTTTGTTATTTTCTGAAATACAGATGGGATTGACTGCTGTTTCACCTCAAACATTTCAGCAGTGCTAATGCAAAACACAAAATCATTCAATCATATCAAGAGAGACTTAAGATCGTGACTTACATTAAGGAGTTAATCAACTGTAATACTAACTATAGGGTCGGAATTACGTGCATCGGTTTTAGATTCCACATTTACCATTATCAAGAAGTGAAATGGCATAATAAGAAGCATTCTCCTGTTCATTTAATTTATTAAGGAGCCAGTGGTCCTTACATGTTCTTCTGACACACTGTTAAATTTCACACATTAATATGATTACTTTACATATGCAACTATGTAGCCCTATAATACAATATTGCCAGTATATTGTAATGAGTTTGCAAGGACTCAGGAGTGAGGTTTGCCATGTCTGTCTCATAGGAAGGTTTCTTTACCTGCCTGCAGCTTTGCTTTACTTGCTTTAGCCCTGACAACAATTTTTCTCATTGACCAGGTGTTTGTGGTTAATTCGTTTTACTTTTGTTTTTCTTTCTCTGTTACAGCCATAGTTTGATATAGATAGGAACAAGAAGTAGTTACTTCATGTAGAAAGAGGTATTTACTACTCTGCAGTGAAATTCCCTTGCTCAGTTTATATCCTTTCCAGGTGATTGTTTCATAATGCGTGGATACTTGGGATTCTTGGTTAACACCAACATCTGCTATCAAGGCATTTTAAAGGCCTTGGTTTTCTGAATATGAAATCTCTATCACAAGCATGTTGAGGAGGAAGGAATTTTTTATTGTTGAAATAAGCAAATATTAATTATAAATATCATCACATATTCTGGCTATAATATGAAGCAAAGGACCCAATTCATAATCCTGAATGTTTGTACAGAGGCTCTATTAAATTCCCAAGAAACCATTTACATGAGAGCATGGTTTTCTGGTAAATTAATATTGATCATGTTCACAATTTGGAATTAAGTGGATAATTCTTTCCCATGCTTGTACCACTTCCATCTATACAAAACAATTTGATAGCTTTGTTCAAAGAATGAAAGTAAATGATACGTGCTGTCAGTAGACCATCAAATCAAGCTTCAGATATGGGCACTTCATTCTCTTTCCCAATATGTAGTGTTTCAAATGAGGGACGTGTGTGGAAGCGTATTCTGCTCTGAGCTCTTGTTTAATAGCATCATCAGTGAAATACTAATGACCGTGTTATAGTTGCTACACTTCTAAAGGTTCATATGGTTGATACAAGAACTCTTTGTCTCTTCAGCGTCATTCATGCTCTAAAGCAATTTGTAGGAATGCATTTCAGGAGATCACTTCTACTAGACCCAAGGTGTCTGCATGCTGATGTAGACAGACACAAATTGTAAGTATGGATAGCTTACACTGTGGCTAGAATCACAAAATTATCAATGTCAAAAGGTACCTGAAAGGTACAACATCTAAGATCATGCACTGATTTTGCACGGCACCTCTTATTTGAAGACTGAAAAATGCTTCAGAATCACAGAATATTTTATTTTGCTGTAATTTAGGAGAACATGCTAATATTACACACACAGAATTACACACACAGAATTAATAAGGTTGGAAAAGACTGTGGAGATCATCAAGTCCAACCTATACCTAGGTTAACAACCTATTCAACATCAGTCTAACATCTCTACCATCTAAACCATCTAAACCATGCCACTAAGTTCATCATCTAACCTATCCACCTCCCTAGGAAGACTATTCCAGTGGGAAATCACTCTCACTGTGAAAAAGTTTCTCCTGATATCCAACCTAAACCTCCCTCGATGCAGCCTAAAGACTGTGTCCTCTAGTCCTGTCACTGGGAGCCTGAGAGAAGAGACCGACCCCCGCCTGACTACAGCCTCCTTTCAGGTAGTTATAGACAGCGATAAGGTCCCCCCTGAGCCTCCTCTTCTCCAGGCTGAACAATCCCAGCTCCCTCAACTGTTCCTCAGAAGCCGTGTGTCATGTTTTACTTTTGAAGTTGGTATATGTGCTTTTGTGAGCAAAAACATTGATTAAAATGGATTGATAAATGAAGATGTCTTTTTTTTTTTTCCACCCAGCCTTACACCTTTTAAGTATCAATGATTCTGTATGCATTTGGAGTGCTGCCCTCTTTTCAGCATGACTGTATTAAAAAGCAGAAAGAGTATGCAATGCAATACAGGCAGTATAGCATAATAACTTTTGAAACTGAGACCATAGGTATAAATTTAATCATTTCTATAAGATAAGTGGAAAAATCATTTGCTTTCATTGATTTCATACAGTAATTTCATTGTTACAAAGTAACTATGAGAGAGGGAAGTGCCTGTGTACACATGTATATGTACATAGAGACAATCAGGAACAAAAATGGTTTAATATGCTGGAAATAAAGAATGAAAATTATGAAAATACACTTGTTACTACTATGGTTTTGAAGAAACAGTAATGAAAGTAATGGTTGGACTCAATAATCTTAGAGGTCATTTCCAACCTAAATGATTCTATGAAAGGCTGTCCCACAGCTAGCAAGTGCAACACAGAGGATGCTGGAATAGAACTGCTTTTTAATGTTAACACCATCACAAGGCACTATAATGCCAATAAGAGTGAGCTGGGAGACAGTGTCATAGAGGAAAACTATGCACATTTCACCCTTTACTGCCATACGCATAATTTACCTTAAAAACGTTTATACTGACAACATCCCCAATGTAAGCACAGATAGAAGCATATTTTTCTTGCAAGACAAAAAAACCCCAACCAAAACTCTGGTTACAATACTGATCATGGAAACCTACAAAATTACTTCTGTATGTCAGGATATGTTGTGTTGATATTAGTTACTGCCATAAGGTCATAAGTCTTATTACACATAAGATTAAATATTGACCACAATACATACATAGCACAAGCAATCTATAAAGAGGCCTTCTCATATTGTTTGCTTTTTGGAAAAAACCTGTTAAATCTTGTGTTTGTATTTCCACCTACACATCATAGTTTCCCATGCATCATAGACCATAAATTATTTAAACACAGCACTATAACTGGAAAAAATTAAGTCACCAGGGATTTTCATGTGTAATGAACAGACATTTTACTTTGTTCTTATATATCACCAAAGTAGAAGATAAAGGGAATACTTTCTAATGTATGGAACAGTACAATTTTATACTACTTCTGCAGGGTTCTTGAAATTATGTTTTTCTAAAGTTATGGGACCAAACCAGCTCAAAAATTGGAGAGAGGAATGGAATTATGGTATAGAAAAGGGAGAGACATTCAAACCCCAAAAATGCTTTTCAAGGGAACATGTCTGAAATTTGTAGAGTTTAGAACTAAAATTCTGTTACGCTCATTTTGAGAAGAATAAACACAGAGGGCAGAGACAATGTTATTTCAAAACAGAGTCCCAAATGCATTAGGACACATGATTGTAATTTTTTTCATGAAGTTTTACAGTAACATTAGCTGTGTTTCTGCAGATCCTCCTATTATTGGTACTATTAAATTTTATGTTTGATTTACTATCAAACAAAACTGACACAGTCAGAATAACTTAATAAAATTACCCAGAACATCGTCTGCTAGGTCACAAGCAAAAACAGCCTATGAACTTGGGAAATATAGCATGCCTACAGCAAGATTTCCATTTTCTTTCTCCACAAGAGAAATTGCTTCTTGGCTAAGTGCTGTTTGTTTTCATGTTTAAGTGGATCAGTACACAGTACATCAGTACATCACAGTACATCAGTAGTCGCATCTCTGAGGCAGTGGAATCAATGTGCAACACAAAATGGGTTGTGGAAACAAAGGGTTAAATGCTGTCTTTCAAGGGTTCAGGTTTGAATCTGGAAGAGGCTAGTATCTGAAGAAGCTGTCACAGCCATCATGTCCTATGGCTCCTTCTCTTATGTTCTCACCTGCCAGGGCTGGCATTCATGCAGCCACACTGCAATCTTCTTCAGGAACTGCTGTTCCTCCTGAACTAGCTTCCTCCTGCTTAGCTTTCACCTTACACCATTTAAATCAGTTCACACTGAAGCCACATGAACATTAGCTCCAGCATAAAGGCAAGAATAGAAATGACCTTTTCAGAAACATTATAAACATATGCCAGATTAAACTGACTGTGGAATTGAATTCGATTCTTCTGACACTTTCCGATTTTTTGTGATGGCTTAATAAATATGTAATCCGCGATCAAAAAATACTTTTATTGGGTGTGTCATAGAGTAGTCAGTATAACTCTACCGACTAAAATACCTAGCTACATATATTTTGAAAATCAAGATTCATATTCATATTAATTTCAAAAAGAAACTTACATTGGATTTCAGAAAAAAACCCACCCTGGTTATAGAGTGAAAGTAACCTTTTTTTGTGCATTTATCACTGAAAAAAATACAGGGTATATGTGTGTCTCTTAACTATACATGTTGCTAGCTTTCTTTTTCTACATCCTTCTGACTGCTTCTGTTGTATGTATTACAGGGTATCTGTAAAGTAACAAAACCAAACACTATCGTTATTATATTAGGACAATAAATAAGAACCTGCCAGATCAAGACAAAACTTGGCAATTAGTTCCGAGCCAACCTGGTAACCCCTACTAAACCAAAAGAGAAAATGCTGAGGAGATACAGTTGTTGGAAGGAAAGAAACACTATCAAACATATCTCTTTTGTATGGCACAACAGTGTTCAATACTCAACCATCAGGCTATCATCAGACTATGAATGCTTCTACGGAGTTTGCTAAGTAGTAACTTCTTCAGAGCAGATACAATTTATGTCCTTATTTTGAATTTGTGGAAAGTCACATAGAGGCCTGTGGGCAGTGAAATGCAGCCCCTCCACAGGCAGGATCATGAGCTAACATGGAATTTGCTTTAACTCAGAATAAAATAAAAATCAAACTTACAACATCCCTGAGAAAAATGGCGATACATATACAAGTCAGAAGGACAGTCCCTACTACTTCTGAGACAGGCTTCAGGCAAAGCAATGTTTGGGGAGAAGCTTTTCCTCAAACTCACATCAAACACACTGGAATACCAAGGCCCTTATGCTTGGAGAGAAGCTTTTCCTCAAACTCACATCAAACACACTGGAATACCAAGGCCCTTATGCTTGGAGAGAAGCTTTTCCTCAAACTCACATCAAACACATTGGAATATCATGGCCCTCAAATCACCCCAGTGAAAAATTAATCCTTCTCCAAAACATCCAAGTAACTACATCAACACGCAAGTGTTTAAGAGCATTTGGAGGCAAGAACCACGAAAAAACAACTAGCAACATCAGAAGTCCAAACATTTAGTGGATATGGAGAAAAAAATGGAAAGAACACATAAGAGCTCCCTGGGAGCTGCAGGTATTTGGGTCTTCCAGATTTAAAGGCTAAGCAAATGTAACTAAAAGGAAAGGTGAAAAAGAAAGAACCAGCTGTAATGTGTCAAAGGAAAGTGAGCCCTCTTTTTAAGCACTGTTATGGAGAGTGTTTGGTATACTATTACTGTGAAAAACTACAAAATCTGTTTTAACTTGGGTTTTTCTTGTCCACTGCCTCATAGGAGTCATAGTTTGAGTTGCATCACATTCATCAAAGCATCTTTAAAAATCTATTTCAGATCTCTTCATGTAATTTAAAACAATATTGCACACATACTTACATAGTTTGGACCAGATTTCTGTGCTGTGCCCCTTCCATTCATGTAAATATACACAGACTAACTTTAAACTTAGTCAGCTGTAGTTTTGCAGAAAACAAAGATGAGTGTTGATTATTTGTCTGAGAGTTCACTCAGGTTTTACAAAAGGATTTCATAAATGACCCAAAGTCCTACAATTCCATCACTGAACTGCTGACTTCACCTGTGCTATCCTGAGAAATAGTAATCTATCTCTATCCACTTTACAGGATTACCTCTATTGCCCTTGCTTGCTAGAGTGCTCAGGGGAAGTATGTGACCAGGACTTTGCTTTTAGCTGTGCTTACAAAACCCCGTATTTTTAACAAAGCATGTTAAGGAGATGTTGTTACTGTTGCTTTTCCTGTAGGCATTTATAGTTACTATTTTCAGTAATCTAATTCAATTGAGCTCAATCAATGCATTCACATTTTTAAGGGCTGTATCTTTAGAGAATTCAGATTAAGATAATTTAAAAAAACCCTTAAATTAGGTTACCAAAATAAAGTAGGCAGGCAGGTTTAAAACTTGGTGTTCATGTAGTATACTAAAAAAATTCCTAAAACTTGCAAGGAATTTTAGACTTTGATCCTGCAACAGTTTTACATGGGTGGTGGTGGGGCAAATAATATTTGAGGCATTATTCCAAAACATCATCCTAAAAAACAATAAAAAAGCTCTTCTTCAAGTCTGTTTCTCAATATTATATGAAAAAACAATGTAAAATAGTTGCTGGCAAGAATGTATATGAACTACAACAGCATGAGTATTAGCATATACAAGAGCCATCCATTTCTTTCCTTTTGAGCACTATCCATCCTAACTATTTTCAGATAATGCAGATCTTTATTGGAAATGTTTGAGGGCTTTGTTTTGCTTTTCTGAGCTGGTAAACTCATAAGTGACAAAACATTTACATTTTAAAGAGGAAGCTCTGCTAGGTGAAGATTCCATTTGAATAATTGCATTTACTTAATGAGTCTGTTCTAAGGGTTTCTCAATTTTTAGAGAAACAATCATGTACTTAAACAGCTTGTAGTTAAGGCAAGTTACAAGGCCTATCAGCTTTTAAGAACTCTGTTGGGATTGGAAATGCTGCATCCTTTACTCTACTTAGTCAATGCAAAAAATTTTTTCGTCCCATTTTTTCATGGTAAGAGCTGTAATGCTTTTTTATTTAGGTTGGCTGACCATATTATTATCCACTCCATAGCTTAGGAAAGCATTCTTTACTATTTGCATGTTACGCTGAGTGGCCATCTCATTATTTCAGTGGCTTGCAAATGACCAAAGAAGCGCCAAACATTGTAAATGCTACACTATAAAACAGCACAATGACTGAAACTGCATTGAAAATCCTTTTTGATCTGAAGAACGTCAGCAAGAATGCACTCTGTTGTGACAGGACAGGATGCATTCTGATCTCAGTACAGGGAAACATATTTTAAAATGGACTATTAGAAAGCTTGTAAAAAAGGAAAAGTAGCTATTTAGCGAAAGAAATGAAAACACTCTTATTGATTTAATGAAAATTGAAGTGGACCCTCTTTACTCATTATCAATTGATAGTAGATGCTGTTGTTTGCATCAAATACTACTGCAAACCGCAACTACTTCCATTGGAATCTCTACAGGACTATTTATGTTGCGCAATAATCTACTCCACAAGAATAAAGGCATCAGAACTACCTTGATCATTTGATCAAAGGCTGTGTATACTTAGGGATATTCACAGAAGTTTTGGAACAGAGAGTTTTTAATATTATTTTGAACCCATTGAGTGAAATTTAGGACTTTGACTTCTTAGAACTTTGCAAACACTAATTACCTAAATGCCTTTTCATCCTCCCTCAAAAAAACCCAACAAGAACTCATTGTTTTATAGGGTGGAACTGAAAACAGAGCAAAAGAAGGCCATAACATTTTACTTATATAAAGGCATTACAAATACATCATTCTTAATAACTCAGATAAAAAGCAAACAGAACTGTTGGAAACTTGGTATTTTTATTTTAATCTGTAAAAGTTACATGAAATAAACACCTACAGGCTGGCTGCATGAGCCTGAAATATGGAGTCATGTTATTGTAGCAGATCTGACTATGATAACCCACCATCCTTGTGGTCATTCTCTTTCAGTCATCATGGACTGCTCAATGACGATCTTACAACAGTAGTGTTCATCCAACAATGCTGAAACCAGCAGTTGTGTATCTTAGTGGCTGTTGTAATGAGCCATGCATTAAAGGGTTAACCTTTTCTAGTTAACCTGATAATTGCACTAGGGAAGAGTAGTTGGTTCAACTACTAGAACTTTATGAGAGCTGTGGAGCTAAATCGTTCTTATATTCAGCTATATCACATCATCCCTATCTCCCAGGTACCAGGTACTCAGTGTTTTTTGCATGCTCTCCTTAAATACTCTGATACAGTGGGACAAGAAGCCTATGTTTATTGCCCAGTAAAAGTCTACTTCACATCTACCTCTAGAATTCTGCAGCTTTTGTTTTATCTAGATACAGATAACAATATTCTTTATTTTTGTTTTAAATCAAACAGCACACTGAAAATCAGGGACAGATGTAAAAATTTGAAGCTTCTTTGGAAAAAAATCAATACGTAACCAAATGATATGGAACAATTCTGAACCAGAGAATAGGTTAGTACATAATATGTTGTATTACCTTTGCCAATGAAGTTTGACAAGATAATAAACAATACCCGATACAACAAGTGGAAGGATACATGTGTTTGCATGTGCATACGTATGGTTGTGCATGTCTATGTCTACATATTTTATATCTATGTGTCTCCTGCTATGTCACTATAGATACCTCAAGTGTTTGATTTTCTTATTTTCTTCATTTTTTCTTGATGACTATTATGTCTAAATCCATGTATCCAATATTCTATTTTCTGATTTTTTTTTTAATAAACAGTATTTTAATACAAATTGTTTGATCCGTTTTACTTTCCGTGGACAGGTTTCTAAAACAGATGTTCCTGGAAATCAACCAAAGCTATAATTAATATATAAGAAATGCCCCAGGGTAGTGTCTTCTTTTTCTGCACTGCAAACAAGGCATTTGGTTTGGGGTTTTTTTAAATGTTCATTTATCTGGGGCCAGAATAGAATATGAGAATAACAAGAGAGAGCCTCCAGAGATTAATTCGGGTGAGAAAAATTTAGATACTGAACAGAGAAAACCAAAAAGGGAAAGGGATTTTTAAAGTTTGGGGGTTTAATATTCTGAAAAAAAAAGGGTACCATTTTATTATTTGTTTACCCATTTTATGTCATTTACTGAGAAAGCATGCTGTAACACTATGTAACATTATGTAAAATTTGCAATTATAATTTTTAGAATGACTATTTAAATACAGAAAACAAGTGAAATAGTAAAATATTGATAAAATTTTTTTCTGGAAAAATCCAATTATGTTTGTGCTTTTCTAAGAATGACTACAAAAGAGCAGAGACAGCACTTTTACAATCCTGGAACAAATATCTGCTACTAAAGTTCAGCTGACATTTTAGGGGAAGATTCTGAAATCCTTCAGTAATCAGTTAAAGAGAAAACAGCTATAAGGTATCAATATTTCTATCTTTGGAAGTATTTCTCAAAAATATCTTCAAAATTAAAATAATAGCTTTCTAAATCTTATTCTGGAACACATATTCATTAATCAATTCAAATGTCCATTTAAAATTAGAGTAACACCAGCAATAACTTTCTTTGCTTAGTATCCTACTAAACTTCTGATCTCAGTTATGTTTTGAGAATGGGTTGAACAAGCAATGTTATTTTCTCATACTTAATACATCCCTCAGACAATTCATATCTTTTTTAGGTACTGGAACTTGAAAATAAGTTTTTAGCAAATCTATAACTTCTGGTAAGCAATTTGTCTGATATGATACTTAAAATGGCATTAACAAACAAAGACTCAGCAAGTAGGAATTCTTACATAAATTTCTTTTCATAAATCCATGCACATGCATATCCCTCCTAGTCACATGAGATTGCAGAATGAATGTAAATACATGTGTATGTATCTAAATAACTGTAGCTGTATCTGTATCTACCTACCTACATCTAACTCTATATATACATGCACCCTTAATCTCTCTTTTTTACAATGAGGGTGTCAAACACTTGAGCAGATTATCTGGAGAGGTTGTGGAGTCTCTGTGAAAGTATTTATAATCTGACTGGACATGGTGCTGGAAAACCTTCTCTAGCTGACACTGCTTAATCAGGGGACTTGATGGATGATTTCCAAAGGCCCCTTCAAATGAAATTATTCTGTGATTCTCTGTGATGTATGGTAATGGGTAGCTTGTATGAATCAGTTTGCTAAATTACTCTTGATGTCATAATGTCACTTCATAAAACAGTTTTCTGTATGCTTACACATTATAGTTCTCATTGCTTGTTTATGAACACTCTTTATTTCTTTATTCTTTCCAGAATCTACTCTGAGGAGAGTGTTCCATTGATTTCCAATGTAATACTTGTGTGCTTTATATCCTGTTCATTATCCATCATACAAAGTTCCCTTTATTTAATTGCTGCTGTGAAGTGCAGAGTTCTCTCCAGCTAGAGCTGTCTGCAATTACAATTGCTATTTATTTCTGTGGATCTTTACATTTATCTTCACATATATGTGAATCTTTACATGTACCTTAAAGCAATTTACATGGAAATATGCCTTAAACAGCAGCTTTGCCAATTCGTAAGTTTCAAACTAGAAGGAAAAAAGGTGAAATGCTTTTTCATCGTGTTGGTAGCATCTCTAGAACATGTTAGGATTTTTAATTTAAGATAAATGTTTACTTTTGTTTGTTTCTGCCTCCATCAAAAAGCAGGACAAATTCTAAAAATGTAGAGTTAAAGTATGACTTCTTTTATACTATATTTATTTTATCCTGGTGTTCTTGTCCTTAAACAGGCAGAAATTCATGGGTCCAGGTAGTTTCTGAAAGTCACAGAATCAGCTAGTTTGAAGAGGATGTCTGAGATCATCAAGTCCAACCTTTAACCGAACACCACCTTGTCTACTAGATCATGGCTCTGAGTGTCACATCCAGTCTCTTCTTAAACACCTCCAGGGACGGTGACTCTACCACCCCTCTGGGCAGCCCATTCCAAGGCCCACTCTCTCTGTAAGGAACTCTTCATGATGTCTAACCTAAACCTTCCTGGTGCAGCTCAAGAGTGTGCAGTCTTGTCGTGCTGCTTGTTACCTCGTTGTCTTGGGACAAGACTCTAGACCTATCTGATTTGATCTACTTATCAGAGAAGGACAGGAGAGATTCTGTTTAACAAAAACCTTGATGCCAAGCAAACCCATCATTACATAAATGAAAAATGTAATTGATACTTCAAAGGTGACATTCTTAACACCGCTGAAAATGCCAACAGAAATTTCACATTCTAATTGAGGGCAACATTACCTTATAACAGGGAAGTTTCTTTGCAATCAAATTATACAGGAGGTTGATACAGTATAATGCTTAACGTTGAGCTGTTCCACTCCTTTTCCATTGGTACAAAGATTCCTTTGTGAATGTGATAGAAGCCTCAGCCTTCTTTGCTAAAATCGTTACTCGGCCTGTATTGAATACTAATCACCTCTGAAACTATGCCAGGCAGGAAGAATATATTCAAATTGATGCTAAAAAGAGTACAAGCATTCGTGTGTATACATTGGCACTAATGGTGAAATAATGGAATCTTATAATATTGTTTATACTGCAGAAGCCTTGTTGCCTAATGGACTGATTCTGCTCTGATAGAAAGTGCAAAATAGGCATTAACAACAGCCATAGGAACCCCTCCTACAAGATGGAATTGCACTGTAAATCTTACAGTCTTTTCTGTACTGCAAAAACAACACTTATTTTTCTAAACCATTTCTAACATCAGTAAAGTGGTTTGAACACCTCCTGTAAAACAATAAAACTTAGTCACTTTTATGTAGATTCGCTGAAGGGTTGAACCAAAAAGTACAGAATTGATCATTTTAGTACCTAATCTTCAGTTAGTAAGGGTGATATGGATACTTAAATTTACATAAGTTTAGAGTGATCGAACAATATTATAGAAAATTCCATCACAGGTTATTAAACAGAAAGTTAAGGTGTTTAGCTGAAGAAATACACTGAGCATAAATTTTTGAAGGTTGCATAGTATTTTCAAGAATTTCATGGCTTACTTGTCCTGCTTTTATAATTAACATCATGTATTTTCTATTGACCATGATGTTAGCTGTTTAGCTAAATAGACCTTTGGTGTGATCAATTCTTATATAAGGAAAAAGGTATTGACAGTTTTTAAGAAAATGATTTATATGTCCTTGTTTTCTTCCTCAAACAAAAAGATAAGAACATTTCAAGTAGTGGAAGTAATCTATTCCTAGTAATGCCAGAGAGAATAATACCTGAGTTAGTAAACTTGCTGGCATGGTGCTCTTTCTGGGCTAGTCTTCTTCTATTGTGAATTAAAGCCATAACATTGATACTACTCATTAGGAATACCTAAATGTTGTTGTATTGGTAGAGCATTTTTTTTTCAGTAGATTACCGAGATTATACATCTGATACAATTCATAGTAAGAATTTTACTCTTAAAAGAATATTTAATATTTATTTTAGGGATTTAAGGCCTAAGTCTGTATCTAGCAGGTTAGTTGAAATTATAGTTACCAAAGACAAAACATGAAATGTCTAGGATATAATAAAGTAGAATAAAACCAACATGTTCTCTGCAGAGGAAAATCTTATTTTTGTTTGTTTGTTTTGAATATACCTATAAAATGATAGATGAAAAAAACCTGGTTCACATTACTTTAATAAAACTATTTTAGAGCTTTTGACATGATCCTGAATAAGATTCTATGGAAGAAACAGACCAGAAAGACCAACTATATTCTGGGGTGCATCAAGCACTACACTGCTAGCCAGTTGAGGGAAGTGATTGTTGCACTCTACAATGCACAGGACCAGCCTCACTTCAAGTATTGTGTGCAATTTTGGGTGCCTCAGCACAAGAATGTCAAGATATTAGAATGTGTACAGAGGACAAACCAACATAACGAAAGGGCTCAAAGATGCGACTTACAACGAGCTGCTGAAGTCACTTGGTTTGTTCAGCTTGGAGAAGAGGAGGCTGAGGGTGGCCTCATTGTGGTCCACAATTTCCTCAAGGACAGCAGCTGATCTCCTCTCCCTGGTGACCAGTGATAGGACCCAAGAAAATGGAATGAAGCTCAGGGAAAGTTCAAATGTGACATTAGGAAAAGATTCTTCACTGTGTGGATTGTCATTCACTGGAGTAGGCTCCTTAGGGAAGTGTTCAGGGCACCAAGTCTGTCAGAATTCGAGAAGTGTCTGGATGATGCTTATAGTCATCTTTCAGTTTTAGGCAATCCAGCAAGGAGCAGGGAATTGGACCTGTGTAGGGAAATGCCAGTGAATGTTCTTTGTCAGTCACAGATGGCGGGTGGAATCTAAGACCAGGAGCTGAAGAAGGAGCTGAAATGAAAGTGAAGGGACTGACCATGCCATGTAAGGAAGATGCTTGTACAACACGGCAGTGTCTGATTGGACGAGAGAGAAGCGATATGAGAATTGCTTCTCAGTGGTTAGAAAAGTATAAACTATATGTAGACTATCAAAAAGTATTCTTGTAAACAATAAACGGATTTCTCCTGTGACACTATGTCTATGTGGTCG
Organism: Serilophus lunatus; assembly: GCA_013399895.1. Taxonomy (NCBI): domain Eukaryota; kingdom Metazoa; phylum Chordata; class Aves; order Passeriformes; family Eurylaimidae; genus Serilophus; species Serilophus lunatus. The sequence continues at coordinate 565,845 of VXBA01004483.1, read as the reverse complement.
TGTGTCATTGGGGGGACCCAGGTAGCCACAGACCTAATGATCCTTATGGGTCCTCTCTGACTTAAGATGTTCTATGATCCTATGAAACAAAATAATCTCAAAAGGAATGGCAACATTCACGAAGACAATTCATTCATGAAGACAAAACATTCATGAAGAAAAGGCCAAAGAGTACAATTAAATGACCAGTCAAATACCAAAGAAAACAAGAAACTGAACACAACAAACACTTACTGCACTCAAACTTTTATTGTTTAATGTCTATGAATAACTTTGAAAGAACGATAGGACAGCAGTGACTCTCCTTATTAAAGTTTGCAGATATTACTAAGTCATTTAAGTCAGGAAAGGTCACAGAGATTGAAAGAGCATTAATTCAAGTAGTTTAGTCTTCAATTAAAGTAAACTCTAAAATTTGATTTCTCATTGAACAGGAAATTTCGCACTTTTCCAGCATCTCAGAGGGCTCGAAATTTATGGAAACAACTCCTACAGCAGACCTGAAAAGTGCTATAGATTCCTTGATGTCCAGCTGTAGCTGCTAGTCTAACAAGAAGTTAGATTACATGAAGACTAATAAGGTAACTGACATTGCAATATGATGACTTTCTGTAATTACTATTACCTCGTTTGGAGTGCACAGTGCTGATCACCTATCCCAAAAGGCACATGGCAGAAGTAAGATTAGTTCTTAGAATATTGAAAAGTATAAAAAAAATGAACTGGAAGTGTTTGCATATGAAAAGAAACTAAGCAATTATGACTGATCACTGAAGAAACAGAAAACAGAGATATGATACAAGTAGATTTATTAAAAACCATCCAAAATTAGAAATTCTGTTCTTTTGCCTCATAACACGAATGCAAGGAAACGTGATGACATTAAAAGCTCTCAATTAAAACCTGATTCAAGATTTCCATTCACTAACTGTAAACTCTGGTAGGTATTGTCACAAGAAATTGTCAAACCAAAAATATAAGAAGAATTTAAAACGAACAAAAAAATCAAGTCATTTAATGGCTGTCAATAAAAAAAGTAAGCAAATTATCACCATGGTTGCTAGAAATGGGAGAGTGCTGGATTCATTGAACTTGGAAGTCTCTTTTGCCTTATTTTCCCGGATAATTCTTGCCAACAGACTGGAGGCTCTAATACAGCACATATCGTCTTCAAATACACAGTAGGTGTTGCATTACCTTTAAACAGTACTAACCAGCTGAGTGGGACATGCCCTGCCTTATGAAAGGAATGAACTAGGTTACTTCAAAGAACAGAGTCCAGTTCCAAATTTTGCCCCATTCGTCCCAGAAGGCACTAAGTCTGTAAGACCTAGATCTTCTACACTGGAAAATATAATTTTGCACAAACTACTGATTGTTTTACTTACCTATTAATTTTCAACTTTCTTTTTTTACATCTAAATTACATTCTTATTTGTTTTATAAAATAGCGATGTAAAATGTTACTTATTAGAAAAAGTACAATTAAGTGCACAAAATAGAGAAGAGTTACTGCATGAGTTGTGACCAACAGTTCTCCTCAAGGTTTGTACCCAAGTTCAATGGCAAAACAAAGTAGGCTTTGCTGTAATATGCCCTGAACCAATGTTTTCACAAAGAAAAGTCACTGAGCATGGGAATTCTCCTGCTATGTTTACACTGGTAAGTATGACATGTCCAAAACCATTCCTTGCTCTTCAGGTTAACAGGCATGGCACAGCTGATAACTCACTCATCATGCTCAGGCTGCTAAAATCATTATTCCCTGGAGTAACTGGCCTGTCATAACTTTTCTAGTTTTCATTGGCCTTAGAACCTACTTTCTGTGCATTTTAAGGGTATATATGTATATTCCTTTCTTGTTTGTCCCATTCATGACATATTGACCTGCCTGTGAGGTGTAAGAGGCTGCCCTTTGAGAACTCTGCTCACTGTTGCTGCCAACACACCTCAGAACACCTCTGAACTCCTACTGTTCACAGACATCTCCTGGGGCCACTAACAGGGCTGTTCTTCTATCAAGAACCATGAGCACCATGATTCACTAGAAAACGAGGGTGCAGATGGGGTCCCAATGGTGGTTAATGGAAGAGTCCACACCCAGATTTACCTCTGCTGCTCTTCATTTTTGGACCCTGAACCTTCCTTTGCTGAGGGTTTAAAGATCTGGCCCCTAAATGACAGATGAGGCACAGACATGTTCAACTGTGGACTCTACAGAGCCCTTATAGAGAGTGGAAACCGTCACAGGTGCCAGAAGAAAAGGAACTGGGGGTAGGGAAAGGGAGGCATCAAGTAAAGAGCGGGCAACAACAACTGCATTTTTGTGATAGACTCTGTATAATTCAGGCAGAAGACTGTTAGTAACCTATTATTAAAAGACGCCTCTGCCCAAATTAATATGCAAACAAGATCATATGCCAAAGTCAGTAATACAGATTTTATTTAACTGTAAATATAAGGTAGAGAAAGAGAGAAATAGGGAGAGAAAAGAGAGACAGAGGGAGAGAGAGGGAATGAGAGAGAGACAAAGTAAAAAGATAAAGATATCACCCCCACATGAGTTTTGTCAGTGTCCTGCCCATGCTTCAGGTCTTCTCAGTGGTGAGGGCCCCAAAGTCTTGTTTCTGGGGTACTACTTTTATACAGTCCAAGTCCGCGATACTCATGGGGTGTCTCAGATATTCTAACAACTTTGGATAGCATGGGTGTGAGCAGTTGTTGTCTTTTCCACAGCCTTCACAGTGGAATTTTGTCCAGTGTGCTAATTTTAAACCTTCATCTTCATTTATATGTGGAATTAACACTTTCCTTTCTAACAATTTTTCATGGTGGGAATTTTTGTTCGAGTACGTTATCCAGATTTGCCTTATCAGGCCTTGTTCTTGTTGTTCCTGTCTTCTGCTCTTATCACAAATTCCTGTTGTGGTGGCTTATCTTATGGGAATTTCCTTCCCTGATGGTGGTTTGAGACAATTAACTGCATTCTTTAAGTCCTGGCACAGAGTATTGAAAAAACATGAATGAAAGAGTTGGGTAGGTTGTTATAGTAATTTCTTTGCATTAATTATGTCCTGTAAATCAAGAAAAATCTGCTTCTACAAGCTTTACTTCTCATTTCTGGCATTTTGTGGAAAAGTGAGGGATTTTTTTGAGTGGCTTTGGCACTGGGCTGAAAACATTAGCATGTCCTTTTATGGAGGATAGACAGGCCAGTGTAGACTTTCAGGCATCATCATTTATAGATGTCTGCAAGGATCACTCATCTTTTTTAGACCTGAGTATCTAATTATGTTTACCTCAGTTGGGTACCCTGAGGTGTGACGTACTTGATTGCCATACAGAGGTACATCTGTGTTGCTACATTTTAGCTGAGATTGGTTGACAGTAGAATAAGATGAAGGCAAATGTCCTTCCAAACCTGCCCCCTCACATATGCTACCTATTGTCATCCACTGCCCAACCTTGACCCTGACACTTCTGGTAAATGGATGCCCACTAGAAAGTTAGTTACCTTGTCCTCACTTTCACCATGGGAATAGGTAATCAAATAATGATAATGAGCAGAGATGGCCAAGAGTACAGTCCTCCCAGGCATCTTCACTTCATCCCTTGGTTTTAGATCAAATAAGGCCCAGTTCTGGTGTTGATAAGGGGATCCACTATGGTGAAATCTTGGGCCATGGCTCCCTAGATGATATCCCTTTGGCTAGACATACAGCAGAGTTAAGTAACCTAAAAGGGTATGTATGTATGTATGTATGTATGTATGTATGTATGTATGTATGTATCTGTCTATCTATCTAATCTATCTAATCTACCTACCTCTCTACCTACCTACCTCTCTACAGGAGCAATGGGTCACAATATGGATCCAAGCAACAAAATGGAAACTGGAGGCTGTCTGCCTAGAAAGCAATTTTGCAGAATAAGACCTTGGGATCCTGACAGACAGCCAGTGGGAAAAGAATGAGCACTGCTTCTTCACGTTGAAGACAATAGCCATCAGGTTGAGGGAAGACATTTTTCCTCCTCTGCTTGGTACTTGTGAGACTAGCTAGGTGGGCTAAAGAAAAGCTAAGGTGAGCAAGGTAAGTTTACTTTGCTGTTTGCTTTGACTTTAAGAAGAGATACCAGAGGACATGGATAATTTCACACTAGGCTCAGATGTAGTCTGGTACTGTTTTAATTTTAGTATAGCTGAGATCATTCAGAATGTCTGTCTTGACTTCAGGTAGACCTGAAGAAAACTTCAGCAAGAACATGTTTCAAAATATTGAACTTGTGCAAGTGAATCTTTTTCCTAGAAGTGCCTAACCAAATCTAATTTGATTATTTTAGCACTCTCTCTAAGTTCATGCTTGTGCCATCTTCAAAAAAAACGCATCTTCAAAGCTTGGAGTCACTTGTCTTCTTCCAAGCAACAGCTAAGGACATCTTAAACTTTGACAGAACTGTATTGCTGTAAACTTCTCAATGGACAAACTACTTTCAATAAATTAATAAAGAAAACCCCAAACCAATTTAATGCTATCATGACAAATTTTTACTTAAAATAGTTTCTGTGCTCATTAGAAGTAATTCAGGGAGAGGTTATATGATGAAAAATGTTTGAAGTTTGTTGTGGTTTTTTTT
>VXBA01004483.1:544302-561161 GCA_013399895.1 Serilophus lunatus | reverse complement strand
TTTTTTTGTTTGTTTGTTTGTTTTTCAATAGTAAGACTAGCTGCCTGTTTTAGTCTACGGCTGAATATTATTCCTAACAATGGAAAAACTTAATCAATTAGAACATGATTTTCGAAAGTTTCGCTGAGCTGCATATTTTCTACAAAATGCCCTTAGAAACTTGCTAAATAAGCAGAATTGGAATGATTTTTTTCCTAATATCGTAAGACAAAACATAAACAAACAAATAAACTGAAACAGGATTTATACTGCACTTGAGAGATTTGACCAGAGACTGAGAAGGAGGAACTGAAATATTTATACTAAGCAGGGAGGAATTGGACTTAACTAACTCACACAGAACATTTGCAATTTTCAGTGAGTGACTTTCAAGTCTGTAGTACACTTGACTGCCTCTTACTGGATTTTGTGCTTAAAATGTTTTACTAACAGACCACTGAGGTGTGAAAGTACAATAAGTTCTGACCGTGGGAGGAAAGGTGCATTTCTTAGGAGTACAGCTGAACTAAAAATAGATTGCTATTTCTCCCATATGAAATATGCTACTCCACACAACAGGATCAAATTTATTTCTAGGTACTAATGTTCTGTCAATGTTCCTTCTTATCAGCTGTGTTAAGTCTACATCCCAAATATAGCTGATAAAACGAATCACAAAATCTTTGACCTCCTGCTGTTAGATACACTTTAAGGAATAATTTTCTGTAAGATTTAATACATAATCTAAACTAAATAAACATATAACAACTATAACATTCACATGTTTAATTTTTTCTAATTTGCACCTCATTTGGAGGACTGATCATCTTCTTAGGTATGGCTTCATAATTATGATTATAAATTCTTTCCTTTTTATTTATATAAAATTGCTTTTCTGGCTCTATTTAATTTTAGACAAGTAGTACTGTGCTTAAGGAACACCCATACCAAGTAATTTGCCTTTGTTTAAGTCAATGAAAGATTTCATGGCTTGTTGACAAATACATAATACTGGATTGCACATTTTCAGCATTTTCTGTTTTCAGTGAGGAAAGCAATATAGAGGTTTACATGAAATTATGAAAACTGGAAAAATCTTTATCCTTTATGTTTATAGCTCTATAGCTTTATGTTTATGTTCCACATTTCAAATGTTATTATGAATAGAAGATATTTGGATCTGTTTAAGCAATAGAAATAAGTGAATGTGTATGTATTTTTGAAGCACTAGATACTGTGCCTGTGAAATCTTTTCCATCTAGTCTTGCCAGCAGCAGGTCATCTGGTTCAATGAACTGATTTTCAAAAGCAAAGTACATTTCACTGAATAAAGATAATGTTTCTGTAACTTCAGATAAATGACACATTGGAAATTAACACAATTCTTTGTTGTCTCAATTAAAGCTCAGAGAACTTGGAGAAAGCCCAGATGGAGACCAAAGCTGTCAGAATGGTTTTAGCTGCTTTTCTGAACCTGGTAGCAACAGATATATTGAGAGACCAATACTTTCCGTTATTATACTTCTTTCAATTGCATCTAACATCATCACAGTATACCTGCTTAAATTTTCAAATTTGGCCTTTATCTGTTGTTCTCAATCTCAAAAGAGTTTGATCAAAATCTTCTGTTTTTCCTAAACTAAGTTGTGTAAAAGTGAGAAAATGCAACTCTAGAAATTTCAGGAAGACCAGTCTTTTTTTCTGAATAATTCCTCAATTATGCAATACTGGTGATCCTGGGTGTGCTTCACTTCCTCCCCAACTTGCAGACAGTATGTGTGCAACGTCAAGCTATTTAAATACTGAGTCTACATTCATCTTAATTTTCCAGCCCTAGTATATGCAGTGGAGACACCATGTAAAAAGTCCAAAGCCTGAAACCTAGGAAGCCCTGCCACCAGCCACAGTCCACAGACAACCCAAAACTCTCCTCATTTTGATGAAAACAAAGAATATTCTCATTGCTAAATACAATGGAGAATCTGAACAGCTCTGTGAAGTTATTGGAAAAATGTAAAATTATGTCAGGATGTGCACACATACTCTAAAGACTGAAACTCCCTTTTTTCCTAGATCATATGATACTCAAATCATACACAGCTTCAAGCAGCAAGATTCATCCTCTTTCTTTGAGCTTTCTGCACCAATATTCCATTGAGATTGGGAAAAAAAGACTTCATGAACGAGAGAGTTCTCTTTTTGACTGTTTGAAGGCCTTCAAAAAGCCCTTTAAAAGCATTTTATGATCTCTGTTAGAGCAAAGCCTCAATGTCTTGCCACAGTACACAGTCAAGTACTGTGCCCTTGTGTGCACATTCTGTGTAGGAGCACCCAGGCAGCTGTTCTGGTTTAGTGCTTGCTCCTAATACCTGTAGACTGGACTTTATTCTTGTTTCCTGGCTGCAAAGCACTTTGGAACCTATAGATACATCAATAGGAGGTAAATATAAAACTTTAACCATCTAAAAATAGTGGCCAGGAATCTGTATCCACAACTCCAATATTACCAGTGATATTACCTGATCTCTATGAATGAAAAACAAAATCAAAGAAACTCCTTCCAAAGAGTGCCTTCTGCTTTTCCAGACAGCCTACATCAAAAATAGTGTGATCACAAGCCCCCCAAAAATTTCTAGAAGCTGCCAGTTAGAACATTGGAAGTGAAAGGAGACACATAGCAATAGCAAGGACTGGATGAGCAGTGAAGCATACATTCTCTATTGCAAAGACTCAGTTTTACCCTGTATGTTCTTTGTTCTGTCAGCAGTCTCATTTCAGTTTGCTCCTTCAAGGTCGGTTGTCTTCAGCTGAAGCCACTCACTATTTATTGCCCTTTTCCTCTGGTCTCAGATCAAAGTAAAGACACCTCTACCTATAAGGTGCAATGTCATTTGAGTTACACTTGCAGAACACCTTATTTTTCACTCTGTTCATGTCTTAAGTGCCTTCCTCAAAACCCATACAGTTCTCTTCTGTTCAGCTCTCAGGAATGAAAACAGTCAGTTTGAGTTTGTGTACCTGAAGTGCCTGAAACTAGTGATGCCCTTACAAAACTCCAGGACTGGAGATTGCTGGTAGCACAAAATACAAATAATGACAAAGTCACAATAATAAAATAGTAGCATAACCATAATTTAAAATATTTACTTTGAAAATTACAGAAGAATAGAAAGCAGTAGATTAATACCTTTCATAGAAAGAACTCATATAACAAGCCCCAAATGTCATCAACCCATTAAATTCCTCATTGTTCTCCTTTGGTATAGGTCTACTGCAAGGATGCTTCATTCATTTACACTCATCAAGAATTAGTCCTCTGCATCCCTTCTTTTCAGTTGGTTTCATCTCACAGTCCCAAGTTTCAGATTACATGACTAATTCTTTCACTGAAATGAAGTTTCAGATTACATGACTAATTCTTTCACTTACATGACTAATTCTTTCACTGAAATGAAAGCGCCTTTCTCACCTGTTGTGAATCACTTCCAGAAGAGGGATTTCACATGTTATTTGAGTTGGCATTTGTCGAGGATGACAGTGGGCCTGTCAGCAGCCTGGCATTAATTGGTGAAAATGATCTTGATAATATTCATGTATAAAATTAAAATAATAATTCACTGTGAATCTCAGCACACCCTTGGATGGGCAAAGCACATATGCTGTGTAACAGAAAAACACGTTTAGATGACCCAGTGCTGCTAGCAGACTGTCTGTTGTTGACAATGTATAAAGTAAACTCTGTAGCAAAAACATTGTGACTAGTGAAAAGTCAACCTTCTTGTTACTTTTTATAATCCTCTAATCATAGTAGTAGAAAACAACTTCTTATCCTATGAGAACACGCTTCCTTCTGTAATAAGGCAATACCAAATGCTAAGAGCAATAAAGGAGCCATTTTGGCCATTTTGTCTGGCAACATACTGTGTCATTGTCCATCTCTACTGTGACAGGCATTGAAGAAAATAGACACTGATTTTTTTGGAGTAGTCATACTTTTTCCCTAGCTGACATTTTGTAAGGTTTGCATACATTGCAAACTTATGCATACTTGCATACTTGCCAGACCAAGTGAAAAAATAAAAAAGGATTCTCAAAGTTCAGATTTTTTTTTCTCATTTTGTCTTTAAACGGAAAAGATTTGAAAAATATGACTTCATTTTAGCAGAGGGTGTGGCTTTCTCTTGTCAAGGTGATGGATGCTTTGAGGCTTGTGGAAATGTACTGTATTAGAACAAAACCTTCTACAGAACACAGGCATAAACAAAGCCTAAATCTGTCTCTGTATTGCAAGATGACAACTAGCTAAGGAGAGGTAAATAAATAAATCATATTCAAATTTGCAAACTACCAACAATAACAAGAACAAAAACATTTATGCAACAAAGTCAGTGAATAGATTTGCATAAAGCAAGGGATCAAATATCTTCTTCACATGTTTGTGGCAATGGTGATTTAAATGAGCCACAGTCATATCACGATGAGGTGGCCTTTAAGTGCTCTATTTCAGACTAAACTGTAGCTAAAGTGACGTGTGTTTATTTCTATTTATGCAAAAGATTTATAGGATATACATGAAGAAGGAAAACTATGCCAGCCCCAAGGCATCATCTCTGTTGATATACTCGTTGACTATTTTTTACCACTTTTAGTAGTTAGATTAATGAGATTTATTTATGTCCTTATAATCAAAACTTCTTTCAGCAGCAGCACTTTTCTTGTTCTATTGCTATTTTTTATAACTTGTTAACTACCGAAAGAGAGAAAATATTGCCGTTTTTAGTCATCAGACAGTCTGACAGACAGCAGTCATTAGGGCCTAAATCTATATTCAAGTGTGCTATTGTTGCTGAGAGAAGAACTTGACCTTTTCAAAGTGTATCTGTGTGGTTTTCTTTGTCAGGTCTTAGTTTAAAAGAAAGAACAGGAGTATGCTGAACACTTGCCAAAAGGTTGGTGTTATTTTGGATGTGTAGAGACGGTATCCAGATTTGAGAATAATAAAATTACATTTGAATTATAAAATAGACTGCATACAATAGTTCTGTGCAAAAGCTAACATGAAAGTCACGTAGCCATGCATGTAGCTGGCACATGAATTAAAAAAAAAGAGTCTAAACTTAGGTTTATCACTGGATTGTTGCCAAATTTTGGGAATTCTAACCACAGACAAAGAGTCAGGTTTGGAGAAAGGAGACATTCTTTATTCTGTGCAGAGTGCAAGGTGGCAATTTTCCACAAATCAACCACACCAAGGAGTAAAAAACAATAGAATTTATACATTGAAATTTACATAAACCCTCGTATCTAATACACAGTACCAGCCTTCCTAATGCATAGTCATTTATCCTGCATAACCTTGTACTGGTGGGTTGTTAAATAATAAAGTAATAAACAGTCAACATTCTTGTTTGTTTGTTTGTTTGTTCAACATTCTTGTTTGTTGTGGTTTGTGTTGTTTAGATTGTTGTTGGTCTTGGGTTTTGTTGGTTTTCACTCTTAATTACCCTGGAACTTTTGACTACTTCCTCAGAATATAAGAACCTTCTTTAGGTTGATCAGTTTTGGTGAGGACTAGATGTTAAAACAGAAGAGGACCCTTTCCTTCTAACCTGGAGAGAATCCTACTTTAGTGTCATGCTTCTAAACTGAGATGGATCCAGTTGACTCCTTCAATTTCCCAGTGTGCTTTATTTTGTCCCTTGTTTTAGCTGTACTGAGAAGGGGATCAAGTTTTTATAGATGAATACTACAAAATGATCATCTAATTAAGTTTCTGGCAATAGATAAGAAAATTTATATTTGTTAGTAAAACATTTCTACTTTTACTGTGACAGCAGCTAAGAGTATCTCTCTATACTCTTTGAGATCCCTAGTCCTTTAAGTACTCTAAATGATAAGCAAATATTTTAGAAATCAGCAGCAGAATTTAGGTTTGCTGAAAGATTGGAGGAACCTTAGTTTGTGCTTTGGATGTACCTGAGAGGAAAAAGTCCAGTCGTTGAATGGGCATCAGAAAGCACCTTCATCCTTATTTAGGCCACAGATATTCATATTTTTTTCAGCTTCTCTCTCTCAGAGATTGTTATTATTTCATATTATCATAGGCCATGAGGATGGTGAAAGGAGGGGAAGCTTTATGTAGAGTGACTGAGATCACTGTTCAGCCTGGAGACCTCATTGTATACTACAGCTTCATTGTGAGGGTAGACACTGATCTCTTCTCTGTGTTGACCAGTGTCTGGATTTGAGAAAATGGCTCAAATGAAACTCAAGTCGAGGGAGGTTTAGATGGGATATTAGGTGAAGGTTGAGCACTGGAACAGGCTCCCCGGGAAAGTGGTCACAGAACAAAGCCTGTCTGAGTTCAAGAAGCATTTGAACAATGCTCTCAGGCAGATAATGTGAGTCTTGAGGTGTCCTGCATAGAGCCAGGAGCTGGCCTCAATTATCCTGATGGGTCCCTCCCAAGTCTGCATGTTCTACATGTCTATGATTCTATCAGTTGAAATTTGGACATTTGATTCTGAACCCACTTGATGGCTTTACCAAAGCTGTTCTAGATTACTGATTCTATGAGTGACAGCAGAGTTTATACCCATTTGGCATTTTGATACAACAAACATGCTATCTGTAGAACTTGTGGCCCTTAGGTATAAAGTAGCTGTATTATGTCTTATATCTATGGAAGGCATAAATGAAAGTGGGACATGTATAAATATATTTACAAGCCTGCTTTGTGTGATAAGAAATTCTGTGGAAGAACACACCTGATAACCAAACCTCAAATGAAATTCTGAGCATGTGGAGTAAAGTCTAATCCTTTCTAAATTCCCATTGCTTCTCCATTATTTTGCAGTTGCTATAACCACACATCCCTGGTTTTGCTCTGTCTCTGTGGAACAGGCAAATGGGACTATTTCACCAGAGCTGAGTTTAAAAATACGTTCACAACTCAAGTCTTGAGATATATTGTATTGAGAATTTTCCTGTTAAGCTGTGGGTCACACAAAGAGCCTACAAGTTTGATCCCCTGAGAAATGCATTATTCATGTTGCATATCCCTTCCAGAAATGCTGCAAGGCTTAATTAATTAGTGATTATTAACTGCTCAGGGTCTTGAGATGAAGAGTACTGTATAATTGCTCAGATTTACCATTGCATTTATTGATGATAACGTTTTCCCTCTCTCTTATGGGAGAGGGAACACAAATAATGATTACAAAGTTGAACTTCTGACTATGAAACTGGACATTTTCCTTACCTCTTTTTCATTTTCTTCTACCTAACTTCAAGTTTAAAAATCTGTTTTCTCCACTAAAGACAAATGAGAGATTTGATATACAGGACTACCAGGGGATCAGGCCAACATGGGTTTAGGAAAGGCTGTTCCTGCTTGACCAGCCAGGTGACCTAAGGAAAAAGCTGTGGATGTAGTCTACCAGGACTTCAGCAAAACCTTTGATACTGTCTCCCACAGCATTCTCCTGGAGAAGTTGGCTTGGACTAGAGCATTTTTTTGGTGGGTTAAAAACTGGCTATCTGGCTGGGCCCAGAGAGTGGTGGTGAATAGTGATGCATTCAGTTGGTGGCTGGTCACTAGTGGTGTTCCCTAGTCGTGTTCCCCAAGGCTCTGCATTGGGGCCTGTCTAATATCTTTGTCCATGATTGAGATGAGGGGATTGAGTGCACCGTAAGTAATTTTGCAGACTAAACTATGTTGGACAGGAGTAGGGAGGGTAGGAGAGCTCTACAAAGTGATTTGGACAGGATGGATCAATGGACTGAGGCCAACAGAAAGAGGTTCAAGAAGAACAAGTGCCAGGTCTTGCATTTGGGTCACAAAAAACCCTTGCAACGCTACAGGCTGGAGGCAGATCGACTGGAAAGCTGCCCACCAGAAAAGGACCTGGAAGAGCTGGTTGACAGACAGCTGAACATGAACCAGCAGTGTGCCCGGGTGTCCAAGTAGGCCCACAGCATCCTGATCTGTATCAAGAATAGTGGGGCCAGGAGTACTAGGGAAGTGACTGTCCCTCTGTGCTTGGCACTAGTGAGGCCACACCTTGAGTACTGTGTTCCGTTTGGGATCCTCACTACAAGAAAGACATTGAGGCGCTCGAGTGTGTCCAGAGAAGGGCAACAAGACTGTGAAGGGTCTGGAACACAAGTCTTATGAAGAAGGGCTAAGGGACCTGAGCTGGTGTTGTTTAGCCTAGAGAAGAGGAGGCTCAGGAGAGACCTTATTGGTATCTACAACTACCTGAAAGGAGGTTATAGTCAGATGCGTGTTGACATCTTCTCCCAGAAACTAATGACAGGACAAGAGCAAATGTCCTCAAGCTGTACCAGGGGAGATTCAGGTTGGACATCAGGAGGAATTTCTTCACTGGAAGGGTGGTTAAGCATTGTAACGGGCTGTCCAGTGAAATGGTGGACTCACCATCCCTGGAAGTGTTCAAGAAATTACTGGACATGGCACTTAACGCTATGGTTTAGTTGACATGGTGATGTGAGTTCTCAATGACGCACCTCAATGTGGACTCAATGATCTTGGAAGTCTTTTCCAACCTTAATGATTCTATGATTACTGATAGCCTACACACAATAGCTTTTCTTTAATCATCTGAGCTATCTATCTACAGTGGAAGTGAATAACCCAAAGTAGGCTGTCAGGAATGCAGCTGGTAGCATACCTGGAAATGGCAACCTTCACGTTTGAAAATGTAGAGCCATGACTCTATCACAAGTGTGTAAATTATGAATGCACTTCAACTGCATAGACTTCAGGGATCCACCATCTAAAAAGCAAATGAGTTGGCAGCTGTTGCTTATAACTTGAGAATATTGTTTACTTATACTGAAAGTTAAATTTTGTTCACCACTGTTGTCGGTTGCCCTTGGCTGGACGCCAGTTGCCCACCAAAGCCTCTCTATGACTCTGTTCCACAGCTAGTCAGAGGAAAGAAAATATAAAAAGCTTGTGAATAGAGATAAGAGCCGGCAGAAATCACTCACCAGTTACTGACAAAACATACTTGACCTGGTAAATTAGTTTAATTTATCACTAATAAAATTAGTGTAGGGAAATTAGAAATAAAACTAAACACCTTCCCCTCACTCTTCCCTTCTTGCTGGACTCCATTTCTGATCTTCTCTCCCTTTTCCCCCTCAGCAGCTCAGGATGGCAGGGAATGGTGACTGCAGTTGATGCCTAAAACAGAGGAAGAAAAATTCCAAACAATGTTAAGAGAGGTAAAGGAAAAAGCAGGTTCTTTACTGAAGCTTCCAGATTCAAAGATGCAGGCACCACCCCTCCCTACCCCCCCACCCCGGCCACCTCCCCCCTTATCAAACCACCTTTATAATATTCATCGAGTCTTTCACCCTCAACACATTCAACAGCATCCTGTGTCACCCTTGCCACCACCCCTAGAATTTCCTCCCTGGAGTTTTTCCAGTTTCTCTGGACCTCTATTTTGTCTTGCCTTCTACAATGTCCTTGCAGGTGGCTTCTGGAAAAACATGGTGTCCTTGTTATAGCCTGTTTGTCTCAAAAGGAATGCTAAACACAGCTTCACAAATCATGGGAAAGGCCTAACAGAAGGCCCATATGGAACCATACAGTCAAGCTAAACCCCTAGAAATATATAAGAAAAACCCCAAGGTATCACAGTCAGTTCCTCAGGAGGACATCTCCTTACACTTCTCCCCTTCTTCAGTGGGTTTCTCTTCCACTGGATGAAGTCCTTCAGGAACAGACTACTCTAGTGTGGGTCCCTTGGAGAGTAACAGCCTCCTTTGGGAATCCACCTGCTCTGGCACGGGGTCGTCCATGAGCTGCAGATGGATCTCTGGTCCACCATGGGCCCCCATAGCTGACTCACCATGGTTTGGGAAATCTCTGCTCATGCAGGGGAATGTTTGCTCTGGCACTTGGAGAACGTCCTCTGCCTGCTTCTTCACTGACCCTGGTGTCTTCAGGGCTATTCCTCTCACTCCCCTCTCTGGCTGCAGTTTCACATGTTTTTACCCCCTTTTTAAATATATTAACCTTGAATTTCAGGCTACCACCATATGTTATCACCACTGTTAGTGATGACCTTGGCTTTGGGTGGCAGAAGGTCCGTCCTGGAGCCAGATGGCATTGGCCCTGTCAGACATGGGGGCAAGTTTTTGGTACCTTCTCACTGAAGCCACCCCTAGAGTTCCCCTGCTACCAAAACCTGGTAACACAAACACAGTGCAATCACAAGAAGAAAAAAAAAACAACCATAAAATATTTTTAGAATGTTTTAAAAAAAGAAAACCTACTCAAACAATAATTTTGCAGTTAGAGCTACAACTTAAATAAAATAAACCAGATAACTTTTTTATACTTATTGTACACTTAAAATTGAACGTTGTATTACTTGGCTGTAATTATATACCTGTAATAAAAGAAAAAAAAAAAGAATAATTCCCTTGAGTCATAACAAAAATATTCCTTACCTGAAAGCATCTTTGTTAGCTATTTTGTGCTGAACAATAAATTTGATTTCTGTTCCTTAACATATACACTTTATCATATGCCATATGTATATACACATCTTCATACAGTCCAAACTGATTTATCATATTCCATATATACCATACATACCATACTTCTTCATGTAGTCCAAACTGATTTCAGAAAACATAATGAAAGGAACCATATTATGAAGTACTTTTTCTGCCTATAACTGAGCAAAACCCTTCTGTAGAAGATGTTTAATTTTATTTGCATGAAGTAAAAAGTCACATTAAAAGTATATTTTCCCAAAGTTTTAATGCATGAGTTAGCTAACTAATCTGCTTATTGCAGATATTGTGAATAGTAATATTCATGTGATTCCAAAGTGGATGGTCAAGATATTGAAAAAAAAATCTGAGGACTATTAAATATAAAATTACCAGCTTTGACTTAAAAATGAACTGCAAATTTTTGGAGCCTGGGTTAGAATATCAGCATGCAATTAGCCTAATCTTATGCTCTTCCTTAAGCATCTGGTCTTGAGTGCTGTTAGAGACAGCTGCTGAGCAACGTGAACTTCTGCTGGATATAGCTGTTCTTCTGACTTCATGGTTAATCCAGACACAGTCCATAGAGTTACTTCCCTTGCTACAGGGAAGAAGAGCTTAAGTCTAGTGCCCAGAATTGTTTAGAACAGATTTTTGAAAATCCGTTGCAACAGATTTTCAACAGAACTTTTAAGCTACTTGAACTGCCTGATAGCTTAACCTAAACAGATCTATTCTTAAAATGGCATCTCGCCCCTCACTACTTTCTGTGTTTAAGGGGAATGAGGCCAGATTAATCTCCTGGGCTCCATCTTGCATAATGCTGTGCAAGCAGGTTTTGTGAAGTACTGGGCCATAGCTAGAAGTGGATGTAGAATAACAATATTTCATTGTTAGTTCACAGAGAAGATGCACTAGAAGTCTAGAAGAAGGAAATTTGAAAATCAATGTGCCATTTAATTGCTTTTATTTCCTCAAATGATTGGCCAATGAAAAAGCTATTTTATTTTTAATGTGAGTTTTAGTGAACCATATCCTCAAACAGAAAGAAAGGCAAATCACAGGCCTTTAATTTTCTCTCCCTCTGGCTTTGTCATGCTCTGGGACTAGTAAGTCTTGTAGTATCCAAGTTGTCAAAGTGATTGTATGAAAGGAAAGATTTGAAAACACCTAAGTAGTTGTAAATCAAAACTGTCCCATAACTTGCAGTACATTTGTTTAAATAATATGATAGATTTTTACAAACTGGATTTGCTTTCATCAGCATTAAGATTTGGTCATCTCTGAGAAGCTGGCAAAACGACACTTAAGCTATCATAGGGGCATACCAAAGTATTGGCTAATACTGTTAAGGCAAATTCCCTCATGTTACCAACTGTCACATCATTTTCATCTGCCAAGAGTGTGATTTTTTTTCAGTATCTTGGCTCTTTTTCTTTCCTTATGTGGTACGATTATATCATATCATATAATTTGTGTTATTTATCTACATCAGATAAAGCAATGAGCAGAATCTCTTTCCAAGCAAGTGAATTTGCTAAACTGATTTGTGTCCTAGTGGCAAAGGAGCGTCTGGAGCGATGTATGCCTGAGTCCTGTGCATCTCCTACTCCTACTGGAGTTTTCTGGGCTTCCCTATTTGAGGATCTGTCCTTTGCGTGTGCAGAAACTGAAATCCATATCTTATTCCTATCACTTCTCTCCTCTTTGGAGTGAGTCAGATGATGCAACGCATAGACCAAACTGCCCCTTTTTATAACATCAATTAAGTGATATAATTATATATGCAGACAAGCAATTACAATGCTTAGAGTAAAGAACAGCGTTAGACGTGTCAAGCAGTTAATTCATCTTATCTTTTGATGTGAGAAAATAGAGTAGTTTTAAAGAATGATCTGTGATTCAAATGAAATGAAACTTGAGTTTAGCAGCTCTGAATAGCTACGTAAGTGCTCCCATTTATTTAGATACCCTCAGTCAGCAACACTGATTTACATAAGATGTACAACAGGAGACATTATATTTGAAATTAGAGTTTTTCAATATTTTTTTAAAAAATTATTTCAAAAGATGTTACAAAGAGCATGCAGTGAATTTGACTTAGATTCAGCATGTTTCAAGAATAAAAGCACAAATAATTTTTTCATCTATTAATGTTGGTGTTAAAGAAGGGTATTTCACTGCTTGATACTTGTGATTCAATATTTGTTGTTTAAAATATCTCAGTGTCTCTAGTAGGAGCAAAAGCAAACCGCATCAGATTTAGAGGATCACATCATGCATAGCAATTAGTGGAAATACAACATACAAATAATTCACAGACATAGCTTGTATGAAATGTGTAATAAGTGCAGAAATTTCTTCTTGTTTTAACTATTCATCTAGTATTAAAGAGGACAACATTATTCATGTACAGTGAACTACTGGAAAGTTAGTTGGCTCAAAATGTGTGGCCAGGTAACATTTCAAAGGTTGTCTATAATTAATATGGTTTCCTTTTTGTAGGAAAGTTTTGGATTAAGTGTAAGATAGTGCAAGCCCATTCTTTGAATAGAGATAGTTATACATTCTCTAGAATTTTGATCTAATTTCCATGCATACACATCTGCACATTACTAAGTGAAAATTTATCATTCTGTCCTGAGAGCGATAGAGGATTTTATGGAGGAGTGTTGAAAATTTGCTTTATGAAGAGACCATTAATGTAATAGGGGACATTTAACTCTACAGCTAAGAAATGTTTTTCAAAAATTTACTTAGACTGGAGCTCCAACTAATGGAGACTTCCCAATTAAACATTGTTCTGCATGGTGTTTAGCAATGTAAGTTTGCTTGGCATTCCTCAGCTGGGATTGAAGGACTCTGGAGGTAACTTTCTCCCATATTTGGGTCACAAATGTTTATATCTTCTACAGAAACCTCAGGGTCTTCTCCAAATTGGATCTTGTGACTTCTGCATCTTCCACATCATCTTGACATCTTCAGTAATAACCCTGCTGCATCCAGCCTTTGGGCACTGATGATGAGCACTGCCTGCAATGACTGCAGGGTCTGAGGCAGCCTGTCTTCTCCAAAGTTATTTCTAAGGCTTCTGCCTCAGCCCTATAGCTTCTCAGGTTAAAATAAAATTTTAACAGAGAATGACTTTGTTGCTACTCATCCTGAGGACTGAGTGTTACCTTGAGACTCTTGAACTTTTAGATCACTGTGTGCAAACAGCTAGGGCTGTTTACTTTTATAAACAGCATCTGCTTACTATTTTAAGCAACCTACACACTTGTATGCCAAATAGCACCTCTCCTGCCTTGTCTTATAGGGTTCATTCTATCTTCTCAGCACTTGCAATCTGAGACAGTTTTTGGTAATACTTTTGGTGTGTACTTCCCCCTGAAGATAGTTGAATTTTCTAATAACACACATCTCTTAAAAGATAATAATCCCGAGTTTACTCTTTTTGGTTATGATTGCTGTATCATCTGTAGTTGTGTACTTGCTCAGATTATTTAAGAGTTTGCTGTGAGTTTTTTTCAGAGATCTTGCCCACATTGTCAATTTTTTGATTACCACTTCATAATTCAGTGAGTCCTTTTACCTGATTTTTTCATACCATTGAGGACATTTCTAAGTGTGGATCTTCTGACTGAACCTATGAGCACAGGAACACAACTTTTTTCAAACTGAACATATTGTGAATATTTCAGTTGAAACATAAAATATTTTCCAATGCTCACGGTATTACAAATGAATGCAATTAAAGGAAAAATCTGTACTGAATATACATACAAAGATGTTTAAATTCATGAAGGAATTTAATATATATTTGCATGCTACACTGTGTAATTTTCATTTGGCATGAGGGGGATTTACAGGCTGTTCTGTTTACAGCAACCTAAAGGTACTTTTAAAAAACACTTTTTGTCATAAAGCTTATAATTTTTATATCAAATATCTATATTTGATTACATATATACTTTAAATAGTAGTTCACAACATCTTTATTTTTCTTCCAAGGTGGATAATTGTTATTCTTCTAGTTCTTTTTTAGGCAATAGTGCTGAGAATTTTGACCTACCTCTTATCCTATCCCCTCAGTTTTAGTTTCCCTGACTGCTTCCTCTCTGCTGGATTCAACAAATCATTCACAGTGTCGATGCTCAGCAGGAAAGAGGCTCACTCTGTGACATGGGGCAGTGGATTGCTGAGCAGGAAGCCCTGTAGGCTACTGTTGTCACAGGGCTCTCTATTTCCCTTATCAGTGGGTCAGTCTCCGTGGTGGAAGGATTTTCATGGAAAGATCACTTACAAGAAGTTGTTTGTTTGTTTTGTTTTTTGTTTTGGTTTTTGGTTTTTTGGTGTTTTTTTTTGTTTGTTTTTTTGTGTGTGTGTGTGTGTGTAATTTAGTGTTTGTAAAATATGTCAGATTGAGGAGAAATTGTCTGAAGTTCAGCTTCCTGCTGCTGTTGTAATCCTTTGTCTTTCTGTTAAACACGCTGTCCAACATTTCAGTTACGACAAGTGTATCTGTGTGCAAGGAACTGTTTGGAAACCATCATTTGAGATTTGAGGCAGAGAACCTTAAAGATGACAGATTCTCCGCTCTACCAGAATGCCAACAGACTTCTGTGCATCCAATTGTGTGTAACTAACATCACAGGATGTCACAGTTGAGTATCAATGTGGACAGATGTGGATGTCAAAAACAGTTGACTATAATGTCCCTGAGGGGAAAAAAATCCACAAAAAAACCCCAAAACAACAAACCAACCAACTAACAAACCCCCCTGCAGCCCTCCCCAAGAACAACAGTCTCCCTCCCCCACCTAAAAAAAAAGGCTTTGAAAATATGAGAAAAGACCTGTTCTACACAGGCTCGGGAAGAGCATGCTACTTGTGATTTGGTGCATGGTCCTTGAGCCAATGGTTAGCAAACTCATGCAGTCTTTCCTTTTGACCAATATGGCATGTGGAACGGTATACTGGAGACAAAAGCAAGGCTGCTTTCTCTCTTACTCAACATTTTTGTGTGTATTTATTTCTGGTGTGTGGTGCTAACCTGACAATTTTTAGAAGATGAAACCCCATTCACAGAATCTATCTGAATATCACCCTCTGACCTTGGAGAAAACACTCACCACATGCATCCAGTAATCCTTGCCTTCTCAAATTAGACAATTTGGAACTAGAGATATCTTAGAAAAAATTGTAGCATAACAAAAAATAAGCAAAGGTCTCTCCTTTTCATTTTTGTCTTGTGTTTTACATTGTTATTCATCCAGCGATTTATAAAGCATTAATCTTGATTTATGCCAGTTCAGTATGGAAAAGCATTAGTCTCTCATTCTCCAACCCCGCTTTCAGACATCAGTCTTGCTCCTAAGCATTGCACACTAACTGAGGTGGTGAGCCATGCAGTGAAGGGGCTGAATAGAATGCAGCATTCAGTCTCGATAACCTGAGCAGGTCTATCATCAATGTGTTTTCCAGTTTCAGCAGAATTTGACAGTCACTTCACCCCTGATCGTCTAGAATTTTGTAATAAGCCTTAAATCCTGCATAGTACATGAGCTTGTTGACATAATGAGTAAAGAAGGAGGATTATTCATTGTTCCTGTTAAATGTAAATCCTTTCCACAAGAGCTTAGCAGGAAAACTGTTACTTCACAGAGAAGTTTACTTTGGACAGATGTGCTTAAAAAGGCTGCACTTTATTCCTTAATCATGCTAAACAATCCCATTTCCTTATTTTCTCCTCTCATTCCCACTCACTCTTAAGGACCTTTCTTATTCTAAGGAAACCAGTAGCATTATCTTGATTTTGCACTGTTGTGACTAAAACTATCCAGACTGCTAAGGCTTTGAATCAGGAGAGGCAACTGACAGACTTGGGAAAATATGTGGACTGTGTGACACTGACACAGGTACCAGTAACTGAACAACCACAATGTAACAGGCTGCTCCGACACTGATGGCCCCCACGAGAAACTCACCATTGTGGTTCTGCTCTGGTAGCATGACAAGTATTCTGATCATTCAGTTTCAAGTCTGACTCTGGAAACACATTTTAATCCATTTTGTACTGGTCTTGAAGCCCTCAAAATAGGTCTGGTAAGAAAAGTATATCATGTTTGAAGAAGAGATGATTTCTATCTGAAGTTGGAAAATCGTGTACACATTTGCTAGAAAATGAGGGCAGAGTTTTAAGATAGGCTTCCTACATATCTTTGAAACTCCCTGTCATTATAATTAGGAAAGAATGACTACTGCCTGCTACGCACAGATTTGTTTGTTTACAGTTTTCTGCTTGTTTTTTTCTAACCATTTATAAAAAATTTGCAATTTTTTTT
>VXBA01004483.1:491491-544237 GCA_013399895.1 Serilophus lunatus | reverse complement strand
ACTTCTGATTCCATTTCTTACTTTTTTTTTTTTTTTTTTGGATAGAAAAATAAGAACATCAAAAAATACCTACACAGAGAATCAGAATATCATTTTATATTATAATAACTGTATATGAAATGTAACATTGGAATATTTTCAAAAAAAGTGTTTATTAGGGTATTTCAGAAAGACAGGTTCCTGGTTGACTGCAAAAAACAGCCCTAAATACTGACATTTAGTGCTCTCCTTTCACTGGCAAGTGGAGAGGAGATAATGGTAGATGATGCTCTGAACTTGGTTTCCTGACTCAGATAAAAACTTCCTCTATTGCTATTTTACATAACCTCGCATCCTTATTTCCTACATATTTTTAAAAAGTGGGCCAAAGGAATGCTTAATAAAAGCAGTAATTTCCTCTCTATTCAATGAGATTGGCAGCTTTTGCAAAACTCTGTAATTATTGATATTTTGCTGAACCATGCTTGCTACCAGAGTTATGACATTCTCCACCATCACCATATATTTGCAACTCTGTTTCAAACCCCTGTGTGCATCTATAGTTAAAGAAATGGAAGTCATAGTAGCTCTTGCTTAAAGAAGGCCTTGCAAGATATTTCTCACAAGAAGTTACATATAGACCCAAGCTTGAACAGTTTTCCAGGTTGGAAAATACAGGGCTGAAATTAGCTGCAGCTCAGGAGAAGGAGATGGCAATGCCCAGTGCCTAGAATAAATCAAAATGAAATACAAGTGTAGCTAACACTTGAGTAGCCAAGGCCCTCTTAGTTACTTTTCCTCACTTTGTAAATGTGCTCCTCTCTATCCCTGTGACTAACTTTTTGTCATTGTCTGCTGCTCTTTTTCTTCTTGGTTATTGGTAAAAAAATGATTTGTGTTGAGCTACTTCTAGAGTTATTTTATAGGAAGAAAAATTTTCCGCAGGATTACACAGATCAGAGAACTTAAAGATTCTGTGCAGATACTGGTTGCCATGAGATCCGGGTGCTCCTTGACAGTGCATCTGTATTCCAAACCTCACAAGGTCTCCCCACTGCCTTTTGCCATGAAAAAGATTTGCAAAGAGCCAGGTGAAACAAGCACATCTGCCTTCTGCAGTTTGTGAATTTCAGTTTTACCATGTTTGGGGGCTTATTACAGTGAGAAAGTACAACTTTCTAGTCAATCTGCATACAGAAATGAGTGTAAAAGATAAACATACACACACACACTAGCAGTGAAATGTGAAGCCATGTAAAAGACTGCATTACAGATCTGAAACTCAAGCTTGTAATCATATTCAGGAAAACAACTGCTTTCCTTGTTTCTTTGTGTGACCTTTTTCAAGTAGGATGATTTTCTAACATACATTAAATGTCACAGTGCTTTGAAAGACCAAAAATGGTCCTCATTCACAGACGTACTTATGCACATCTTTAATGGGACTGTGCACTTACTTCAGGAAGTGCATGCAACTAAATGCTGAACTGAATCAAGGCCCTCAGGGGGAAAAGAAATTCCAGCTGCTCAGACCCTAATTTTCTTTATTTTGAAAGTTGAGCAATTGCGAATTGATAAAATAGCATTTAAAGAGAAAAAGCTTGCATATGATTTATAAGGTATTCTGGAAGATACATTAGAAAGCCTTATGAGATGCAATCAATCAGTGCCTGGATTACACAAGATACTAAAAGCTTTTCTCTTTTCTACTTTCAGCAAGTAAGAGGACAGATCAAGTATTAGTATAGCACATTTTTCTAACTGATGGCATCATTTTCTAGCACCTTTTCTTGATTTATATTCCTGTGTTTATCCAATTTCCTTTATGACACCATCCGAAGCAGAAACATTAGGTATTCATTTTTTAACCTCTATGATATCTTCAGCAATTGGCAGAACAAACTGGACTCATATTCTTTAGATGACAATTTTGCAAAACTGAAGGACTGCAACATTCAATTTATTTACTGTTGTTACCATAAAAATAAGGATAGAACATTTTTTGCCTTAGAAGAAATTTAATTTTCCTTACTAGCAAGAAAGGTTCACTGAAAAAGACCTCCTGTTCTCAGTAAAATAAATAGGAATTTTGGCACCTACATGCAACGTGAGGAATGTTAGTTCCTAGTTCATGAATTTCTTGGTATCAGACTGAGCTGCAGAAGAGTCTGGGAACTGTGGGCCAATGTGGCTCATGATTTATCTAGCAAAGCATGGAAATTTATACTGGAGTAAGAAAATTCTATTCCCTAGCTGAAGAGTTTCTGGTTATCTCGCAGCCAGTTCAGAGATGGTGATTTCACTGGAGTCTGTCCCTGGAGACTTCTGTTTGCAATAAAAACAAATAACCGACTGACAAAAAGCCCACTGTGTGCCATAGAGAGCTGGGGTTTCCACAGTATCAGTCAAATGCTCATGCTTGTTTCTCAAATTAATTTTTTCCTTCCTCCTCAGTGCAATATATTCAATGGTAATATTGCATAACTTATAGTGTGCCAGAAATGCATTGCAAACTTTGGGACTCTGTAGGTAACTTGATCAATTCACCCAACCTGTCCAGTTTTAAGTCTTGTCTGTGCTGTAAAGATGACTCAAATTACAACTCGGAGGTTGGGGGCCAAGTTAGAGTCCATGCACCCTTGAAATTAGTGTCTCTTTTACTTGGTCTGTTAGCCTGTTCAGGGACACAAGCTTAATTTTGATATATTTTAAAAAAGCCACAGTAATATGTCAATGCAGATGAAAGTTATCAAATTCTATTAGACTCCTAATACTTTCTCACAACTCCCACATATATCCAACAGGAAAGAAAATTTTCTTCACTGTATTAGCACAAAGGAATTTCTAATGTCGAATGTATTATTGCAGCAATAAAAATGATGAGCTATTTCAGAAGAAGGTCTTAGAGCTGTAAGTGAACTGGTAACACTACTTGCACCTTTTAGTTCAAGCATTTTCTCACTGTGAGGCAGTCATTCGGACCAGATTACCTTAATGTAAGCAGAAAAAACGTAACCTCAGAGACATGTTTTGAGAAGGTAGAATATGTTGAAACTTACTGTCACATTTTGCAGCAATGGTGACACTAGAGCAACGGTACATAGGAAACACCGATATGTTAAACCTAGCCTGTACCTGAGAGAGCACCAAGGCAGGAATGATATGAAATTATTATCTTTCATGCCCAGTATCCTTATATACGTGTCTCTTTCAGTCTAAGCCAAATGCCCTGGAAGTCAAAGAGAGTTCCTTTCATCTAAGGGAGGTGTGTGTTTGGTCCAAAAGAACACTTTGTTGGGAATGTAATGTGGTTGATATTTATTTGTTTCAAATCTATTACTTTGTTTCACTATAATCACCAACAGGAATAGAAGTTATATGATTTTTAAAAATTAAAAAATGCAAGATATTTATTTTCCTTTGGTAATTTCAGTGTGTCTAAACGTTTTATCCTGACCAGGAGGGCTAAATCCACCAATATTTTTAAGACCCCCAATAAAATTGTCAGTATTTGCATAGGAAATCTCCAGTGTGAATTACTCAAAGGAGATAATGGAGATTTGCTGTAAATATGCCCAGTATTTTGGACTGACTTATAGCAAATTCAGTTTTCTGTTATTACTAAATACAGTGAAGGAAATATTTTGGTTGTCTGAGTTAAGTGATGTCACTGCTAGGGAATCCTATAAACTGTCTTTTAAATCAGTTCCCAGCATCAAATTCTCAACAGCAGTTAAATATAATTTACTGAAGGGCATCAATAAGACTTCAATATGAAGAAGATAATGTACTAGACTGTGTGCCACTGGCTAGGAGGCTCATTAGGAAAAGACATATGGCTAAGGAATAGTAAGATCATACACACTGGATAAGGTATCATTCTCACTGAATGAATAACTCTAGCAAATACAAACTACTTGCTGAGATGACATTGCTGCCCTTCACTGCAGAAGAACTTTCAGGAACATATCTCGTTTTGTTTTTTTTATTTCTTTCCCTCAATGAGCTGGTAATTGCAGCCTGAAAAATTTTCTAATCTCAGTCCCAAAATGATATAGAATGATTTAAGGGATTTATGCAATTTAAGCCTGGTACAACAGTAACTAGCCTCACAGGCATGGGAGAAAAAAATTAGACTTGTCCCTTCAAAGCTCTTGCTTTCTTGTGAGATTTAGGGTCATGGATAAAACCTCCTGCCAGATCTTTCTGATCATTCACAAAATGCTAAAAAAAAAGGAATTTAGCAGTCTTCTCTGAAAGGTATGGGTTTTTCCAGAGAAAGCCATAGCACACTTCAAGAAACAGGCCAATTCTTCTATGATTCTGACAGACTTAGTTTCTCTGCTTCACTAGTCCAGGGATGTAATGAGAAAGGTTCATTCCCTGTGAGCCCAGGCTTGTCCAAACAGAGGCAGCTGAGTGTAACAGTAGTAGCAGCATATGAAAATGTACATTTTTCTGATAGACTGTCTTTTCTCATGTACTACATAATGCAGAAGCTGCAAGACACTCTGCCTCCTTTATCTACATCTGTGCCAGATTTGCCAGTAGAGCTTGTGCAGCCAGAGGATGCAATTTTGCTTTGTTCCTGGTCTTATAGCTAAGGCAGCAGTATCTTGTAACATATTTAACTTGAGGGAGCATTTTTTAATTTCCTGTTTCAGTATTTGGTTCCTTTTTAGGGCCAGAATGAAAGCTATCTTTACCTCAGTACTGTATTTCTTGGCAGAAAGAGAATCTTTCCGCTAGCAGATGTTCCATACCCCTATAAAATTTGGTCCAGTATCCTGCATATTTTTATAAAGCATAGGTTACTGAAAATTTCAGATTACTGTGGTGCAACAAAAATCATATTGTGTGAACATTCAATAAATTGTTGCATCTCTTATAGTATTTCTGTGATGATGATAAGCTATTTGTCTTACAATAACCATGCTCTTCCAATAGCACTCTGTTATCAGAAGCACAGAGTCTGAACTGATGTAATTTGACATAGTTCTGATTAGATTCTGGGAATCTAATGTGACAAATAGACATGTACAACACAACCCTTTCAGCTAACTTGTTTTGAAAAGAACTGTCTAGAGAAAAGAAGTATCTTGGAAAAAAAATGATACATTAAAAAAAAAAGTAAATATCCTAGGCCAAAAATATCTCTATTAAGTAATGCAGTCGAGACTTAAAAATGCTAATGAGATTATGTGAATCCTCTTAGCTGTGACTATATCTTAGATATCTGTTAATGAATATCCATATAAGGATTAACACCAAATAAAAATAACAACCTAACAACATACTAACTATATGCATACGAACCTAGAATCTTATATCTCTTTTGGACAGATATCTATTGAACACAATAATACCAAACTTTGAAACTGCTAATGTGTTTAAAATAAATAGATATAATATAAACTGATTTGTATAATAAATATTTGCTCTTAAATGGAATCGTTGTTACCTATTTTGAAAATAATCACTAAAAAAATCTGTTCTAGGAAAGAGATTTAAATTATAATTTTGCACATATATACTGTAATGTTACCTTTATTTAGATCGAGACTTGTAAACCTAGTGGCAGAGTGAATTTCTATCTCCCTAATCGCCAGGAAAAAAAAAATATTATCATATTAAGTGGATCCTAGAGACTCAGCTTTCACTGAAGCAAAAATATTCTTGCTGCTTATGATGACATAGGTAACCTTAAAAATAAGAACAGTATAAATGATCACAACATTTTCATCCGGAAAGAAGCCATTCGTCTCAAGAAGTGGTTAACTCTGCAGCTATATTACTGGCACTTTAGATGTCTCTATTTTAACTAACTATAGAAGGATTCAAGTATAATGCATTATTTTCTATCTATAGATATTTGTGTGCTTCCCAATAAATTTTTGTATACTCAGATATGATGAACGACCCTATTGTTTTCAAACTCGCCCTCTTAATATCTTTGTGTTGGTGTTATGGATTGCTAAGTAAAAGCTGTAATATTTTGACAGTAGGACACACTAGAATAAGAAATTAAATTAAATAAAATACAGTAAAGAATAGAGTTTGGCTTCTATTATGCCTTCCTGTTTGAAGCCGTACATGAATTAAGCATGTGAATATATATATACATGCCTAGATTTATATATGCATACATATATGTATAAACAGACATAAGTATATATAGACAGTTGCAAGGAAGGTTGTAACACTAGAACTAAAACAAAGCTAAAAAAACTGCCCCAGAGTTATTTTCACTGCAGTATAGTGTGCCTAGTACAGGATTTAGGCCACAATTCAGTCAAAAGGGTAAGGGTGTGGAGCTCAGCACACTTTCTGAAGAGCTCTTCAGCTTCCTCTTTACTGGTCACTCCCTATACTCTTGTAAGAGAGAATATTGGATCTGTCTGAGATGGAGTTCATTTTCCCATAGCAGCTCTCACAATGCTGTGCTTTGCATTGATAACACACCAGAGTTTTGGTTATTGCTGAACAGTGCTGGCACAGCACCAATGCTGTGTCTCCAACATTCTATCCCCTCCCATCAGGAAGCTGGAGATTAGTAGGATTCTGGGAGGGAACACAACTAGTGCAGCAGACCCAAAATGACTATTTTGCAACATATAACTTCAGCTCACATACAGAAGTTAAGAAAATGAGGAAGAAGGGAGGGCATTGGTAATTTATATCGTTTGGTTATTTACAGTGTCAGTGTTTCACCATTAAATTCCTGGGAATTGGCCAGATATCACTTGCTGATGGGAAGCAGCGAATAAAACAGTTTTTTTCTTTTTGTTTGTGCTCATGAAAATTTTGGTTTAGTAAACTGCCTTATCTCAGTCTACAAGTAATTTTCTATCTTATTCTCTCTGCTGTCCAGCTGAAAAGGATTGATGAAATGGTGGGCACCTGGTGTCCAGGCAAGGTTAACACACCAGAGTGGAACATAGCTGCCTTATTTTAAACAAATGAATCTTTTAAATAAATGAGTCTTTTGTGGCTTCATAGAACCACTCAGCTTCTAAACAGCCAAGAAAATGACCAAAATAATTTTCTTTTATTGTACATTATAATTAATTTTCTCACGTGGGACAGAACTGATTTTTTACAGGAATAAACTTGTATTGACAGATGTATTGACAGGCCAGGCAGATAACTTAGTGATATGGCTAGAAAAGTAATTGGAGTACAATATTTATCCCCTCTGTTAATCTGTCATTCATTTGATGGGATGAGATACAAGAATGAGCAATACTGCAGGAAAATGAAACTGAGGACTCTACAAGAGAGAAAGTCTATGTAAATTTTATTATAGGTAGCGCCACCAGCAAAATTTCCCTGTAAGCTGTTTAACATTTCTCATGAGATTATAGATATAATGTTTCATTCCTTTGGATGTCTCTTTGTCACAACTGATTATTTTTATTAAATTTTAAAGATAATTTTTTTTATTCTCAAATAATTCATTTTCATTAAAGACACCAAAAAGAACAAATGGGACATGTTGTTCAATACTTAAAGAGTGCTGAAGATTCATAAATTTTCATATTTTAAATATTGCACCACCATGCTTCTGCTTGTTTCCTACTTCAGTTGGTAACAACCACTGGCAAAAAGAAGAAAGGATACAGTTAACACTAAACTGTAGTTCAAATACTGGACGTTTTTGGAGGGTGCATACTGACGAAATTTCAAGATGCAAAAGTCACAATTGTTTTTATACCAATAAATAACTGTCTAATACGAAGTTAAAGAATGACACCAGATAGATTTTCTTAGGTTTGGGATTTTTTTTTTTTGAGTGGCAGCAAATACTGGTTTTAAGACATATTTTTTTTCCCTGCCACTTTTTTTTAAATGGTTTTGCCACAGTATTTGATAGAGATGGTTATGCTTATAAAAATGAAATGAAAGTGATGATCAGAATGTATAGTATGGACAGGCAGAATGGACCTAACAGAAATAGTCTGCCATAGAAGTAAAATTGTAATATTTCCAGTTGATAAGCAATAGTTTTATTCGATACATTTTAAACAAGTCTGAAATAAGTTATCTTCTCTCAAGAGCACCTTGCATACAGTAAACTTCCAAACTTCCCTGAGTGTAACCCCTACAGCAAAAACATTTACTCAGAAATGAGAGAAAATGTAGGTAACCTTTAAAAAAAACATATTAAAAACATTATGAATTGATAACATGCATTATTCAATAAAAAACCGCCAGCCCTCCAAGTGGCAAAAAACTCCTGTCCACTCTGCAGCTGAAGTACATTTAATTTACATGGTTAGTGAAACTTTTAAAATAGCTGATTTTCTTATCAAAATTATACAGGTCAAAACATTTCCAGAAATAATTTTTGGAATTCAGAAATTAATATTCTAAGCTTGATAATCCTGCATACTTTTTGACAGAACAATTTGGCAAAAAAGAAATCTAAGGGAATGATCAGATTATTATACCTTCTTTTTTTTTTTTTTTTCCCTATGTGTGTGTATATGTGGGTGGAGAGCTCAGGCCATCTTTGAGAATTATGGAATTTAATATAGTTTTTGAGATGGATACAATCCCATAAACATCCTTCCCCTTTTTTATTTAATTATTCATACATTTCAATGCTTGAATATGGAAGCAAATATTTCAAGGAAAAATGCTTAGTTATAAGGCATTTTGTGCTTACAGAAACTTAACAGATTGCTTGACTTCATTATTACATTAGATCTGCCTCAGCACACTTCTAGTGTATACTCTGACAGGGTGTTTCATGTTTATGATGCTCTGTTTATGCAACTCCCAGCATGATCCTAGACTTAATCACCTATTCAGCTCCATCTTCATGGAGGCTTTTGCCTCAGGATGCAGTGCAAGATTTTAGGGTTGTATTTGTGTGTGGGAACAGTGGGGAATACTCCTTGTTCAAGTCTTCTGTTGTTAGGACTTTAGGAAAAAGTGATAGCTTTGTACCAGTGGATGTGAAGGTTGTTAAACATAAGGTAATTTCTAAAGCTTCGGGTCAAACATCATTCACTTCATAAATATTATATCGATACCATTAAGAATGCTTTTTAGAGTCAGTAAAAAAATCACATATGGAAAAAAAACAATCCAAATCATATTCTTCAGAAAAGTGTTTCACCACAAAGTATCTTTCTCATACATGAAAATTACTTCAGTGGCCAATTCACAGGGTAATGCTGCAAAAAATCTAGTAAAACTTAGCAAATCTGATAGGGAAATGCAGATCACACGAATAATCACCAGCAAATAAACATGGAATGTATTGTCTAGAGCTGAGGATTAAAGAAATACTCAAAATAAGGGACTGTTGGGAAGCATTTGGAGCAAAGAGACAGATTGTAACCAAAAGTGATCATTAATTGTTTTAGTAAGTCTGCCTCTTAAGCTTTACTAATGTACCTCATAAGTCTTTATTGCCATCAGTTATACTTTTGCCAAGATTAGATCCGTAAGCACAAATGTTTCCTATGCTAGACATGTTCTTTTGTTAGTGTTGTGAAACATATAACATTATAATGTAAATTGTATGTACTACATTTATTATTTAATAATAGCATTATTAAATTTGAATGGAAAGCATTAAAGTACTCAAAGAAACAAAGTAATTTTTTTTCTATGCCTATAAATCTTATCCATTTTAAAATCACATTGGAAAGAAAGACAATCAAAGAATCACAGACTCACAGAACCAACTAAGTTGGAAAAGACCTCTGACATGATTTAGTCTGGCTTATGACCTAAACTACCTTTTTAACTAGACCATGGCACTAAGTGCCACATCCAGACTCTTCTCATCTCACCACCTCTTCCAGGGCGGTGACTCTCTGGATGGGAGCCCATTCCGATGCTCAATCACTGTCTCTGAAAAGAACTACCTGATGTCTAACCTAAACCTGCCCTGGTGCAATTTATGGTTGTGCCCTCTTGTCCTACTGCTGGTTGCTTTCACCTGGCTACAACCTCCTCTCAGATAGTCGTAGAGAGTAATAACCTCCCCCTCATCCTTCTCTTCTCCAGGCTAAACAACCCCAACTCCCTTAGCTTATCCTCACAGGACTTGTGCTCCAGTCCCTTAACCATCCTTATTGCCCTTCTCTGGACATGCTCCAGCACCTCAACACCCTTCCTAAACTGAGGGGCCCAGAACTGGACACAGCTAATGCTGAGCACAGGGGAAGAATCACTTCCCTAGTCCTGCTGGCCACGCTGTTTCTAATTCAGACCAGGATGCCATTGGCCTTCTTGGCCCTCCAGGCACACTACTGACTCGTGTCCATCTTACTGTCAGTCAGCACCCTCAGGTCCCTTTCTGTCTGGCTGCTGTCCAGCCACTCTGTCCCCGGCCTATAGCATTGCATGGGGTTGTCGTGGCCAAAGTGTAGGACCTGACACTTGTTGAACCTCATGCCACTGGATTCAGCCCACTTATCCAGCCTGTCCATGTCCCTCTGCAGAACTCTCCTACCCTCCAGCAGATTGACACTCCCCACAACTTGGTGTGATCTAATTTGCTAATGGAGGACTCAACACCCTCATCCAGTTCATCAATAAAGATATTGAACAGGACAAGGTTCAACACCGATCCCTGAGGGACACCGCTAGTGACTGGCTGTCAACTGTTGTAGCACCATTCCTCACCACTCCCTGGGCCTGGCCATCCAGCCAGTTCTTAACCTAGCCCAGAGTGCACCTGTCCAATCCATGGGCTGCCAGCTTCTCCAGGAGTTTGCTATGGGAGACAGTGCTAAAGGCTTTGCTGAAGTCCAGGTAGACTACTTTGAGAGCTTTCTGCTCATCCACCAGGTGGATCACATAGTCATAAAAGGAGATTAGGTTAGTCTGGCAGTCCCTACCCCACCTAAATACGTGCTGACTGAGTCTGATCCACCAGCCATCCCGTAGCCGTGTGATTGCTGTTAGGACAATGTCTTCCATAAGCTTGCTAGACATTGGAGTGATGCCTGTCACACTGAAAAACTTCCAGTCACCTGCGACCTCCCCAGTGAGCCAGAACTGGTGATAAATGAAGGAAAACATCTTGGCAAGCTCTTCTGCCAGCTCCCTTGTCACACTAGGATGGATCCTATCTGGTCCTGTAGACTTGTGAGGATCTAAGTAGCTCAACAGGTCACTTAACTGCTTCCTTGAGGATTACAAGGGCTATTCAGCTCCCCATCCCTATCTACTAGCTCAGGTTGTAGACACACCTGCTGAGGAAGTCTTATCACTTAGGAAAGATCACTAAAAATGAATTTTGGATTAAGGAAGCCCTGTTGTTTGCTTTCTGAAGAGCAGAACTTCTCTTGCAGATCTTGAATCTGGCAGGTGCCTATTTCAATCTATATTTTCCTTGCTGTCTTGGGAGGCCATGTAGAAGTCCCTGAAACAAAATGCAAAAGCAAGATTTATTAGAATATCAGACATTGAAAACCCATGTCTAGGCATGGAGAATGAGGAGAAAGACTGACTGAGTAAGCTGGAGTAGGAGCCCAGTTGAAGAGCCCTCAGAATGAGGTAAAGGCAGTCTATCGCACAATTTAAGACAGCTTCTTATTGCAAGTGTATGAGGAGACAAATTTATATTGCTCTAACAATCTTAATTCTGTCACTACTGAACTCTTAAGACTTTGCCTCTCCTTTAGTTTTCGGTCTTATTGTTTAATGAAGAGTCTGAAAAAAACTAAACTGATAATTTTACATGACTGTTTACAGAGACAAGCTCCTTTTGTTTAGGGCTGAAGATGATGAGTTAGCTGCTGGTAACTGAACTTGCAGGAGGCTGTAGAAATTGTGATCGATGCCAAGCAAGCCCAGAGTAACAGGAAGCTGCTGAACTTTCTGACAAGGACTACAATGAAATGACTGCTCGTCAATGAGTTTATAACAATGAAACAAGCCACAACAGGAAACTTTTTTCAGAAAGGAAAACTACCTTCTATTTATGAATATCTAAAGTGACATTGTTTGAAAACACATCCTGTGTTTTTAATATGGAAATTTGGTTGATAATGGCTTTCTTTCTGCTGACACCTTGACTTCCTTTAAAAGCTGGCAGTTCTTTGGCAGTTTTATTTTTTATGCCCTGATATTTCAGATAAACAAAGAATTCAGCTCAAGGCATTATTCTGAAATTTGACAGCTCTTCTCAATTTCATTTCTTTGACAATTTTTAAGCTAGCAACCCAGTAATAAGAGGGAAAACAAGGCAGTTCTGACAAAGTACACATTGTATTTGAACCTACTTTAAAAGCCATTTTCAAATAGTTTATTGCTGCTGTGCTTCATTTTGAAGCATTTTATTAACATTGTTGCAAATGCAAACCTACTCCATCTGACTTGAAGAACCATATACGCTAGACTGCATAAATGAAGTTTCTGCTTTTTTTTTTGTCCTTTGCTTGCTCAAACACTCCATTGTTGAGAAAGAGATGTGACTGCAATATATATTGAAACAGAAATGATGAATTTTTTGTTAAATTGCAATTGAAATAAATAAGGTAAGGTTTAATTTGACTTTTTTATTTGTTCCTTTCTTTTAGAAAGGCATTTTAGCTGTAAGAAAGGTCATTAGATGACCTTGAGGTTTGTTTGTTTGGTTTTTTAAAATATATGATTTTGCACCTGAGTTCTCATTTCCTATGAAGAAGCACACGAGAGACTCTCAGTTAACACACTTGTCATCTTGAGGTAATCATTAGCCCTTTTTCACCTGTTCCACCTTATGAATTATGTGTCAATTACTTTGGTGATCTATGTGTTGCCAAAGTATGATCAGTTTTATCTACCCTCAAAGCACAGAAAGTGTTCCAACCAAACTTGGTGTATAGATCTCAGATGCAGTTAAGAGAGTCTTCAGTGTTTCTTGAAATCTATAGAAGTTCTATAAAGGCAGATAAAGAATTTAAACTTTTTATAAATGAAGGCTGTGAGGTTAAAAATTGAGGAAAGGTTATAGGAAAATTAATGAGACACCTTTCCAAATTAGAAATCGTTGGTAAAATGACTATGGAAATATATAACCGGACTCGTGCAAAGAAGTTGGAGCTAGTGCCGTGCTCCTAAAGCACCACGAGATACACGCTTCAGTTCTTCTTAAAATGACAAATTATCATAGGATCATTGAAACATTGAATTGTTTAGGCCAGAAAAGGCAGGACTCTGCACTTGGCCTTGTCATAGGTCATTCAGTTGGCCTTGGCCCATTGATCCAGCCTGTCCACATTCTTCTGTAGAACCTTCCTACCCTCCAGCAGATCAACCCTCCCACCCAACTTAGTGCTGTCCGTGAACTTACAAGTGAGTGTGCTTGATCTACTTATCCAGATCATTGATAAAGACATTGAACAGAACTGGAGCCAATACTGAGCTCTGGGGGACACTACTGGTGACCAGCCACCAGCTGAATGTTACTCTATACATCCCTGCTCTCTGGGCCCAGCCATCTAATCAGTTTTTAACCACCAAACAGTGCACCAGACATCCAGACATTGAGGAGTCACTTTATCCAGAAACATGCTTCAGGAGACAGTGTCAAAGGCTTTGCTGAAATCCAAGCAGATAGCATCTACAGCCTTTCCCTTACCCACTAGATGGATCATCTGGTCATAAAAAAGAGGTGACACTGGTCAAGCAAGACCCATCTTTTCTGAATCCATACTGGCTGACCCCAGCTGCCTGAGCATCCTAGGGGAAAAAATCAATCCTTTAATGCCCTTCCTTTGTAACAATTGAAAACAAGACATTAGACCTAAAAACACTAACAGGACTTCTTCTCTTTGGCTCGGGATGCATTTTAATGTCCTAGATGTCTTTTTATATCCCATCTAATGAGGATAAAAAAAAAATCCAGCCATTTTCTATGCNTTTTTTTAAGAGTTGAAAATCTATTATGAAAATTTTGAGCTTAGGACTACTTTCTCACTGAGATTCACATATTTTCATACCTATAGTATTCCTTGTTTTCAGGATTCTGGACTCATGACTGTCTAATCGTCAAAGCTATCTGACTGAGAGAAAGGTAGATGGTGTATTTCCCTTGAATGTTGATTTACTCTTTCATGAAAGACAAGGGTATAGGCAATCATTTAAGTTGAATTGGATATGTTAGTCTCGGACACATAAAAAAAATACAACAAAACATCTGTATTTTATTAAGTGTCATGGTTCATGTTGTACCCTTTTCAGATAAACAACATCTATTCTATGTCAGGACAAAATCAATTTTAGCATCCCTTTGAGAACAGGATGCAGTTTCCATGAAGGTTTTCTTCCTTCTGCTCATTTACGTACACCAATGTGATCTTTTTCCTTCATTGTGTTTACTTTTGAATGAAAGGGGAAAGAATTGCAGAGATATGAAGGGAAAAAAAGCAGGACTGTTACACAAAGGGGTCAAGAGTACTTACTTTCCAACAATGGACTATCAGTGATATTTATCAATTCAAGTATATTGTACCCTTTTTCTTTTTTTTTTTCCCCCTAAGAAGTATCGCTCTTGCCTTGTTATTGTTTGGACAGCTAGAAAAA
Organism: Serilophus lunatus; assembly: GCA_013399895.1. Lineage (NCBI taxonomy): Eukaryota > Metazoa > Chordata > Aves > Passeriformes > Eurylaimidae > Serilophus > Serilophus lunatus. The sequence goes on along the minus strand of VXBA01004483.1, from coordinate 529,726 downwards.
AAAGTCAGAGGTTCAAGAATACATCAATTATACGTGAGAAGAAGTCTGATTGATCCTACAATTGATCCTGTGTGACTGATCAATACACACTCAATAGCCACTTTTTTAGATGGCTTTTGCAATGTTTTCTTGAGGAATATTTTTTTTTAAAGGAATAGACGGGAGGCAACAAGAAAACCTTCTGTGGGAAGAATATATTGGTATCAGCAAATTGTCCTCTGCAAAAAACATTCTGCAACCTCCCTTCTGTTTCTCTGTACTTCACATTTGGATGTTAAAGCTTTCTGAACACTAATATTTATTTTCTCTTTGACCATAATTGAAAGCATTTCCTACAATTATGCATTTGTTGCAGCTGATGCGACAAACTAAGTGTAAACTTAAGTACATCTCATACATTTTAATACGTCTAATGAAATGCCATAATTTCATTTTAGAAGAAGAAAGATAGCATGACAACAACATAGCTGGTAGCAATCTCTGTTGAATAAAAAGCCTGATTTCATACTTTCATAAGAACAAATAATGGAACATCAGCAAAATGTCCAATGTCACCTCTAAGTCATCATGCGTGAGATAGCAATATTAAAAGGTTTCTTCCTTTATTCCTGAGTAGTTAAATTATTGCATTAACCAATTTTAATAAATCATCCCACACTTCAGAAAACAGAAATTATTCCATAATATTTCCTGTTATGAAATATTATAAATATGAATTTGGAATTTTAATTCCAAAAATTCACATTTTCTTCTTAGGTACTGGTTGCTTTAATAAACAGAATGTGAAACAAAGTTATTTGCTATAAATTTGTTATAAATGACTACCAAAGAGGCAACAGGACGCTAACTGAAACTGAGGTCAATTTCTTTAAAACTATTACTGAATATTCACAGCAAACGTCTTGCAGTATGTACCCAGCTTTCAAGAAGATAATAGTAAAGTTTTCCCATTGTCACTCCTGTACCAAATATTTTTTTGTCTTGAACTAGCATGTAAAACAATACTATATGTTGTGTAAAAATTACACTTTTTAGTACTTTAAAATGAAGTAGCGCTGCTGATAGCTGCTTCTTACAATTTTTTTATTGAAGCGAAGAGAATCTAAAGTAAATCTCCTATCCGAATGGGCTTTCTTTTTGGCAGCTTCTGTTCAGCTTTAGAAGTATCTGGTTACAAACTTCACATAGCTGCTCCAGCTATCAAATAGAACTAGAAAAGAAACAGAAAGGGCATCACCTGTGATACCGTTAGTGAATAAATTCATATAAGGAGAAACTAAATGTTGAAATTCCTCTTTCAAATTAATGAGCTGAAAGGCAATGTTATACAGGTCTGTAAAATTACGGTTGGCTCAGGGTCTGCCTCTGATATCATAAATCATTATGACTCCTAATATGAGAAGTTGGAAGCAAACAATGACACTTTTATGAGGTTTAGGGCATGTATTTAACAGAAAAAGGGACATACATTCTTATACAACTTGTATTGTGGAATTCAGAATGTTTTAGAGGCAAAACTAAAAAAGGGTTCAAAGAGGAAGGCTGGAAATAAAAATTAGAGTTATTGATGCTTTTAAACATAGTGATCCAACAGTGTTCTTTGATTCAGAGATCCTCATATTGATGCATCACAGAAGCTAGGAATATGTTACATTGAGGAAGACCTGAATATTAAACTCCTCAAACATCTGCTTCTCGTTGCTGTCAAAGAAAACCTACTGATACCTGTAGGCCTGTGGTCTCATCTGTCAGGAAGGGTAAAATATGGTTAGACTGACATGTTGAAAGCTGCATGCTATTTTCCTGGCATAATAATGTGTTTTAGGATGGTTAAGATTTTTGTCTTAACAGACATAAGTATTTTCAGGTTCCCTGCTGATGGGAGGGAGCAAAACAACTTGATCAGAAAAGAGTTTGCTCTTTATTAAGGAATTTATATTCTTAATCCTTATCTTATCTAAAACTGAGACAGCAGCACCTCTGCCTGAGAAATTTTGCTTCTTGAGCCCCCCAAGTCAAGTATTAGTTCTTTATGGTGCCATTCATATAACCACTTTTGTTCCAAGAACACGAAAAAACCAATGCAAATTTATTCTTGCACCTCTTTTTATGTTGTAATCACTTGAGGAAGGGTACTGATGATACATGATTTTTAAAATGCTTTTCATATCAGTTCAGTGTTTTTCTTTGCCTGATGAAAGAATTTCATTATATTATAGTAAACCTTTAGTGCTGGTACAATTTATTCCCGCTGTAATTTTCTTATTTCAGTTTTGCTGCTTCTTTTAAGAGTGTCAAAGAAGCAGTTTTTAAGGCTAGACAACATAGACCTACTATATGGTGATGGAAAAGGCTTTCAGCCAGAAGGAAGGGCACGTGTGATTATTGATTAGCCTCACTGAGAGGTGTGCTACAGAGTAAAAATATAGTGTTGTTGCCTAGTGCAAGAGAGTTACCTCAGGAAAATCATGGAGAGGAAAAAATTACATGCTTCCAGCAATCTGCAACATTTATAAAATGTGCCTGATCACACTATGTTATTATGAATATCTTCCTGCACACAAGTGACAAAAGGCAATCTGTACAGAAATGTCTCAGCATGGCATGGTTACAGCTTTGGATGATTTGAACGGTTTATTAACCAGTGAACTTTAGGACAATTGTGACTTCAGAAGAATCATGATTCCAAGGCAAATGAGGGATCTCCAAAATAACATCATAGAAGGTTAAGTAAGCACCTGTTACATACAGCTAGGATGCCCTGTGGCACTGTGCATGTGGTCAGTAAGCTGGCTGTGATCACTGTGATTGCACTGGCAAAATAGTGACTGGTCACAGTCTCCTTCATCAGAGTGCCTCTAACCACTTCCCTGATATTTTTTAGGATGCATATTTATACCTTATACCACTGGATAAGTATTTATATCTCAAATGAAATATTCAAAGAAAAATAGAAAGTATTCCAGTTTTGTAGAAGTTGTTTTGTTGTCATGAGTTTGTTCAATGGCCTCAGAATTACAGTAATTTTCAAATTTGCTGAAAAACTGATTAGCACCCTATTTTGGAGGCACAGCCAGCTCTCCACAACACGTTGGTTTGTCAGATTCATGGGGCTGATTTAACTTATTTTAATATCATACATATTGCAAATTACCTTATTAGAGTACACAACTGGGACAGAAATCTAATTAAGTGGCTCTTTTCAAGTTGTGGCTCCTGTCTTTAATATACAGCCACAGTCTTTTTGCAAGAGATCAACTAATCAATGATGGAATTAGTCAGGGGAGCTTAAGTCAGTAAAAATGCCAAAAGAAATGTCTTAAAGCATTAGGTAAAAAGCTTAATTCTATAAAGGCCAATAAGGAACAAGCTTCCAGATTTTATATTCTTTAAAGTTATTAAAAAGACTATGCTACTCTATTGCATCTGTCTGAGATGGAGCCCATTTCCCCATAGCAGCCCTCACAGTGCTGTGCTTTGCATTGATGGCTAGAAGGATATTGATAACACACCAGTGTTTTGACTACTGTTGACCACAACATTGAGACAGTAATGTTCCTTCCCCAATTCAGGGCAAGATCCTGGGAGAGGACACATCTAGGCCAGATGACCCAAACTGGCCAGAGGGATATTCCATACCATATGACATCAGCTCAGATATAAAAGCTAAGGAAAGGAGGGCATTCATTTTTTCCAGTGGGTGCCTGCTAAGAAACCACTAAGTGTGTTGAAGCCCTGATTCCAGGGATGTGGCTGGGCATTGCTGCTGAAGGGAAATACAGAGTAAATTTTTAACTTTTTTTCACTTTGCTTTTGCAAACACAAACTTTGCTTTTGCTTTAGTAAACTGTCTTATCCCAATCCACGAGTAGTTTACCATGTTATTCTCTTGCCCTTGCCTGGTTGGGAAGTGGTGGGGATAGACCAACTGGATGGGCACTTGGCATCCAGCCAAGGTCAACCCATTACAGCTACTTAAAACAGAGCTGAAGTTTTATAATCCAAATATATTAATTTTCATATTCCTAGTAGGTAATTATGTCTTTCTTCAGAAGCACACTTCCATTTGCCTCTTTTTATCAATTAAAGCTAAACTCAAGTAGCAGAACAGCAAGTATTTTCAAAAGACTATCATTCAAAGTGAGTGGTTTGTGAGACTGTAAAACAAAACACAATAATACTTAATGGCTTGTCCCTCACATTAAGTATATTAAAATAAGACTGCTCATGAGTACCATTTATTTTCCAGTTGCCCAAATATAAGTAAATCTTGCAATCACAATTTACTCACAATACCTGAGCACGTCTGGTATGGCAGTATGTATCTTTCTTAGTACATGTGTATCACATTGAGAAATTTCTCTTCAGCAGTAACTACAGATTCCTTTAGAGTTCATAATTTTTTTCACTTGATATGCAAGCATAAAGATTACTCCAGGTAAGGCTTAATTTGAAATACAGTGCTGAATGTCTTTTTCCTTTTCTTGTTTCCCCTTACTGCATGTAAAAGTTTTGCTGTGTCAAAGATACTGACAAAGTTATAAACAGATAACATGGCTTTACTTCTTTTTTTTTCCTGGAGGACAGGTGCAGGGAGGATTCTGCACTGTGTGAATAAGATCCAGCTTCTGCATATTCACTGCAGATCTTCCATTGCAGTGTTTTGGTTAGAGAAAACCTGAAAGCAATTGGATGAATTAGATGCAAGGCCACAGAAACCATGCACTGGAAGCCAAGCTGCCACCAAGGACTGGACTTCTAAACCATTTTTATATAGTCTTCATAATTCAAAAATAAACAAAGGACTACATAAACCAAACACCACCACCACCACCCCACCCCCCCAAAACAAAAGCAACAAAACCCCCACCAAACTAAAAAACAAGAAAAATTTTTTCAGAAGTTGATTGTGTGTGGAGCTTTAAGCTGTAAAAGCAACCTGGCACCCTGCAATAGCAAGAAGATAATTCAAAATAAGTACTGCTGTTAAAGAAAATGCAGGATCCTATAGTAACATACTCTAGGAGGCAAAAATTGAGAATGTGCATGAAAGTACAGAAACAGAGGTAAGTGTGAGAAATTCAACAGGGATGGGCAGAAAACTAAAACTGGTTATAAACACAGTGGAAAAAGAATATCTCAACTCAAATCTATAAAGATGTAATTAGGAATTCATTGGAGAGCTATGGGCTTTATTTTTTTTCCCAGCTGCCCAGGTTCCTCTTATCAATCATATCAGTTACAGTATTTATGAAGTGTCTCTACCATGCTTTATGCCTAAGCTTGACCAGAACTGATCCTTGTTACCAAGTCACTAAAATCATCTGCAAAAAAAAGTTCATTTACAGGAACTAATTGTATTTCTCTGCTATAAAGAAGAGAGTATCATATCAACAGCCAGCAATTTAGGAGCTGAGAAAGGAAATTTTTGAAAGGAGGAGTTTTTTAACTCATAAATAGTTAAACATGTAGTTTGATTAATATACACAGAATTACACAGAACTAACAAGGTTGGAAAATACCGTAGATATCATCGAGTCCAACCTATTACTTATCAACCTATCCAACATCATCACATCATCTAAACCATGTCACTAAGTTCACCATACGACCTCTCCTTAAACACATCCAGGGACTGTGATTCCACCACCTCCCTGGGAAGCCCATTCCAATGGGAAATCACTCTCTGTGAAAAAATTTTCCTAATATCCAGCCTAAACCTCCCCTGACACAGCCTAAGACTGTGTTCTCTCATTCTGCCACTGGGGGCTTGAGGGAAGAGATCGAGAGAAGAGATTAACCCCTGCCTGGCTACAACTTCTCTTAAGGTAGTTGTAGAGAGCGATAAGGTCACTCCTGAACCTCCTCTTCTCCTGGCTAAGCAACCTCAGCTCGCTCAGTTTTTCCACATAGGGCTTGTGCTCCAGCCCTTTCATCATACTCGTTGCCCTTCTCTGGACACATTCCAGCAACTCAACATCTTTCTTAAACTGAGGGGCCCAGAACTGGACACAGGACTCAAGGCGAGGCCTTGCCGATGCCAAGCACAGGGGAAGAATAACTTCCCTATTCCTACTGGTGACACTATTCCTGATACAGGCCAAGATGCCATTGGCACTCTAACAACAACAACTTCAGCTGTCTGCCATCAGTTTCCAGTTTTAGTGTTACGTGATGATTGCTAGAATTGACATGTAAACAAATAAAATTAATGTTTTGTCCAAAAGCTAAATTCAAGAGGGATGATTTTAGGTGTGACATAATATTTGCTCAGTGCTCAAACTGTATCACTTGGATTTTAAAACTGCACATCTACACTTAAATATATCCTAAACTTCTTTCTATTTTTATTGAGGTTTAGTTCATTTTGTAATGCTTTCCTGTGCAATAAATATTAATTGGGAAGCATAGCTCATCTTAACTAAATAAAGCACTACAACATTAAAATGTGCAACTGCCTTAAACCATGACACCTATGTATCAACTGTTAAAACAGTCTCAAGTAGTAAGGAGATGGAGACATTTCTGTTATGTACAAAAAAGTAGAATAAACTGAATGGCTACTGTGAGCAATACATCAAAAGTAAATTATAAAATATTACTATTAGGTTCTGCTTTTGTAGAGCAGAGATCATATGCTGTTTGTTTCAGCCACAGATGCCCTGATTCATGTTGCTTAATTTAAGGCACTTTGAGAATGCCCTTGTCTGTGGTTTGTTTTATAATCAATGGAGAGAATTCAATGCCTCCAGAGTAATATGTTGTCCATTTAAAGTTTTAAATCATAGTCTGAAGGCACCTTTCTTTTTCATTGACTAGGGTGACTAAAATTCTGACTGGAATGTCTCAATAAAGTGCTTAAAGTCAGGTAAATCTAGGTGGTAAAAGATCACAAAAAACTTTTCCACTGTGTATAGCAAGTGTAAGAAATATTCTGTTCATATAACTGATGCTCCTAGGAAGGTAGAAGCTTTATCTTCCTGCAAAGTTGTTTGCAGGAATATCTGCCAGTCCCCCTGTGGTGGGTTGGCCTTTGCAAGCTGCCTACCCAGACTCTCACTTGCTCACCTTCCCCAAACACAGCAGGGGAAGAAAATAACACGGGTGAAGATAAAGAAGGGGAAGAGTGATTGTCCGGACATTATCATAAGCAAACCAGACTTGACTTGGGGAAATTTAGTTTAATTTCTTGACAATTAAAAATAGTAGATGGTGAGAAACAAAGAAGCAAGACATTTCATCCACCCTCTTTTTTCTGAGGTTCAACTTCATTTCTCCAATCTTGACTCCTTGTCCTCTTCCCACCCTTCCCAGCATTGGAGAGGCAATGGGGAACAGGGAGTTGCAGAAGGTACATGACAGTTTCTCTCTGCTGCTACTTCCTTCTCACCCTTTTTCTGTGCTCCAGGAATCCTTTGGGCATTTCCTGGGCTGCTACTTCCCTCAGGGCATGTACACCTACTGCAATTTTTGGTCCTGCACGGAGTATCTGCATGGAGTACCTCCTCCTTTTCCTCCTTAACTGACACTGGTGTTCTCTCTGCTGTTTCTTATGTTTTTCATTCCCTTGTTCTGTCAGTGCAGAACTTTCTGCCCCTTGTTAGAGATGTTTCCTTTGAGGCACCTACCCATGGCTAGGAGCTCATCAGTGCTCTGTGGTAGGGTCTGATGGAACTGACAGGAACTGGCCATCTCTGACAAGGAACAGCCTTGGCTGCTCCTCCTGAACAGCAGTTCTATATTCCCTCACAGTTCATGCTTTGGCATGCAAATCCATTTCATGCTTTTTTCCCAAGCAGACACAAATACAATTTGTGAGTCATTATGGGGTTGTAGATAAAACCTTTGTGTTATTCTAGAAAGGAAATTAATGAGTCAGGTGTAATACTTTTCTCATTAATTTCCTCACGGATAATTCAGTTTATTGTAAAGCTAAGAGTTTTCATTCTTGCTGGTGGGAGTTTTTAGTTCTGGATGAAATAACTACCTAATTTCCCCAAAGGAGAGCTCTCAGGGTGTAGCACTGAGCTGAGGGTATTCTCTGTGCTGTTAAACAGTCAATTACTTTCATCCTGTGCTTCCAGAACTGATGAGCATGTTACTTTCAAAAGGCAGTTCAGACACTTCAGGGATTTAGTCAGATGCAGATACTGAATCACAATTCCACCTTAACCTGTTATGTTGCATGTATGAGTGTTTTTGACTACACAAATACTGAGTTTAATCTGGAGTGTATCTGATGTCTAGGAAAGAAGGTGCTCTACAATCTTCTATATCTGTTGTTAAATAGTGCAAGATGACTAAAAAATGTTTTAGGAAATGAACTATTTCTGGTAACTCATTTATACAAGAGAAAAATAGAATAGATAAGTTTCTCTCCAAGATAAAGTATGCAGGTATGTAGGTGAAGTGTGAGCAAATAAGTACCTGTCCCACAAATAACCACTGATTTTGCTGTTGGTTTCTCATGGCTTTTTTTTTTTTTTTTTTTTTTTGAACATTTGGGTGTACAGTTGGAAACATGTCCCTTGCTCCTCACTTCCATTAAAAGAAATGGATCAATGCTGCCTTCCTGCTGCTTCTCTAGAGCATCTGTTGGTCTCAAGACTTCTGGAAGAATTAAGAACTCACTATCTTTCTTGCTGCTGATGTGGTTCTTTACCTAGTGGCGTTCTCAGATTTCATGGCTTTTCTGAAGTTTTTCAAGGTTCATTTCATCGTACTAGAAAACACCTCTGAAAATGTATGATCTACATACCTTGAAGCTCAGACCAACTTTGAAAGTGGTTATGAAAAGCCTTACACTCTTAAACTATTACTGCCATTATTGACAAGACTACCTGATCTTTCTTTGCATTTGTGCCCTAACTCAGCAAGGTCTGTATTCCAGAAGAGTGAGATGAGATTAATGGAACTTCATTTCCAAAATGCTAATAGTTTAATTTATGCTTAGTTGTTACATAATATGCAATTAATGCAGCATAATCAAAGAACTACTTTTAGGAAGGAGCCAGTTCTGATTTGACATGCAAAGTTTTTTGTGATCCTTGGCTTATTTACAAAGGGATTCCCTTTCTAAAAGGAGTTAATGCAGGTACATGGATTTCATAGAATTTGCAAACACTGTTCTTAGATGTTGCACTATAGTAATGACTACACCTTTTTTACAAGAAATAGCTGCTATCAAGTGCCTCAGCTGAAATTTTTTTGTGGGAAGCTTCTGCTTTTAGGTGTTGAAGTGTATGGTATATTAAGATTTGGAACTGGTAGAGAAAATGCATACCGGGTAAATACAACTATGTGTCTATTGTTTTGAAGTCTCCAAAAAAAGTATAGGTGTTGTGCTTAGGGACGTGGTTAGTGGTGGACCTGGCAGTGTTGGGTTAATGGTTGGACTTGATCTAGACCTCTTCTCCAACCTTAATGTTTCTATGATTCTCTAAGTAAACTGCAAGTCTGGTACTGTGACTGATAGCTTCTTCAGTGCGCTCCTTGATTCTGCTAGTTTTTAACAGATGCAATAGGAACTGCCAGGAATTTTCCATTTCTGGAAGCATTATTCAACTCTGACTTCCTTAGAGATCCTAGATGAGATGAGAAGAATAATGAAGACTTTCTGTCTAGCTAGTTTGCTGTTCATCTGGCTACATTGATGTTACATTCTTGATAAAATTGATCCCATTTTACTCCTCTCTGAAAGTTTATGTTTAACAAGGGTTTCTTATTGCACTTTTTTTGCTATAGCTCTTTTGTATGGTTTTCCAGCATCCAGCAGAAATCATTAGACACGGGGATAGAAAACAGAACTATTTGGCATATATTTCAGAAACTTTTGTACAAATGATGAGAGAAAAATATAGATGCCAGAGCTCTGTCCAAGGCTTTTCATCTGCCAGCTGGGGCTGTAAACAGGTTACAGACTTCTTGAGTAAAAAGCCTTGAGAAAATCTGTGAACCAAATGTCCAAATAACCTGAGGCTCAGTTTGACCAATGACCAAAGATAAGTTCTAAAACTCTGTTCTTGGATAAAAAAATTATATGAAACAATTTTCCTGCGGCTTTAGCCACCTGTGAGCATAGAATAAACTCCTATTAATTCCATTGACTGAGACAAAGGAAGATCAGAGTTATTCTAGAAAAACGACTGAGGAAAACAGTTGACAACTGACTGCATCGCCCAAAAGATGTGACAAGTTTTTCTGAATTAATCAGTCACTAAAAAATTGTTGAAATAAGACTGTATAGAACTTGCTTTTACAAGTATGCTCAAACCATTATACAAGGGCTCATTAATTGTTTTCTTACTCCTTAGTAATCTTCTGAAATAACATACACTCTACTAATGCTTATTTGTCAATAACAAGGGTCTTGGTGGATAATTTTTCAGCCTTTGATACCCAGACAAAAATAATTTTCTGTATCATTGTTACAGAGGTGTAAAAATAAAGAGAAAAAATTCCCACAAAAATCCCCCTTCGACCTAAATAGGGAGAAATCAAAGTACTAAATGAAAGAGAACAGTGAACAAAAGTACATATAAAACTTAGGCCTTGTAATTTAATGTACATTGGGTTATTTCTCATGTTGCCAGAAGCAACAAAAATGAACTGTTTACCAACAGGAATTATTCTTTGATTTATGTTTCTTGGGAGCATACAATCTGAATGCACGTGCACGTCTACTTAAAAGGAAATGACTAATAGAAGCATTCAAAATTTTACTGGTCTATGATTAGGATCCATATAGGCAGATATTCTAAAGAGAAACAGTATTTGTCCTTCAAGAAGATTCATCACTTTGGAAAGCTGAGCCTCAGTCTTGTTCTACTGGCTTGGTTTTAATTTTACAATTAAAACCCAAGTAAGAAAAATGTATTTTCCTCTTGGAAGTCTGAGTGCTGATATTTCTCACTGTCATGCAAAATGCTCTTTTCTGACCCGAAGTCAGACTAAGATAACAATTACATGCCACAGTGATTCATTTTCTTCAGGGCAGGATGCTAGAAAATAGTGTACTCAATGCTTGTTAAAGTAACTTGTATTTTGTGCCTCAAGACATTGTTGAATATCTTAGCAATACTTCAAATCATTACTGAATGAACAGCGCTTTCCCTCTTGGTTGCTTTTGACAGAACAACATTTCTACATTTGACATTAAATAAAAAAAAGATCATTTTTCCCTCAGCTTCTCTACTCATTACAGTATTTGCTTGATAATTAATACACGACAGTGTTAATACAAAAACAAACAAACAAACAACAACCCACTCACTTTTTATATCCCTGGTCTCATGGTTTCCATGCGTATGTGTGTTTCGGTTTTGGATTTTTTAAAACGTAATTTCAAAGTTTTAGATATCTTAGAAATCTTTTATAAAAAGCACGACTCAGTATCAGATAGAAGAAAACAAGACAAAATCATCTGCGTTAAATTGAGGAGTTAAGCAGATTCCATGTAATGTATCAGTGTGGATGGTTTTTGATTTTTGCTTAGAGCAAAAACCTTCACAAAGCACTGCTTCATCTTGGAAAAAATGCTACTGCTCTGAAAAGTCACGTTAGCACTAATTACGAAGTCTATCTACACCTTGAGCAATAAGTAGATTCCTAGATGATATACCCCTGATAAGGGGGGAAAAAAAAAAAAAAGAAAAAGATTTCTAAAAGACTAGAAAATCCTCTTTTTCTCAAAAATATGGAAAGTTCTTTGTATGACATTGTCATCTAAACATTAATGTCTAGTCAAGGAGACAATAAAGTGTCTACAGATATTTGAGGTCCATTTTAGCCTACATATTAATGTTATTTTGTATTATTACACAGCTTATACTGAGGGATCAACATTATCACATTGTTCTTGTCTGAAATGCTGTTATTATCCTGAGGAAGAAAAATCTCAACTTTTCAAGCTAATAAATTGCAGAGATTCTTGGCAGAGAAAGGTGTTCAAATTTAGGTCTATGGGTATTATAATCAACTTAATTCTTCTCAGATTTTTTTTTTTATGTGCCATTATTCAGATTTTATGATGTCCCCAGAACAAGATTTGCTCCTGGACTGTTCATAATAATGCTTATGTCTTTCAACAGACAGATTAATAGCCTTAGATCAGAGATCAGTTTTGCTACTAAATGAGAATTCACCACAGAGATCCAACATGCCAGATTCTCTCATATGAATTCTCAAGGTCAAAAATGTAGAGAGAGGAAGCTTTTTAATTATTGCTCAGCTTCTCTGGCATTATGCAAAGGGCTGAATTGTAAATGACGACTGATTTGGTGATGTTTGCATGTGAGAAAAATTATTCTGGGAAATCAGATTATAAATATTATTGATCCCAAGGTCCCTAGGATATGTCAGTGTTAAAATCACAATGTAGCAAACTGAATTTGACATACAGTCTTTTCTATTCTGTCTTTTCACAGCAGATGAACTCTTTCCCTGTTTACTAAAATGTGTCAATATCCACAACAGCCTTTTCTGCACGTGATATAAGTACCTCCTTATAATTTGATGTTTAAGCTTACCTTCAGAAAGAAATAATAATAACCCATGCAATTTTAAGCATGATCATAAATGTCAATCATGCAAGAATTTGACAAATACCTTTACATTCAGGAAACTTTTACTGACAGAGGGGGAGAATAATCACTAAGAGATCCTCTCAACAGACTATCCTGAGTGTATCATGTGCATTGAAGTGAGTGCAGAACTTCAAGGATGGGCAAGTGCCCATCCAGGAGCAGCTGGGGAAACCATGGATGATATGAAGTTACAAATATAACAGAAACATATGATGATCCATCCTGAAGCAATCACCAGTCACAGCTTATCCTGTACTCATTCACACTGCAAAAGTGATTGGTCTAATGTTAAAACTCTTGTCAAATCGCTATCAAAATATTTGAATTTTCTCTCCACAGAACTGCAAAACTGCAAAGTATATCTCAGCAGTTCGGCGAATATTCTGTCTGTTCAAAAATGAGGGCATTACGCACTAACAGAAAAGATGAGACCATCTCTAGGTACTTTGTCTCGCTCCTGTTATTCAAGAGTTGTGTTGGCCTTATGACAAAAAAAAGAGCACAGCATAGCATAACAAAATTGGTCTTTATATTTTCAAGCCATGAACTAAATGCTTTCTCACTCATTTCTTAGCACAAAGAAAGACCATCTTATTTCGATTAGTGCATGCAAAGAAAGAGAAGGGGGGCTATTGACCATAGAAGACGTTTTCAGAGAAAGATATAGCTAGAGGTTCTGGGGTAGTCTGAACTTAGTAGAAAAACAGATTTAGAGTCACAAGTTCCAGGTAAACAGACCTTAGTTACCTGTGGGATTTTCATTGCTGAAAATGGACGGTGTATGACAGCCCTATCTCCCAGTATAATTATTTTGTAAATTTTTCAATATAAGAAGACCAGAGTAGGATTTTTCATGAAAGATCTTTCTCTCAGATCTTGGAAGAAAGCTAGATTTCAATCTAATATTTCAGGTAATGCAAAGGTAAGTATGGGTGCAGTGTTGCACAATTTAAACTTTCATATTAATTTAGCAAGTCTAACTGTTATCTCTGGATGCAGTTCCAAACTATGGAGGAAAGAACTCCTTCAGAAACACTTTTAAACAGGTATTAAAAAATATTTAATATGGTGTATAAGCAACTGAGCTTAAACTTTAAGGAGGTATGTCTTCAGAAATTGTTACCTTACGTCTTCTTTCAAAAAATGTTTATTCAACCAAATCCAGACATGGAAGTCTCTGTATAGACATAAAATAATTTTGTATTAATAGCCATATAATAACACTGTGTTTATTTACCAAATATATTTTTGAGGTCTCAGATACCAGGTCAAAAATATTAGAGATTCGTTTTCAATATTGGACAACCACTAGGTTTAAAAAAAACCCAGACCCCAAAACATTAAAGGATAATATAACTTATCAGTAAACGAACCATCAATCTTGAAGACCTTAATGATGACAATTTCCTCTGCTCAATGTATATACTGCACTTAAACATCTGTAGATTGTCTCGAAACTTCACTACACAAAGTAAAAGCCAAAATATGTAGCTGTAGGGGGATTGAGTGGACCTTGCACAGGAGATGCCGAGGAGATAGGCTAACTTAAGGATTCCTCTTTTGATCAAGGGACCTTTGGTAGCTGGGAGACTTAAACTTGGATTCCTCTCCCTCTCTGGTCTTGCAGAGCAGTTAACTCCCTGAAAAGGCAAGTTTTTCACATGCAACCTTGGAGCTTCAGCGAGAGGAGTGAACCAACCTGTTAAAAAGGCTCAGAAAGAAATAAGTTTTGTTTTCTTTCATGCCCAGTGTGTATGCATTGTCACTTTTGAAAATTTTCTTGTACCCTTCCACTGCCTGGTGTTTTGGGGGTACCTGCATTATCTTCCTTTACAATAGCTAAACAGAAATATTTACACTTGACATAACCGATCTTAAAGATAATCTCAGAAGTATGTGCAATACCTGCGTACTCGATTTTAAGTTGCAACTTTTCCAACAGAACTGTCTTCACTCAACGCAATGTGTGGCACAGGGCTGAGCTGTCAGTAGCCCATGGCCTGGTTTTGTAAGGCACGGTTATATGGCCTTGGCTCAGCTTTACTGAAAAATTGTTGAGCTGTGAGAGAGGATATAGGCTAAAGCCAAGATTTTCTTCTTGAGAAAAATAGAATCAAAGGCATAACAGAAATTGTTGAAATGGCAATAGGAACTGGAGGAATCAGAGAAAACTACTGATATGAAAATGGGTGAAATGCTTAAAAGAAGCAATGAGGGAAAAAATGAGAACTCAGAAAGATCAAGAATTAGCCTGTTCTGAGGACCAAGGAAGATCTAGCACTTTCCCACATGAATAACAATTCTCTGTGCAGCAAAGACTGATTAGATGCCGGTACTGGAGATGCTGAGTGTACTCATGTTTAGTCTGGTTACTCCTAGCTACCTGCTCTGTGTATTTAGCCAGTGAGTAATTGCTATACATTCGCAAACTGTGTGTAATACTACTCTGCACATGGTTAAAGGGAAGTAATAAATTAAGGGTTACAATTTCATGATAGCTCAAGTGTTCAATGAATGTAATGACGTCTCTAGACAAAGTACAGCAGCTTCTGGAAGAAAAAAACTTGCTTTTTATGTTAATAAATGGTGACAAAGAGCATTAATGTTATAGGCAATGAAAATCCTAATTTTACACTCTAAACCTCGGTCTCTAAGTATGTATATGGACATGCAATAGAAAGAATTTAATTGACTTATATAAACCTCATAAGCAAGTCAATTAGTATTCAAAATAAATAAATGTAAGGAGGAAAAAAGCCAATCCCAAACCAATGCAACTATGACTATATATTGGGTTACGCAAAATTAAACTCCAACAGAGTAAGTGTTTGTTAATATATCAACTAATCCCTTCCAGGGATACTCCAGCAAGAATTTAGTAAGACATAAATTGTTTAAGCAAAGATTGTTTAGAAACAGAGGGATGCCAAATAAATATATAGTACTTGAGTGAAGATTCCCTGCACCTTTCAGAATTGTTATTAGTGTGGCACAATATCATGTTCTAATAGCTACTAATCATTAGTCTCAACTCAATCTACTGGCTTTGGGGTAGGAGCTCTAGAGTCCTGAACACAGTCTTCTCTGCTACTTAATCATTAGAAACTGCAATGGAAGCCACGTAATTACATCTGCCACCTATTCACCTTTGAACTGATCATCACAGGTTTTTGAGAGTTGTGATTGGAAGAGACCTTTTTTTCCCCATTACCTTTCTATGTAAAGTTGTCTATATATTGCTTACTGCTAAACTCAGCAGTCTTTAAAAACACTGTGAGATTCCCAAATAGAATGTGGACCTTTGTTAGCAACTGTTTCCAGGTGGAATGGGAATACATTGTTAGTATTTTTGGTATCATAACCTGAGGTCTGGAAGCTGGACGGAAAGAGCTCAATTTTAATGAAACAAAAGCCTTCATCATCATTACCTATACTTGCATTTAAGAAAGAGATGCAAGCAAAGAAAGAATCATATTAAGTGGCTGATAATCTGCCTGGTCAAATAGGAACAATTTTATCATCATTTTTTTTAAATGCAAGAACAGAGCCTGAGACTTTGCTTCCTCCTGAAAGAATATGCCAAATAAGTTCTTTGTTTTTTTCTGGCATAATTTTCTGAACAGCTATAATCACTACACATACATTATCAAATTTCTTTCTTTGACATTTATCCGTCCACAGTGGCCTGATAAGGCCATAACAAGCCTGTACAACTACAAGGGTCCTGGACCACCCTTGATCTGTGTAGGACCACCTTGGGCCCAGTAGGATGCTATTATTTTGGTACTTTTATTTCCATGCTAGGATCCTTCCTCATTTTCAACCCTGTCTGTTATTCTTTCTCAGAAATTAATCTCACAGCTAGACCCTTGGAACCATTGACAGTTTCCTCTTTTTCCAAGATTCCTAGAGACAAAAATACTGGTCCCCTACTTTCAATTATAAATTCCTGGTTTCTTGTCTCAAAGACAGATAGTCTTTGAAGTTGAACAGATACCTAGATTGGGAAGGTTTGGAGAAAAAAAATCACTTTGTGATCTATAATGCGTTTATCTTCATTAGGTTTGTCATCATTCCTAAGTACCCTGAGCCTTGGTAAGGTTGCCTTAGGTCAGAATTTACCTGGGGCAGTTTCTTCTTTTACTAAGAAAGCAAAATGAAGAAGTGTAATGATTCTACATTCACTGCTAAAAAGTCTCCCAAGCCTTTGATTTATTTTTTTAAGACTGGACAGAATACCCAGTATAAATTGAGGACAACTGAAATTTTTCACAAGCAACTTAAAAGGCACAATCTAGCCTTTTAAAACTGTTCCAGTCCTGCTGATTTTGAAAGATGCTGTGTACTAGCAGCTGTTGATCTATTGAACATTTTAAAATATAATTAGTATGATGAATATGCCTATTTCAGAATGGGGAAAAGAAAAACAGTATCTTTTATTATGAGCCTCCAGGGCTTTGCTGAAAATCTAAGGTTTCTTTGATACTGTCAGATCAAAATCTTTTCATCTCATGTACATCAATATTAAAATTTTTATTTTTTTAAAAGATTAACACAAGAGCCTGAGCTCTCCAGCATCACTGATTTAAAATTTATATCATGTATTACATTACTTTCTCTTTGGATTTTTTGGTGAAGAATGAAGTAGACCAATCTGTCTAGGCTGTGAAATCATAAACTGAGTAAGTTAAAAAAATATAGCAACCTTTTTACTTGTTTGTTTGGGGTTTTCTTTGTTGAACATATGGAAAAATAAAGCAAACCATACCTGTTCTTACTCAGAGAAAAAAATTGAATGCATACTCATGGCACTCAGCATTCACATTTAAACCTCATTCAAATTTAACTTCATGTGGCATCATCACTCCTTAATCAAGTATCTAAATGCTTGCCCGATACTCTAAGTTAAAAAAAGCAGACAGAAGGAAAATATTATATTGGTTTCTGTGTGCATGGTGGGGAACATAGAAACATAATAACAGTTATGAGAAAATATTTTTTCCTTGAGGCTAAAACATATCAGAATTCATCATTATTGGATTTTCTGTGTGTGGATGTGTTTCTTGGTAAACAAGATTTATTGTTTCATAACCTTTCCCTGAAACTGTGTCTTCTAAGCTGTGGCAACATGTATACAGCAGCTTTTTTTTTGCATGTTTTAATTGATACCTCTAACTCCATAAAGTATTCCATCAGTGCTGTTCAAGACCTGAGAGTTTTAGATCTTAAGACAGGAGCTGTCTGTTACAATAGCAAGAGTAATGTGCCAAGACCCAAAACTGCAAGACACAGTAACTCCAGTTACATGCTTACATTAACATTTGCCTCTAAATAACCTGTTTATAAAAAAATTGCCAAGTATCTACAATTCCCTTCCAAAATGCAATATGAATAGAGAGTTTAAACTATACTTTGTGGAGGAGGTACCCTTAAGAAGAATGTGTTCTTGAATCACATCCATAGTATGAGACTATTCTTGTTACACCATAAGAAGAAGGGTGCAAGGCTGTAAGTGACATGTCCCAATACAGTAAACATTCACTGTACAGCTGACAGTAGTCCTAACTAATTTATTTTGACTATGCTGTAACTGTGCAACTAAGGTCAGAACTTGAACAATAACGAGATGAAGCATAAGATACATTCACGTTAGAAACATAAACCAAACAAAGTTAGCCACAAAATGGTTTTTTCGATCCTCTGACATTTCCTTGTATCGAATGCACATCTGGCAAACAATTAATCCAAAACTGCAAACTGAGGAACACAGATAGTAACAACTGTAGAGCACTTCTGGCCTTAAGGATTCAGATGACACTGTTCATGTTGACTTAAGGTCACTTAAGATGAGAAAGCGCATACATCCCACAGTGTTTTACAAGGTTACTATTATGTATTCAGAATCTGAATCAATTAGATATTCAGATACTGGCAAATAGGAGATCATGAGACCTATTTACTTAATTTTCATCACTGTCATTTAGTGAGGAAATGACTCAAATCCTGTTTGCATTCAAAGTACTAGGAAAGCTCTCACTGGTATAATATGAGACCAAATCCTAGACTCATTAAAACACTTTTCATTTAAAAGCTTTACAGAAAGCAATTTGCTGTTGCCGTACTACTTCTGGAAGAAGTTTGCATGCTTCTATTTTGCACAAATTTACTTTCTTCCTACTTCCATTTTCACTCCAAACCTGGTAACCTCTTTTATTAAAAAAAAAAAAAAAAATCAGATGAAATATACGCTGTATTCTCCTAATATTTCTTTTAGCAGAGCAGAAGCATAACCTCCCCCAAAGCGTGGGATGTGCATGACAAGATTCTTCCGTATGCAGGACTGACTATTATTGTCAATACCTTAAGGGCTCTTCAGACCTTTTTCTGCTGTTGTCCACCACAGTGTATTCAATGTACACATAAAAAGTATCTTTCTGTTTCATCCCTTCAAGTTTTTCTTACATCATGATGACTGAAAGATTGCCCAACAAGTTACATATCTACTTTTGTTAATTTTTGTGTGCAACTTAGGTACTCTGCGATGACCTCCCTCTACACTTAGTACTCCTCAGCTGTAATTTTGAAGGCTTTTAATTTTCATATTTTTTTTTTATATAAGAGACCATACCTGGTATCAATACAGGCTAGGGGTTAAAGAGAAGGATAGCAGCCCTGCCAAGAAGGACTTGAGGATGCTGGTGGATGAGAGGCTGGACATGAGCTGGCAGTGTTCACTCACAGCCCAGAAAGCCAATTGTATCCTGGGCTGCATCAAAAGCAGTGTGGCCAGCAGGCTGATGGAGTGGCTTCTGGCCCTCTACTTTTCTCTGGTGAGACCCTACCTAGAGTACTGCATCCAGCTCTGGGGTCTCCAGCACAGGATGGACACAGACCTGTTGGAGTGAGTCCAGAGGAGGGTCACCAAGATGATTGGAGGAATGGAGCACCTCTCTTACGAAGAAAGGCTGAGAGATTTGGAATTGTTCAGCCTGGAGAAGAGAGGGCTGAACTAATCACCCAAAGGATGATCTAATTGCAGCCTTCCAGTTTCTCAAGGAAGCCTAAAAGAAAGATAGAGAGGGACGTTTTACAAAAACATGTAGCGACTGAGCAATGGATAATGGCTTTAAACTGAGAGTAGGTTTAGATCAGTTGTTAGGAAGAAATTCTTTACTATGAGTGTGGTGAGGTGGTGTAACAGGTTGCCAGAGAAGTTGTGGATGTCCCACCTCTAAAACTGTTAGTGGAAGCCTGGATGGAAATCTGAGCAACCCAGTCTAGTGGAAGGTGTTCCTTAGTCATGGCAGGGTGGTTCGGACTAGATGATCTTTAGTGTCCCTTCCAACCCAAGCCATTCTGCGATATGAAAATTGTAGCAGTATGTTTGAAACAAAACACGCTTAGATCTTGTCCTCTAAAATAGTCCTCTGCTGTATTTATTCTAACAGATATCTCAGTAAAGAAGATCCAGCAGTCAAACTTGATAAACACTTTTAAAGAGAATACGAGATAATATAAAGTATATGGTTCTTATCAATCATAAAGGAAATGCACAGATAGATAAGAGTGCTTTAACCTTAATTAAGCTTTCAAATCTGGTCATGTCATTGAAAGCATCCTAGTAGCTTATCATAGTAATTTAAAATTGATTAATTTGTACTTTTAGAAATTCTTAGCAACATCATTTCAATAACAACTTTTAAAAATTTCAAAACAGATTAAAATTTATTTCAATAAAAATATTTAATTTTGCCCATATTATTTTCTTGATTTTCAATAGAAAAAATAAGTGTTGTATTTTTTGAGTAGATAAGACAGCGGCTGAACAGCTGTGTAGAAAGTATATATGTGATGGGCCTTGCAAAATCATAAAACTCTTTTCAAGGTCTCCCTCAAATCATAACTTAGACAAAAGTAGAATGCTTTCACATAGACTGTGAAGAAATGCCTTATGAAGCAAAACACTAGTGTTTTATGCAGTGAAGTAGTTTATGGAGGAGCTGAATGTGAAAGTGGTATATTAATAAATATACATTATTTCTTGGATGCAAGAGAGTTTGAAAATTGCATATTAAGGTCATTTGTATTGCGTGTGGATGTATTTAATGATGTAAATTTATATCTTACTAACTCTTTGGGGAAGGAAAAAATGTGAAAAATTAATGAGGATATTGTTCTGAGCATCTCTTTCAGCAACTCACAATAAACTCAGCCATTACTGTATTAATTTATCTTTACAATGGAGATTACTCCAAAAATGTCAACAAACAGCAAAACATTTCTAAAGCAATGTTACAATTCAGAATGCTAACCTGACTACAGAGATACTTCAGCAATTGTTAATAAAATAAAACAATGCTATTAGAGGATTACAGAATAGTAATAGTAATAGTATTACCTGTCTGTTGATTCAAGAAAAAAAATAAAAATAAGAAAAATAAAACACCATAGATTTTTAACAACACATTAACATAATAAACAATCTCCTTTTGTCAATTCTGTAGCATGCCAACAAATTCCAGAATGCAGATTTTTGGGGAATAAATGCCACAGAGCTGCAGGAGCGTTCGAAGCAAAATTAATGCTTTGTCATAAAGGTTATAATATAAATAGTCCCCCAACAAATTGCTGGTCGTACAATTGATTTTATTTAAATTAAGCCATCAAGAAAAAAAGGAATCTTCAAGGTTATCATGGAGTCTTTATTGTGTTAAATACACCTGAGTTTGGAGAAGCAATATGCATGTTTGTACATACATTCTTTCTGCTTCAGCCTCCCCATATTTGGATTGACATTGCAGCACTGACCCAGAGTGAGCACAGATGCAGGGTAGGATGGATATATTTAAAGCAAGTTCAGCGCTATCCACAGCCATGTGGTGTTTTTCACTGAGAATATAACATCCGTTAAGCAAACAAGATGGATCAGCACTATTGATAGCAACCTTTAGGCAAATGAGATGAATCAGCATTATCTTCTTACTGGCCCTGCATTCAGAATGATTCTCTTGAAGGACATAGGCTTGAGGATTTTACATCTTTTGCAGTGTCACGAGATAACAAGCAAAGCTGTTGATAACATCTAGCTTGTATGTGGCCCTGCAAGTGCACTGTGGAAATACACAATGTTTCAAACGTTCCACTGATTAAAGGAATTCCCAGCACTGTGAAACAACAAAGACATCTTAGTGAGTACTCTCTCACATGGCTATTGCCAAATATTTTTGAGTAAACTCAACCAGGGGATCTTGGAATTACTTGAAGCATATAGGTGCCACGGTATGATTAATGAACACATAATTGCAGCTTGTTTAAGTAAACACTTAAATAACTAGAAGCTATTTACAAACACAAATTTTGTCATGGTTCATATAGGGCCAGGATTTTTCCTTCTGAAACACCATACTGGATAAGAACAGGCAGACTACGCAAGCAAGAATTTATCTAAATGTATTTAAAAAGGGACTTGACTCAGTGTTATGTTGTGCTTTATTATTGGCCTGTTCAGAAAAAAAAAAGGCAATGCTGTAGCAGAGTAATGTCAGAGGTGAAATGGAACTATTAGTTTCAATGAAATTACTGCTCACTTATAGTAAGGCAACTAAATTTAAGATTCTTTGCTGCTAAAGATCTTTTAATATTATTATTATTATTATTATTATTATTATTATTATTATTATTATTATTATTATTATTATTATTATTTTTCTTCTCATCAGGGGCACAGTTGCTTGTGCTTGTGGATGAGACAGAGTAAGGGATCCAGGGATGTCAAACAATGACTGTTTGTATGAAAGATTTCAAAGAAACAGGAATGTGGAAAAATGTCTCAAGGACACAGAAAAATAAGTTGTTTAAGAACTAGTTTCAAATTCATGCAAAATAAAAGCTTATCCTGCCAAATGCATAAAACTTGTCAAGTCCACTAGATCTCTTAATTAAGGGATTCTTGGGAACATGAAAGAAGCCCCCTTCAAGGTATTCGAGCTTGCAGGTATCATGGCTAGTTCTTTTTCAGATATCATAAAATGAACAATGCACTTATTAAGCTTATAAAGCAACTTGAGAGAGCTGGAAATATAGGTAACTTTTCAGGGGAGAAATTATTTATAGTGAGGAAACATTTTAAAATTGGGGGTAGTGAAGAGTTAAAAATGGCTGGAAAAATTCACATTTTTAGTATAATGGAGCATAAAAAAGGACTCAGATATGTCATAATCCCTCAAAATCCCTTTCTTTAAAAATTTGTGGCTTTATACTACCTTAAACAGATCTTTGTAAACATTTTTCATAGGAATTAAAAATCTAACAATCTAATTATTAAGAAAATAAACCTAACAGTTCTGCAGATGATTTGGCTCTGTTCTAGTCCAATGCTGTTCCACATAGCATTGAGTTAGAAAACAATGACAGAATTAAATACAATCCTCGTAGCATTAGTTTGTAATCTGTTGTGATTTGAGGGGATTGTGTTGGATAAACATGCAAACAGAAAAGCACAACTCCCTCATTAGGACATTTCTTTCTTCTTTCTCCTATACACCTGACAGAGGCTGCTGGCCAAAAAACTGGTAGTTTTAAAATAAAATCCCAAATCTCCCAAAATAACTAAGCAGCCATTCTACTTGCCATAATTTTGGCAAAATATTTATGCCCTTCAAAAAAAAAAAAATGTCCAGAGTTCACATTTTCAGCACTTTCTGAAAAATGCACTTCTTCTCAGTTGTTGATCTGAACACCTGAACTGCGAATCCAGCCAAAATTATTAAACTTGAATCCAGTCAAAATTATTAAACTTGAAACATCCGATTCTCAGTGAGTAAAAGATTGGAAAGTAAGCCCTTCCTCAGATGAGATGTTTCTCCCAGTGGCAAACACAGAAGTAATCCTTAGTGCATTGCTGTTTCCTTAGAAGTACAAATGACAATATTGATGTGAGCAACGACTGCATGAACAGACTCAATCAAGAGCAGACTCAAACAAGAACAGAGGGCGCATGTTAACAACAGAGGCAATCAGCAGAGTCAATCAAGGAGAGCAGGTGCATGATAACAAGGTTTGTTTTGATCTTTGCTTATCTCTCCTTGTTTTATTTTTTTATTTTTTTTTTAATTAAGCTCAGTTCCCATACACCAACTGTTAAATGTTAACTGAAATA
The DNA here is from genome assembly GCA_013399895.1 of Serilophus lunatus. NCBI lineage: Eukaryota > Metazoa > Chordata > Aves > Passeriformes > Eurylaimidae > Serilophus > Serilophus lunatus. Next base: position 505,984 of record VXBA01004483.1, on the reverse strand, counting down.
AAAAATACTTACTAAAGCAAATGTTGCTCTGGGTCTTCCATTCACAAAAAACCCCACCAAAACCCCCAACCCAAACCAAAACAACAGAAAAGAACCCCCTCACAAAAAAACATCAAACCAAACCAAACAACCCCACAAAATAAATAATATTAAAAAACCTCAAAACACCATAAAGAAAAAACAAACAAAAAATACCACACACAAAAGACTTTAAACCTTTGGAAGTCAAGGCTGATATTTTAACGTAAAATATTCTTTTAAACTATACTGAAGTGGCCAATATTACCCTTACATGAGAAGAAATGAGTTTAGAAACAATTTCTGTGAGGCCCTTACTTCAGTGAAGAGAAAAATATCTTTGTAGTATCTGATCAATCTGTTCATTAATAGTCTCTTAGCTGAGCTAAAAGGATACAGGAAAATGTTAGACATGTAAATTAATATTTTCACTGCTCTTTTAGCATTGAAGGATTCGTGAATGCACACACTTTGTATTTATGTGTTTTAAAGACCTAGAAACTAATTCTGCTTTTCTCTCATGTCTGAAATACAGCATTTTAAATCATTACATGGCACTTAAGTCTAGGCATCCTGTGCAGGGGCAAGGGTTTGATTCGCTGATTCTTGTGGGTGTGCTCCAACTCAGGATATTCTATTATTCTGTGATTGATTGTGAGTAGCAAGCCAGCAAGATAAGGACCCCTGTCCAGGATGCCATGACAAGTGTCTGAGTAGTCCTTTAACTTCAGTGCACTTCTCAATGCCCACATATATTAAATAAAAATTAACCATATCAGTTTATTACCAAATAAAAATCTGTTGAACAGCTAATGCTCCTGAGAATGACTGTAATCCTCTTCATGAATTTTATTGCTGGTGGGAAGTGAGATAGAAATTGCCTTACAGAGAGAATGGAAACTTTGAATATCAGTTGGTTGGTTTGGCTTTGTGTAAACTCTATCCACATTTTACTCTAATCAAGCCCAGCTAGGCAGGTTGGTGGGATTAATTCAAGAGTATTCCTTCCCTTGCTCTGATACTACTGCTATTGGTTTATCAAATGTCATCTCTATCCTGCAGTAGAGAGAGGATAAGAAACACACATTCATATCACTGGCTCACTCACTAACATTGCTTCTAATTCGTCTATTTCTACACCTGGACAGCAGAGGCCATCAAAGAGCAATTAAACAACAATTCCCGATCTGAACTTGTTTTGAAGCCTAAACTCTCAGAAGTAGTAAGTCTAGTAGGAATTTCAATAAAATGAAATAATGTGAGTTATTTGTACTTGGGGTATTTAGGAAAATGTAGTCACTTCCAAATGTACAAGAAGAATCTCACTTCCCAAACTATAGAAGACTCATTAAAGAAAATGTGCATAAACTATACATAGTAGTAGATATAATCGTTATAGTAAAGAAAAACACTCAGGATATCTAGTTATGGAAAATTTTGGGAATTCTAGCAAAAGGTTTGGGGACCTTGAACAAAATTTCATGGGAATTTTCCAGTTTATATTCTAACAGAAAATGTCTTACTTTTAAAAAGGCTCCTTAGCTCCCTAGTAAAGCAGCTCATGTAGGATGAAGTCAGATAGATGTCACACCAGCATGTGCGCATATTTGCCTCTGCTGCTTCGGTGGCTGCTCTTGCGTTCAGCAATTTCATAGGTGTCATGGATAATTTGGACTTTCAGTGGCTCCATGCACCACATAGACTTGATCAGCTGAAGCAAGTCTTAACATCTTTGACTTGTGAGATGGTGCTACATCTGATATGGCCAAGAGTAGCAAAGAACAGTTTCTGGTCTGATAGAAACTCCCACTGCTTCACTATGATTTCAATTATTTGTTTGTTTGTTTGTTTGTTCTTCCTCCATTCAAGAACACATGATATATTCCATGTATTTATTTAAGTGCAAAAGGAAATTTTTAAGGATGTCTTTGTCAAATAGAAACTAAATAACCCCTGCTCAGTGTTTGAACTTCTGAAACTTAGGAATGACACTTAGGAATTGATATAACATATCACCAACATAGAGGCAAGAGCAGAGAGAGATTTAGAAGTAGATTCAATAAATGTTCAAAGATGCCTGTATCCCAAAAGGAATCTTGGGACATAGCAAAGGACAAAGACAAATGAACAGAACTTACACACAGAATTACATAGAATTAACAAGGTTGGAAAAGACCACAGAGATCATCGAGTCCAACCTTTTACCTAACTTAACAACCTATCCAACACCAATCCATCCTCTAAACCATCTAAACCATGTCACTGAGTTCACCATCCAACCTATCCTTAAACACATCCAGGGACGGTGACTCCACCACCTCCCTGGGCAGCCCATTTCAATGGGAAATCACTCTCTCTGTGAAAAAGTTTCTCCAATTATCCAACCTAAACCTCCCTTGATGCAGCCTAAGACTGTGTCCTCTCATCCTGTCACTGGGAGCCTGAGAGAAGAGACCGACCCCCGCCTGACTACAGCCTCCTTTCAGGTAGTTACAGACAGCGATAAGGTCACCCCTGAGCCTCCTCTTCTCCAGGCTGAACAACCCCAGCTCCCTCAGCTGCTCCTCATAGGGCTTGTGCTCCAGCCCCTTCACCATCCTCGTTGCCCTTCTCTGGACACATTCCAGCAACTCAACATCTTTCTTAAACTAAGGGGCCCAGAACTGGACACAGTACTCAAGCTATGGCATCACCAGTGCCAAGTAAAAAGGAAGAATAAATTCCCTGGTCCTACTGGCAACAAACTTGATTATACAGAAAACATTTTGCAGCCTCATTATCTGAAAAGGAAGATTTTTTTCATCGTTCTCATACCTTAAAAAAATACACCCTTCCCCTCCAATTTCCCCATTTGCTTAACTATCATATATGCAATTTAAAACATAATAGGAGAAATGATATTTAGCTCAGATTAAAGAAAACATATTATTAATAACAGCTGTTATTGAGTTCATTGACCTATAAATTCCTACCTACCACTTTGGCTGTTTAAGAAAGCACAAATTTTGGTCATTTTCTTTAGGACTACGTCCCTTCACAATTCTGCCTTTCCAAAATTGGGCTGGGAATTTAGGCCCCAATTCCTGTGAAAGTGGAAACCCTGCACCATTCAGGAAAAAATCAAAATGTTACAGAGTCTTGTTTCAGCAAGAGAAATGCTCATTAGAGAGTGTTTCTTACTGGAAGCAGGTTAGCTCAAAGAGGGATGGCTTCAAGCACATGCTAACATCTTTTAAGAGCTTCCCATTTAATAGTCACAGAATTTAAACTTGAACAACTATCCAGAAGCTTCTAGGGACTTACAAACACTGAACCAAATAATTTGCTGCTTTTTCATTATTAAAGCTCCTCATTAACAACTATTTCACTTACACAGATTTAATTCAAATAAACAAGATAATGCTATATTTTGCAGGAGACATTTAAAGGCCCTTCAAATCCCAAGAAATGAGGCATCAACAGGATTAGCAACTCTTTTGGTGTCCCAAAGTACAACAGGTCCAGTAATACTAAAGCATTTGGTAGAGGGGAAAAAAAACAGAATTCAAGTTTAATTTCAAATTATTTTATCACCCTAGGAGGTCGGAATGGATATAGTTGAATGAAAACAGAATAGCTCTTCCTATATTCATTTTTGAAATGCATGTATCAGAGGTGCGGAAAAAAAACAGAACAAAAATCATTTAATGTGACATGTGCATAAGCTTTTGCATATCTGAAAGGATCTTTGCAGATTAAAATATGTGAAAAAACAGAGATAAAAATAAAGTGTGGTGTTTTCACTTATAAACAGTAAAAAAAATATGCAATTACTTTGCCTAGAATACACTGAGGTAAAACTTTGACTGGCAAGATAGTTATTGAAAAATTGAGTCCTCTAAAACAGTATTGTAATTAAGCACTTTCAAACAAGGAGATACATAGATTTTTCTATGGTTTTTATAACACAGGCCCATTAAAAATGTTCTTGGATTCTTAGACTGGGTCTGATCAAGGTTGGAAAATCATAGGTTAATGCAGTAAAGATCTAATAACCTCCATGGAACCAAATATGTGTTTATATAACTGCATGGCATAAGCAATGGGCCATAAGGAAGTCAGGTTGGGCCTATGAAGGCATTATAATAATATAAATTCTTTCTGATTACTATTTTCTCAATGTGGGAAAAAAAAAAATGGTTCTAACACTAAAGACATCTCAGGCGTGACACAGATTTACCAAAAGGTGAAATAATTCTAATACAATAACACTTCAACATGAAATGTCCCTGGAGTTATAAGGACATATGTAAACAATCCCAATACAAATATCTAAAAATATAAAGGCTATAACAGAAACAATAAAAACAATCATGTTGTTATTGTGCCATTTCTAAAGGGCATGCTACTAGCAGAAAATGACACAAATGACAGAACTCTAAGAATTTCTTATTGCTTGCAAGATTCATGACATCACCTGGAAATTGGAGATTTGTCTGCAAGCCACAGCTGACCAAAATTATTGTAAGATGGGCACAAATTCCTTCATTTTCAGTATTTGCGGATGTTCAGAAATAGGTGATGATATAGACTACTGTATTGCATAGTACAATGACATTGATTTTTAGCTAGAAATACTGTAACTTGCCATTCGTTTTGACTCGTGTGCAATAGAGTGATTCTGATATTGCTACAAAATTGTTATGTTGAGATCTGGTAAAACATGAGTCTAAAAATTATTTATTTTACAAGATATAATGATGAGCAATTGTTAGAAGAACCTTAATTCTTAAGTTGTGTTCCCCTTTTCCTTCTCTTTTAACTTTCAAACCTACCATCTATTCTTTCTCTCTTCATTTTCTCCTTCAAAATTTTCCTTCAAATATTTTCTTTCAAAATTTTCTCCTTCATTTTTTCCTTTCAAAATCCAGCTGAGATGGGAATGAACTGACTATACTCTCTTATCATACAACTTCTGTTAGAACCAGGAAGCAAACACATAATACATAAGAATATTTTGAAATATTTGGAAAACAGGTAAAATTATGGACAAGTGGTATCACATAATATAATTGCTTATTCCATTTGAAGACTATTAGCAGAAATTCTTCTTTCATCTGCAGACTACAGTACCATGGTATTAGTTTCTCTTATATTTTACATATAATGAGCAATGCATACAATGAGCAGACCTAGTGAACATCAGTTTTGGAAAAGTAATTTGAAAGAATTACCCTTAACTGTATAATATCCCATACATTTGATTAAATGTATTTGGCAATATATAGTTGTGCATGTATTTAGACCATCTTCTCTTACACCAACCATATTACTCATTTGACTTAAGGGAAATCTATCCTAGCTACAGCTTAACATAAATGATCATTCTCAAACAAGTGATTTTGAAAAAAATGTTAAGATACACTTTCCACCTGCTATTGCATTTTCTCTTGTCATGTTAAATACAAAGTCACTATTAGAAGGTAGCTGTTATATATCAGCACATCCAGACATCATATACCTCAGTCAAGGGAAAATCCCCATGGCCTGATTTTCCTTGCTTGTACATTTAACAAAACTAAAAATCTCTCACTGTGCATAATGGCACACCTAAAAGTAATTGTCAGCTTGAAGAGAGGGACTGATAAAACACCATGCTTCAGGTCTCCATTTTGTGTCCAATTTCAAACAGACAGACACTTTGAGATCATTTTATTATAGACTCCTGTTAGCAGTGAATCCATCCTGAGGAGTTTGGAAACCACTTGAACACTTGTCCTAAAAACACGTACCTGCTTATTTAATCTTTACCAAAAAATATAATTAATTTCTCTATTTATGTTCATTTTTGATTACAAATAAAACCACTGAAGCTGAAGTGATTTCAATGTAGTTTAAGCTAAAATAGGTTTATAGATATAAGTTGTTGTTTTCTGAATCCACTCATGATTCTATCTGTCCCTATTTTATTTGCTCTGCTAACAAGAAGATTGAAAAAAGTAACTTTTAATTACCTTGAATGTGCTATTTCTGCACAATGGCAAAGTGATTTTACCACTATGGCACAAAGGTTGTATAATAAAAGTGATGTTATACAGTTAAAAAAAAAAATGATGTAAAAGACTGTTATATACTGATCTACATATTTAGTGAACACAGGGGTGGAAGTTACATTATGCCTCCCTCCACAACAGTTTTGATATGATAAAAGTCCTAAAAATCTGATTAATGAAAACATTCAGGTTGAATTCCTCAGTGTACCCGGAACTGGAACTTACAGTAAAACAGTAAGGGAAACTGCCAGTGATTGTGTCCTTCAGTCATCTTCACTGGGACATCACTCCTGCTTAAGCTTTGAAATCAGTCTGATTTTTCCTAGCTCTTTAAGTAAGTTGAGCATTCTGTGTATTTTCAGGAGTTACCCTCCAACAATATGCTTTTCTGTTATTATTTTTCAGAAAAACCTTGCTGTCCAAAGTTGGATCACCTTTACTCTTGCATGCCAAATTTAACGACAAAATCAAACTAAAGAGCCATAACTCCTTTCTATTTCCTTGGCCCTCTCCTGAAAGCTGATGATCAAGCACAGTTTGTTGGTCTTTTTTTTTTTAATGTTTTAAGTACTTTTTTCCCAAGATAAGAAATTATCTCATATTAAACAAAGATATCAGGTTTTAAATTATAACTAATATTTTGCACGAATGAAGTCTAATTATCCGTTAATTTTCATATTGCTATCAGCAGAAATAGGAAAAGGTGCATTTTAGAGGTGTATGTGTCATGCTAGATGCAAGAAAGGAGTAAGGCTGCTGCTGCTCTGCATCCTCAGATCTACCAATATTAATACTGAAGACGTGCTCCCAGGAGGCACACACCCAAAAGCCCACATATACCTTATGTGTGTATATATATATATATATATATATATATATATATATGTTGACATGGCTGTCCACGCAGATCACAGAGAGAAACTCAGAGTACCCAGAGGTACATAGACAACACTAATTGCCTCATCCTGCTCCTCTCTGGGACTAGGCAGGATGGAGGCCTGCTTTCAAGAATATGTGTTTCTCTCTCATCTATCTATCTATCTATCTATCTATCTATCTATCTATCTATCTATCTATCTATCTATCTATCTATCATCTATCTATCTATCTATCTATCTATCTATCTATCTATCTATCTATCTATCTCTGTAGGCATTGACTCTTAAGTCTAAAAGATGACTGGACAGCTGCTCCTCGTGACTCACAGGGACTTATTTGCCACCTGTTTGCTGGATGACATTGTCTCTTCTGGGACGAACCTGGGTGGCGGACAAGGCAGCTGTTCCTTGGGAGGCCTTTATTTTGGTTCCCCACGTATCCCTGTGCTCTTCTGGGCTTCTGTGGAAGGGATGATGGCTCATGAGATCTGCCTGGGAGTAGCCCAGCAGGGGATTATTTGGACTTTCCTTCCTGCCATTGTCTGTCTGCTCCTCTGTGGATATACAGATAAGCTTTATCAACAGTAATGAAATGGTCTGCATCCAAGTGAAATGCTCTGCTGAAATCCCACTTTTTAAAATGTTTCTGTACCTCTTGTACTAGCAGCTACAAACATCTCTTAGATGTTGAGCTGATTTGGGCTGGAGTAGAGTTAATTTTCTTCACAGTGGCTATTATGGGGATAGGGTTTGGATTTGTGCTGGAAACAGTGTTGATAATAAAGAGATGCTCTTGTTATTGTTGAGCAGTGCTTACACAGAGACAAGGCCTTTTCTGCTTTCTGTACTGTCATACTGGTGGCAGAAGAAAAAGCATGTGAGGCTGGGAGGAGACACAGGTGGAACAGGTGACCTCAAATGACCAAACGGTCACATGCCATATGATATTGTGCTCAGTATATAAGGCGAGGGGAAAGGAGGAAGTGTGGGGCATGTTTGGAGTGATGACATTTGTCTACTCTAGTAAGTGTTACAGGTGATAGGGCCTTGCTCTCCTGGTGATAGCTGAATACCTGCCTGTCTATAGGAAGCAGTAAATTAGTTCCTTGTTTTGCTTTGCTTGTGTGTGTGACTTTTTCTTTCCCGATTAAACAGTTTTTGCTGATAAGTTTTTTTCTAGGGAACTTTAAAATGTTGCTGTTTATGCAACAGAAAATGTTTATAAAATGTTTGTATGCAGAGCAGAAACATGGAAACATATACAGACTTTGTATCCCAAATGAAATGAGAGAGTGGTGAGGTATATAAAAATATGTAGATATGGATTACACCAAAAAATGACTGGCTGTCTCAGATTTTCATTCCTTAAATTTATTTCACTTGAAAGCGTATTTGAATTTTGAAAAGTAAACAGTACTATTGTTTGCATCTTCAGTAAATGCCATTCAGAATACTTCCAGCCTCCACCTTTATGTCTGGATGTTCTTTTATTTTTGTGTTTAAAGCTGTTGTAGGAGCAAAATCACGTTCTCCATATCTACATTCCTCCTTTCACAGAGAAGAATTTATTTTTCTCTCTACTAAGGAAATCCCTTTCAGAACTAATAATCATTTCATATTGTTAGAAATGTTTAGTGCACAGAGGTAGAGATATTCCATGGGGATTATTTATTTAGACAAAGTGGCTATATCTACGTTAGCTGTAGAGTCTGTACATTATAGCTTGACTTCATCAGTTTTGTAGAAGAAAGGAACTAGTGCAGACTTCACTTCATATATGTGTCAAAGCATTTTATTTTAGGGTAACTAATGTGGTGTCAAGTTAGACTAGTCTTAGTAGTAGTGCATTGAATGTGCATGTTCTGATTTAGTCACCTCTTAAAGAAATACAGTGTGTGCAGCGGCAAAGCACAGCAAGCAGGGGCAGTTGGTAAATTGGCCTCACATGTAAACCTCTAATCTGAGTCGAAATGTTAATATGAACAATTCCTGCGGCAAAAAGGAAAAAAGGAAAAAAGTCTCACGAAACTTTAGTATTAGAATATATAAACCAGATAATGGTCTGCAGAGGGAGAATAAGTACAGGATGGTCTCTACTCCAGTTTAAAAAAAGACTGGACATGGCACTTGCTGCCATAGTCTAGTTGAGGTGTTAGAGTATGGGTTGGACTCGATGATCTTTGAGGTCTCTTCTAACCTAGTTATTCTGTGTGATACTCTCAGCATTTAACTGGCTATAAAAATTTACCAAATTTAAAAATTTTATAGAAGTTTGGTTTTCTTCTCTTTGTTTACATCTGTCTTCCCTGATTCTTACTGAGGTTTTTGTGGTAAATGTATAAGATTTAAGGTGAAAATCTATTCATCTTATCCCAAAATCAAAATTTCTAGAAAAGGTTTACCGATTTGTTGAAAACAATCTTACCATGGGTTTCAGATGGGATATTCTGCGATGACTTTAAGATTTGTGTCTATAGATAATAGAATGAAAGAAAAAATAGGTCTAAAGGTGGCTTTACAAGTAATGCAACTAGTCTGAAGTGACTGTAGAGATATTTTTATATGTATGATTTAAAATATACTGCTAAAAGGTTAAATTATGTATAACTCATATAATATGCTAAAGGCTCCAGTTTCTTAAATAGAGCAGCTCTGTATTTTGTGAGTATTGGCAAATCTTGGGGCAATAGTTGTTCCTTTACAAGTTGCCTTATTTAAATCATGAATTATCTAAAAAAGTATCTCCCAAGGGCCCATTTTTCAAAACTCATTTTGGAAAATGTTCTGTTTTGAGGCACAGTTGCCTCTAGCTAAATGCTTCTTGACTAGAATACCTCATCTAGAGCTGTATAGTTAAGATACAGCTTTTCAGCTGGCTGGATTATGTCTTCTAATTGCTCTACTTTCATTATTTGAACTCATGTATGCTTAATGTGAAATCCTTCTAGTTCTTTTGTGATGTCCCTGCTTTTCGACATGGTTTTCAAAAAGCCAGGAGCAACTTTGCTCATCACATGCTGTCCTTCTACTATCAGTGCAAAATCAACAGAAGCAATAGTAAAGGTCAGTCTTGGTATTTGTGAAAAGCAATGTCTGCCCTGTTATTACCACTGTCATACTGCTTTGTTGTGCCCTTCTGTACCTCTTCATTAGAATTAGAACTTTCCCTTTTTTCATGTTTGCTTTAGGACAAGTGATATTTCTTCTAGGAAAGAACTTCATCTTATCTAAAACAGACACAAAAAATTTTCAGGGTAAGAGCTATTCTTAGAATTGTCTTGTTTCCAAGATACGGGTTGAAGACTTATGCTCTGTGTTCAGTCTGCTTGTCTACACACCTGTTTTTCTTGTTTCTTTTGAAGTATACTCCCACAGATACAACTTCCCATATGGTGGAGACTTCTTAAGTATTTGAAATAACAGTCAGACACTTTGATCTTTGAAAATAATACTTGTGAAATAATCTGCAATCCTTACTTCAGCACAATTTCTCTTGAATTAGAATTAATCACATTTGTAAATCTTCAAGGCTATTTCTTAAGTAATGCGACCTAGAGAACACACAGATATCAATTTATAAGTATATAAAATATAATTGTTCTAATGGCAACTGCAGAAATGGGAGCTTTGCCTTCTCCCAGGAATAGTTATTGTTTGAGAATCTGGCTGATAAAAGGGTGCATACATTTATGTACAGACACTTCAGCCTAGAGCAAGTGCTGTATTTGCAAAAAGTTTTAGCCGAAGTTTTTGTTTAACATCTCTATTACATTATTTGATTGGACAACGGTGTTTTCACTTCTTGCTTGCTAAGAAAGCCATCTCTATCATCTTTCTCCCAAACTGATTATTTTTTTCCCAGCTTCTGTAGTCCAAAGGCTCTAACCCCTGCGGTCTTGCTATCACTTTGGGGCCTTGAATCCCATTTCTGATTTCCATAATTGACATGAGTCTTAAAGAGAACACTTCATGTTTAAGTCCATACCTGATTTACTTCAGCTCTTCATTCAGATTTGAAATACTGTATGCATTCTTTTTCCTTTGTTTCCTGTTTTATAAACAGAGGTCATTTATGCAATTTGTATAGTATGATTTGATATGTCTATCAGATGGTATTGCCTTAGTAGATACTATGAGCTTGATGGAGCTCTCAGCCTATCAGTTCAGAGCTAATTAGGACTCTGCAGTTTATCTTAAGTGAAGTATCAAGGAAGAGAACTTAAAACATAAACATATGCTTTTAAAATAAACAAATACAGTGATATGTCTGATGTTAAGGAAGGGGTGTTGGGTAGGAAAGACATTAATGGGCCTAAGATGTGTCAAAGAATCTCGTTAGATGCTGGACCTCAGTAATCATAATTGTTTTGAAGAACCAGTAGTAAATATTGCCTGAGGAAAGGTTCCTGTCTCCGTCTCTGGAAGTCTTTACAAAAATATTAGAAAAGCACATTAAGAATAACATGTCTAGAAAGAATTGCTCTAGGTAGGAGGATGGATTTGAAATTTTATTTCAAATCTACCTATGAGAGCAAATAGATTTTTAACTCCTTCATGCCCTGATCAAAGAAATTCTAACAAGGCATAAATGCAAATATTCCATCAGGAAGGGTTTTCAAAATCACAGAGCATTAGACTTTATGCTGATGATCCTGTAAGACTGAAGTATGTCTTACTGAAATCTTACTAAAGTCTTGTCTGCATTTATAACTATGAACATTAACACTTTTGTGGACCCTCACATCTCCACATTTATGACAATAGATCTATGAGCCTCACAACGAGTCTCATCCTCGCTGAAAAGAAGGCCAGCAGCCATTTTTAGCAGGTTGAAGGGCATGATTATCCCTCTTTTCTCAGCACTGGTGAGGCCACAGACAGTGCAGGATCTATTTCTGGGCTCCCCAGAACGTGAGACATGAACTTACTGGAGCAAGTCCAGAAAAGGTCCACAAAGATGATTACAGAACTGAAACATCTTCTGCATGAGGAAAGATTCAGAGAACTGGGACTGTTCAGCCTGGAGAAAAGCAGACTCAGTTATCAATTTGTACAAATGATGGTTGGGATTGAGGAAGAGGAAGGTAGACTCTTCTCAGTAATTCCCAGTGGCAGAACAAAAGGCACAGATTTTTAGAAACCCCCCCCAAGAAATACAAACACAGGAAATTCCACTGAAAAAAACGATCTACTTTTTTTTTGCTGTGAGGACAGTCACACACTGGAACAGGTTGCAGAGAGAGGCTACGAAATTTACATTCATGGAGATATTCAGAAACCCAACTAGGTTTCTCAAAAAGTTCTGGAAACCCATGTCCTGAGCAACCTGCTTTAGCTTACCTGATTTAAGCACTAGATGATTTCCAGATATTACTTCATCCTAAACTGTACCATGATTCAGCTAGTAGCTATTATTGGTAACATACTCCTGGACAGAGCTGGGAGCGCACAATTGCTGTCAAACATCTGAGATGACTGAGTCAGTGGCTTTATGTCCACAGCAATGCTCTCCAGCACTCAGCCCATCAGGCCAGCACCACTTACAGCCTCTGTTCAGTGCTTCTTGGTAGAGCCACGAAGCAGCAGTTTATGCCACTCTAGAATACCCAAGAAAATCACCTGCTTAGATTAAGCTGCATCCATCCTTGCATCCACACTCTTCTGCACAGTTCACTCCATGGCTTGAGATATAATTGCAAGAACATGTTTAGAGAAAGCATTGCAAATACTTCAAACCTGACGTATTTTTTTATGCTATGTGTTGGCACTCTGTAAATGGCACCATAAAGCAGCAAGATGGATGTTATATAGCAAAGAGGAAAGAGTTGTACAAATTACATTTAAAAATAACTGTAAAAAAAATCTGTAATTTCAGTACTTTCCATGAAAAATTATCTGTACAGCAAGAAAAAGAATTAATCTCCAGACAAATGCAGATTAGCATTCGAGCAATGTTTAGTGAAAACTCTGCTTAAAATTCTGAAAGTTAATTTGAAACAGGATGTTCCACATGTACTGTTAGGGCAGTGGTTTAACAAAGAATAACATGGCTGAATTAATCAACTGTTTTATTCTCACATGAATACACAGAGAACTTTCAAGGATAGTCATGCTGCAGGTGTCTTGTTTCGACTTAAAGTTAATTCTAGATAATAAGACCTCAAAGAGCGTGACTTTTTCCTCAAGTAGAACTCCCTCAGGGTGTCGCTGCTGATTGGATGAGATGAAAACTAGGGCTATAAAAATGAACACAATGCAAGCATCTTTAATTTCAGCAGTACAGTATTTGGACCACTGAATTTTCCCTTGCAGCTGACTGTCAAATCCATTTTGCTCCAGTGTCCAATGCAGTGGGTTCATATGAATCATAACTCCAGGCATTGTAAAAGAGTGTATTTTCACCCACAAATCTTAGGCAGATTTAAGAGGAGAACTATTTCTTAATGTCCTGAAAATAGGCACTATTTCCAGACTTCATCTGCATAGAAGTAAAAATTCACATTATGTCCACCAAGTTGGAAACATCTTCGCATACCTGAATGAAAGACGTGTGATTTTGTTACACGGAAACAGAAATTGCATACATGTCACAGGTACTTCCTTGAAGTTTAAGGGTCGTCAAATTATTCATGTCTGGACACAAATAACCCTGTATTGTGTTATGTAGATATGTCAAACTTCTGAACTGGCTGGAACTCTTTGGTGGATCTGCCTAAGATTTTCTCATTACAAGTCCTCCAAAGAAAAGGCTTCTAAGCTCAAATGCTAAGTCTTATTAGAGTATGAAGTGAAGGGAAAAATTTATTGGGGGAGGAAAAGATGCCAGCAAGACTAAAGACAAGAGAAATAAATGAAATGCATAACCATCTGTCTTGTATACTGAAGAAAGAGAGCTTCTTTCTCTTCAGATAGTTTTCTGCCCACCCAGCAGCTCGTTTGGAGAAATATCTGCTTTGCTGTCCACATCCCAGGAAGGTTTCTCAGTGCTGGTCATCTCTCTCTGCTTGCTGCCACATTTTAGGAATTACAGATTTTCCTCTCCTGGGCATGAGAGTTCACCTAATCAGTTCCCTCTCTTGCCCAGAAGAACATGGCCAGCATACACTGTCACTGCAGCTTCCTCAGGAAAGCTAATAGAGATCCATTTTCTTCCCTAATCTCTGGCTTTGCCACCACACCACAAACTGTGAAGTGCCAGGGTTTTGTCCACAATCTCACTGATTCCGTGTGAGATGCAAGGATCTGGAGGAAAACAATCACAAGAAATGTAACTATTCCCTTCCCTTTCAACTTTGAAATTTGTTCTTTGAGATACCAGGATAAGCATCCAATGAAAATCAGTATTCGATTCCAAATGGATTGGCTACATCTAATGTTTGAACTTGGTATTATACAGCTGTGATAAAATACTCCTCAATACAACAGTATACACAGTTCTATTAACAGCCATTTAGAATGTGAATAGGAGTATGGTGTTATTTCTGAGGCTGAACTACTTCTGCTGAAAACTTAATTTAGGCAACAGAATTTCTCCAAGGTGAAAAATATAATCTGCAGCTTCCTAA
>VXBA01004483.1:449070-481685 GCA_013399895.1 Serilophus lunatus | reverse complement strand
AAAAGAGATACAACATCTCAGAAAATATTTATTCTGGGACACCCCGAATAACACAGAACCAAAAATATTCAAAAAAAGGTGTCACTGGAAAAAGCTTTCCAATTACCAGGTGCTTGCCTGATGTAGGACAGGAAGTACAGTTTCATCAGATATCCTGTCTTTACTGAGACAGACAAGAAAGTAATGTTTTCAGCCAATTATCTTCCTGGTATCCTAGACATCCTCAGTATTTTCAGCTATCAGTGATTTGTCACATAAAATGAGATGTTGGAGAAGGCTATGGAGTCTACGGCAGTCTACCTTGCAAGCAAATGCTTTTTGTTACTTTCATACTTGCTTAGGGCTAATGTAAAGATGAGTTGCTCTTTTGCCCATCTTCAAAGGATCTTTGGGTCTTTATTTTTAAATTGTCCATAACCTGTGAAAACAAGAGCTTTTCAGTGCTCACAGAAAGAAGAATTATAAGGGTAATCAATTTGAAGCAAATAACATGACACTTTTGAGCACATTTTTTGAATAAAAACAGTAAAAAAATCATATAAAGCTTACATATAGCAGTGGCAAGATTAACAAGCTCACATTGTAGAAGACAAGAAATACATTATGCTAAAGCTTTTTGCTGTGGCTAAGGATAGTTCTTTTCAACAGAAGCAGTGAAAGGTAGTCCATGGTCCTGTGGTAAATGAAAAATTGGTGGCAAACTATGAGTATAGATTTTAATGACTGATTTTATTAGTGCTGTTATGACCCACTCTATAATCTGTCCCTGGAATAATTTTTCTGTGAGCTTTCTGGGGATTAGGCATGCTCATGCCCCCCCTTGAATTGAGTAAAAACTGTGCAGTGAAATCTTGTGCAGCTCTGAAAAATGTATGCACTCCTGAAGGAAGAGCAGAACACCTTCTGTGCAAACTTTCTCAATCACTTTACATATTATTGAATAAATGCATTTCTAATAGCCTTGAGCATTAAAGCTGTTTTCTGATATGAACTAAAGTTATTTTTGTGCCTAAGAAAACCATGTCGTGCTTTTTATGAGATCTGGGGAGCAAAGACAATCCCTCAACATTGCAAAACATATCCTGAATTTTCATTAAAAACTGAATCCTTTCGTTAGAGGATAAAAAGCCCTTCTCAATTTTATTCTTACATCCAAAATACGCTGTCCCTATCCAAGTGCATAAACCTCCATTTTGGCTGTAGTGGTAGTTTTAAAGGGATCGTAAGATTTCTTGTTGAAATACCCATGAATCTAAAGTTAAATAAAAAGTCAATTTAGAGATCATCTCAGAATTGTTTGCAGGCCAGGTACCTCAGTGCTCAGATATCTCATAAATTATGTGAGCCAAGTAAATCTGATCAGAGAGCAGAGCTGTGGCAAAGGGGACAAGTTAGACTTTCTACTACCTAGTTCACAAAAAAAACTAAGTGTACCTAGTGGTCTTCGGCTAGCATAAAGACATTGCAACCAACATACCCTGAGCAATACTGTAGAAGTTTAAAAAATAGTGAAAATCACTTAAGAAAATATCTTTATATGAATATTATAGTTAGTACAGTTAAACAACAGTATGACAATCTGTCTTCTTTAAGAAATAATGAAAAAATAAACCTGCTTTATCTCCAATTTTAAACTCCTCTCATCTTCTAAACAAAAGTGATTCTCCCACCCTTTTCCACTGAAAATTTAGGAAAAAAGATAGGGAAGAAATAATAATATGTCATTTTCACTATTTATTTTTCCATCTGTAAAGGTGGAAAATCTGGATGGGTTTTGAATAAAAGACAATGCTTAACTTCTTGTTCCTAAACTTCTTCTTATTCTCATATCCTACAGGAATAAAAATATTCAAAGTAGTGAGAGAAAATAAAGAAAAACAACTAAAAAAAGAATGCTAGCATACTCAGAACTTCATACTAAATATACGAGTCCTACATTGACCATTATTTATTTTCATAAAAACTGTTGGATTTTCTCTTGAGATGGTCATCCGCATCCTATAAATATGAAAAGGGGTTATTTTGAAACTGAGGTGTTGATATGCTTATTACTTCTAGGTTCTTGATTCTTAGTAATCTGCTGCTCACCTTGTTTTTAGTTCCAGCAGCTCTGACACATAGGAACAATACTGTATCAAAAATGTGCTTAACGGTGCTCTTACATAAAAAAAGGGTTTGATTTCACTTAGTATCATATTGACTTAAAATATAAATGTTAGCACATCTGGAACCCTGATAAAAGAAAGAGTGGATGTTAGTTTTTTGAAGAAAATACAATTTTCATTAAGTTAACTTTGTCTTAAAATCAAAGCCTAGATGTTTAACAAATAATTAGGAAATGAACCTTATGAAAACAGCATTTCTGTCTCAGTAAAGAAATGAGTTCAAGTCATGAATTTCAGATTTAAGGTACTTTCAAATGTAGTTCAAAAAACCTTAGAGCTGTGAAGCCATGTGCCTTGTTATAGTCTTGAATTGATTTTGCCATGTACAGGACTTCAGTCTGTTGTTCCTGGTAGTGCTTCCTATTATTTAATCTATTCTGCTTTATTGGACAACTGGCTCCAAGCATCTCAATATTTCATGCACTTGCTGGGTCTTTTTCTTTCTCTGCTTATCTGTCTTTCTTCTAAAATACATCTTTACATATAGAAATAAATACTTCCGCCACTTCTTTTGGAAGGCAACATCTATATATCAATATCTATCTATATATCAATACATACCTATATATCAATATATGAATGTGCCCCTATCCCCAGAAATTGACTGTTCATTTAGATGGTTTGCAAGACAACATAAATTTAACATAAAAAAACCCCATACTTCTCCTTTTCTTCTAACAGGGTCAGAACATCTTGTGTGCTGAAACTGAGTGGTTGTCAAATTGTGAGACAGACAGCAGGACTTTGACACATCAAAAGCCAGTCATGTATATTGTGAAACTGGGGCCTGGTAACACATCCCTGAATATAGGCTAAGTTGTGTTTTTGCTCATTTCTGTGCAGATCATGTTACAAAACTATACAAAATTGCATAAATAAGTTGCCTGACTGTGCAGCTTTACAAATGTTCAGGTCTTTTGAAACTGTGCTGCAATCAAGCAAATTTCTAAATGTAGAGAGCAACAGACATAGACTGACAGTGAATCACTGTCAATTTCATATTTTTTGTTTATTGCGGGGTTTTTTTGGGGGACAGAGTCAGAATTTGCCCAATCTGAGTTGCATGGCTGCAACTGATGTTGCAGGTTGGATTTTAGCTTATGTAATAAGAGTTCCTGTTTGGATTGTTAGCTTATCAAATCACTACAAAACCATGATTTTTTTTAATGTAGCAAGCATGATTTTCCTCAAAGTTATAAAGTTTATATTAAAATTTAAACTATTGTTTGGGAGGGGTAATGATTGGATGAAAAAATTTAAATGAAAGCAGTAGAAAATACGTGAGGGGATATTTGTCTCCAGTAGAAGTGGCTGAATTGATACATCCTATGAATTAGTAAATATTATTTAATGTGAGGTTTTAAACCATTGTTCCTATTAGTAGATCTGAGTTGTATGGGGGCGTATGCCAAGGACTGATCAGACTACAAAACCTTTTCTATTTTATATTAGTACCTTAAAAAGGCATTGTCATGGATTTGCACTCCACTGCTGGAAATAACAAAACATTGACATTTCAAAACAGAATAAGCATCTTAGCCTTGCAAGAGCTGTAATACAGTATTTACTGTTTTCTTATTACTAACCCTGCAGCAAGCTCTAAAAGAAAGTCTAAAAAGCAGAAGCCTCAAATTACCTTCCCATAGTATGGAAGTAAATTCTTTGACCTGATTAAAAACAAAAATATAGGTAGTTGTAAATGGTTAGGGAGGACCTTTGAAGCATCACCTTTAAAGCATTGCATTGAGAAAGAGCCATTGTTCCAAAAGCAAATGACAGAAAGAGTGCGCTTCAGGGAAATATATTGTTCAGTGTGTGTCAAGCAAATGTAAAACACAAACCATAACAGACATGACTTTTGCCCAAATGGCAGGAGGGAGCACTTATCCCACAGCTGCTGCTCTGGAAGAGACAATATTTTCTTTTCTACTTACTCCAGATTTGTGCTTGAAGAGAAGAGGAGCAAATAGAGAGGCAAAAAGGCCAAAGAATAGAAAGGTCAGTTTTAGCTCCCAAATGCAGCTGTATGCAATAGTAATAGCAGGCTTAATCCTCTCCCTCTGTGTGTCAGTACAAAGAGTTGGTGAACTGCAAGAAATAAAAATCCAGCAGCAGGGGATTAGTGAGAGCAGGACTAATTCCTCCACCTAGTCACACCAGGAAAAGAGGGGAAAAAAGCTCTGCTCTGAGTGAGGTGGGAGGAACAGAGAATATGCATCAACCCACACAGTAGTTCTGATGTAAGCTGTAAAAAGAATTAAACTCCAGTTAAAGACTCTAAAACATTTTCTGCTGAAATTGAAATCAAGAAAGAGGTATCATCATGATTTGTTCTCTGGAATGATCTTGTGCAGCAACCTGCACAAGATAAACGTTGAACATTGTCAGGACGGACTTTGAGAACAAGGCAAAGGGTTGTGTTTTGCCTTTGTACAAACTTTGTTTGGCACTGAAGCCTTGAATATTTTTTGCAGTCTTGGTCTCCACATCCCAAGGCAGATGCAGCAGAGTTTGAAGCAGAGAATGGCAACAAAACAAGGGCTGAGGCATCCCACTTATTTGAAGAGTGTGAACAGTCTGGGAGCTTAAATTTGTTGAGGGAAAATTGTGTAGGCAGGTTGACTGAAGTTTGCAAGATGATGAATGGGGTGGATGGGGTGACTGCAGGACAGTTATTCACTCCATCTTCCAGCATTTGGAATACTTATTAAAAGTAGTAGGACGACAGTTTAAAACTCATAAATAAACCACCTTTTAACAGATAAATTGATGAACTTTGGGGGCTGCTGCCACAGGAGCTTGTCGAGGTAGAAGAATGAGTGGTTGCAAAAGAATTTGAACGAACTCATCAACCGGTCTATAAGCAGATACTAAAGGGAATTTGGAGACTACAAAAGAAGTGATATACTCTTGTTTGACACGAGTAATTTCTTCAGGCATAAATTTGAAAGTTTAACTCATTTCAAAATCCTGATAATCTTTCCTTTGCTATTATTCTCATCAGTTCGCATAGTAAAGGACACGCTTCTTTTTTTTTAACTATAGACATGC
Organism: Serilophus lunatus; assembly: GCA_013399895.1. Lineage (NCBI taxonomy): Eukaryota > Metazoa > Chordata > Aves > Passeriformes > Eurylaimidae > Serilophus > Serilophus lunatus. The sequence goes on along the minus strand of VXBA01004483.1, from coordinate 476,469 downwards.
CCTTCCAGATTGAGGCAAGACTTACTTAGCCCATGCCTACATCTCTGTGTATACATGCATTACACACGTTTTTTAAGGAGTAACTTTAGAGGTGGCGAATTGGGCACTAAACAGCAGGAGAGCTTGTGAATTTCACGTCTGCCACAATTCTCTCTCTAGTTTTTGTCTGGTCTTTAACATTCCAGTCACGCATGTGTAGTTGCCTCTTTAGAATGATGGAACTGGATCTTCCTCATAGGAACTATCAGCTCTGCAGGGCTCCCCTACGGGCTCTGCCTCTTCAGAAAACTTGAGCGGCAAAGATATAACACGGAGAATGAGACAATTGTTGCAGTCCTTTCATATTTTGCCCTGCTTGAAGAGAAAGCCTTCCACAATGTCACAGTCTCTATTTCTAGAAAGCATGGTCATTAACAGATAAAACGAAAACACAATAGAATTGGTGATAGTATGTTAATAACATTTTTTTCTTATTATCTTTCCCGAAAGTTACAGCTCATGAGATGTTTCATAACTCTTCTGTGAGATAAAGAAGAGGGATATTCATATTCTCATTTTACATGCAAATATACTAACATTAATTTTCTTGAGGCTATATCATATATCTAGATTGCACAAGAGGTGATTGGATGAACTGGAACTTCAGATTCCCAATTCTCTGTATTATTTTCTATATCCTGGCGGGTATTGATTCCAATGAAAATTATGATAAAATATGGAATTTCTTATGCTTTTAAAGTTCCTACTTGTTTTATGGCTGCAGTCTGGCTATCTTTTGATTGTGTTCCCTGGTTATTCTGTGAATGTCTATCTTAATTTCTTTTACCGTGAGTATATCTGCCTGGAAATTTTCACTCACCTTGTTATAAAAACAAAGAGGACATTGTTCACAGAAAATATGTTCTTTATACCGGTGGAAAAAGTTTCCCCTTGGTGTTAATCAGTCTATATGCTCCACTTCTTTTTAGCTTAATTGTATTCTATGCAGGTTCTTATACTGCAGCCAAGATTGTGGCGTTTAATACTTTGCACAGCTAGGCACCCATCAAGGTGAGCTATGGCGACCAAGTTTCCACTCCATTCCCTCTCCTCACATAAAAGAATGTTATATTAGATCTGGGTGAACATTTTCCTTAGCTACTAATTGGTTTTGAGCTGCTGCAAATGAAAGTAAGGTCAAAGAAGCTTTACAGTAATGCTGAAGAGTTGATATTTTTGGTCATTCTCTATTCTAATTTCAATGATTCAGGCTCAGAGATAAAAACAGAGGTGAAATAATGCATCCTCAACTCATGAACAGCACACCTAAAGTGAGGGAGCGCTCAAAAAGCACTGCTGTCCGGACTGATAATAATTGAAATTTCCCAAAGATGTGGTGCTACTTGATCTTATTGCACTGAATGCATATTTGCAAAAATAGGTATTTGTCATAAATAATGATTTTTATTCTTTAATGCTGTGGCAGAGTAGGTAGATTGTTGCTACCCAAAGAAAATCTCAGCTTCTGCTTTCTACCCAGAGGAGCACACTGCTGTTTGGGCAGTACTTCTCCAATTAAGTTTGGAGGATATGGTAAGTAAGTACTTGAAGATTTTTATTATATGTGGCCATATAATTTGTTATAGGTGACTTCACAGTGCTGAAATATAATTGTAGGAATTCAACAAACACTGCTAAAGAAATCTCAGCCACTAGGTTTTCTGCAAACTGCTGGAGAACTACTTTACTGCAGTCAGCTAACTGTGATGTTTAGAAAAGATACTGTCTTTTACGATGTCCAAAGAGATGTGTCTTCACCTACAGCTTCAGTTGCTAGTTCTGCTGCACAAACAAAGTTGATGGAGCACATTATGGATTTTTCACTTGCCTAGAAGAGGAAAATCAATTTCCATCTAACAGAGCAGGAGGTCACTAAATACTACTAGCTGCTCTGTGACACTGTAGGCTTAAGCAATTCTCCTATGAGACAAACATGAGTAGCAAATAGGATCCTGGAGTGCACAGATAAATAGGAAAATTAGACACTGAAAAAAAATGAGCTGAGAAAGATAGTAAGCTGCAGTTTTTAAAGAACATTAGCTGGAGCAACTGCATCTGAGTCAGACTTGCTACATAATTTTCTTATGATAGAGGGCTTCACCTTTCATGTACACAGTAAATCTATCACAGATGAGGCTGTGGGTCATTCAGTAAAAGCTAGCTGTGGCTCTGAGTAAAATATAATGTTCTGCAATTGCAAGAAAGATTAAAATGATGTAGGCAGTTCACTTTTGGGACATATTTAGGAGACATGGGTATGAATAAATAAACAAAAGGAATTCATATAATATCATAGAAATGATCTGAATGAAGCTGTGTCATTATCTTTGCGTACTCTAGTCATTTTCCTATTAAAGGAAGTGACCAAGGGAGCTAGTGGGACAAGAAGGACCTGCATACATATGTGAATAAAAGCTGAATATAGTTTCAAACTGTGATAAAACAATGAATTTATATTTGTGGGCTTTTTTCCTATGGACACATGGCTCTATGTCCTGTCTGTAACTGTCAAGTGAAAAATTCATCATAAGGAAGATGCACACACCCCAGGTTTAGTGTTCAGGCTACTGTTCAAAGCTGCCAAACTTCATTGCTGATAGGTATGTGTTTGGCTACCCTTTATCATGCCACAGACAGGGAGAAGGAGAGGCTGAAGCAACCTGGTGAGCCTGCACACACAGATTTTCTGATGGGTGGTGATGACAGTGTGTGTTCAGTAGCTGAGAGGGGAGAGACTCAAAACCAAATTGACTTAAAAAGACTATCAATGTCTTAGGAAGTGTTTATGTAGGATGTGTATTATCTGGAAGAAAAATATTGCATTGAGAATTGCAGAAAGATGCAGGAAGACATTGAGTTGGAGCTGAAGGACTTTTGTTTGCAGCCAGTGCAGCCAGGTAGATAAGTAGGCCCAGACAGCAGAGAAGAAAAGTGACTGTGCATGTCTACACGGCCATGTGGTGTACCTGGACATTGCATAATACCAGCAAACAGTAAAAACAGTCCGCAAAACAAAATCCAAGAAACCCACCACTTCCTCATTTATTTTTCAGATACCTACAATGAACAAAGTATGGATCACTGTACTCCACAGAAAGGTATATAAGGAAGAAATATATACATAAGCCTGAGGTGCTTGTTAATTCAAACACTCCTTTACTGTGCAAATCATCACTTGGCTTTAGGAAGGATATCACATCCAGTCAATGATATCAGAGTAAAGTCTGAAACAGCTCATCAGTGGATAAAAGAGAGTTATAGTGCTGGCATTCCAGCTCAAGCTCAATTAGAACATGCTAGGGTTTCACTAGAAGGAGTTTTTCATTACTACTTCTTACATCAACAGATTGTCATGGAAGAAAACACTTGCTAAAGCAGTCAGTCAAAGGGAGATGTTTTTCAGGAAACAGGCTTTGTGCTTTCTTTCTACCTAGAAGAATCAAACAGTAACAAAAAAACTATTAAAAAAAAAGCAAAAGAAAAAAAAAAGGACTCCCTTAATTTAATTGCATACTTTAGAGAATTTATGAGACTGAGACATATATATCTACTAACCATCTATCCCATCTTGAATTATACTCTCTTGGGTCAAATTTTTGGAGTTTCATTGCTCAGGTAATGAAGCAAAGAATGGACCCAAATTGGTTTTAAATTTATCAAACTCACAGTTAAAGAGCAGAGCATCGTCACTTAGGTTAAATGTCAGTTGTTCATCTTCAGTTTCATGTATTTTTTGAACTTACCATAATTGACCTTTTCAAGTGTAACACCCTGTTAAAACCTGGAGAAAATGAAAATATGATAAGAGAAGGACAATTTCAGTTATGACAAAGTCATTATATAGAAGATAGATATGAAGATGTTAATTAATCTTTTCTCACCATTTTCCACAGTAGGGCAATTGCACTTTTGAATTGATGCTACTTCTAATGGATGTGATATCACAACTGAATTAGAGGTGGGCAAAGAAGGTACAAAAATAAGCTTAAAAAGAGTGAGAAATGCTTCACCACAAGCTCTAAAAGCCAGTGGAAAGATTATTATGGATTTCTGTTAGTTTTATATCAGTCCTGTAGTGCACAATTGGAAATTCTTTTGAGTCTACATAACTTGAATAAAATAGCAACCCCTTTTTCTACTGTATTCCCTTTGAATTTCCATCTTTGATCCTGTTTTTATCCAGACATAGACTGGAAAAATTGTTAAATTAGAACAAACCTTCCTTGGGAAGAAGAATGAAATTACATTGTTGTGCGGTATCCATTAATGAGTATACCAGATGAGGAAGTTTATCATATGCCACTCCTGTCCCTGCTGCTTCAGTCTGGCCTCTTCTTGCTACACCACTGAATACAATTAGCATCTGGCAGCAAACACATTTTTGTCTCAACTTATGAGAAAATTCATACTTTCAATTAAGCTATGAATGCTTAGGACAAAATAATAGCTTGGCTTGCTTGAGCAGATCAGAGCATGCTGGAAAGTAAGCTGTGTGCTTGCTCAGAGTCAGGAAGTGGATGCAGGGGCAAGGTTTGTGCCAAGAAGGGATTGCTTTCCTTAATATTTGGCTGGCACACAATATCAGTGAAGTCTGGGTCTATTCACAAACTAACACACTTTGGCAATTTGGGGGCAGTTTGCTCAGCTGCTGTGCTACAAAAACAGAGCTTAGGCCTGCTTTAGTTAAACCAAATAACAAGAATGTCACTGGGTTTAGAGGGACAAAATACTAATAAATTAAAGATGCTAGATTGTCACAATGAATAAAGTGTTGATTGTGTCTTATTTCCAACAAGTTTGTTGTTGGCTTGGGACAAACAAGTTATTCCGGGATGGTTCTTGTATTTCTAGCACAGGTAGAGCTCCCATTGGCTTCACAACCAGTTTTACTAACAGTAGCATTTCTTGGAACTAGGTTTGGGCCTCATTATTATCTCTGATTTCCCCAGCGAGCTATTGGTTTTTAACAGTCATCCTGTGTGTCAATCTTTTAGTTACATCTGCTACTTTAACAGGTCTTCCTAGATCATTCATCCTTCACTCCTGGTTTTTCAATAATTCAATAAAATCCTTTAAACCAAATAATGACATTAACACTACAAATAAACTGAGTGATTTCATCACACTTCACATATTTTATTTTGACATTTTTTGTTATGAGAACCAAGCAGCTTGGTACATGTGGGAAACAACTCCAGTTTTATCTGGAAAACTATTTAATGTTTTATAAAACTATAATGAATCTGTGCTTAAAAATGTGTGAATTCAAAATGAAAGCACTCAGTTCTTCTTGGGAGTGAGATTACAGGCAGTTTCAATGAAGGAAAACAGATTTAAGAAAAAAACACCTAGTTTTAAACAAATCACACAGTTTAATTTCTTCCATCTAATACAACATTTACAAGTTAATGTATATAATGCAGAACCAAACAAAGCCCACTAAGGGTGATGGAAATCTGTCCACTGATTTGAACAGGTGTTGACTCTGCTTTTAATAATAACTAAACATTTCACAAGAATATGCAGTCTACAGAACTGGGTTTAATCCTCACCCCTCACCAGTAGCAAGGCCATCATCATCAGAGCCTTTCTTCCCATGCCCATTGAAGGGTCCTCTGTAAGCTCAGTTATTCGTGCAGAGGACAGAAGAGACTCGGGCATGTGACTATTCTTGGTCGTGGCATGGGGCCCAGATAGTCTTCCAACATTTTATCTTGTGCATTTATTTTTTTTTGCTTTTTAATAAGGAGACTTCTGGAAACTTTTGACTGCAGATATAGTGCCGTGCATTTAGTGTACGAGACGGCTTGTTGTGGAAGAGATTGTGTATGGGAACTCCTGAGGCACGTAGAGGGTTGACCCTGGCTGAACACTGGGCGCCCACCAGAGCCATTTTATCACTCTCTTCTGCAACTGGACAGAAGAGAGAAAATACGATGAAGGGTTTATGAGTTGATTACTGTCAGGGGAAAAACAGACTCAAAAGTGGGGATATTAACTAAATTTACTAATAACAGAATCAGAGCAGGACAATAAGTAAAGTAAATCTTAAAAACACCTTCCTCCCTCCCTTCAGTCCTTCTCCTGTTCTACCTCCTTCCCCACAGTAGTGCAGGGAGATGGGGAATGGGAGTTAAGGTCAGTTCTTCACAAGTTGTGAAGTCCTTCCCCTGCTTCCTGTGGGGCCCCTCCCACAATTCTCCATGGACTTCTTCAGCCTGAGTCCATTTCACAGCCAATAGCTCTCCAGGAACTCCTTCCATGTGGGTAACTTTTCCACAGGGTGCAGTCCTTCAGTCACAGGCTGCTCCAGTGTGGGTCCTCCACAGATCCCACCAGGAAAACCTGCTCCATCTTGGGCTCTTTTCTCCCTGGGTCAGGAGGTCCCTGCCAAGGGCCCTGCTCCAGCATGGAACTTACACTGTCACAACCTCCTTTCAGCACCCATTCAGTTCAGGTGTGGGCTTCTCTATGGACTGCAGATGAATCTCTTCATCCCTGTGGTCCCCCGTGAGCTGCAGGGTCACAGTTGCTCCACCATGGTCTGCACCACGGGCTGCAGGGAAACCTCATCTCTGGTGCCTGGAGCATCTCTCCCACTCCGTTGACCTTGGTGTCTTCAGAGTTGTTCACATGTTCCCACTCTGCTCTTCTCTGGCTGCAAGTTTTATCTGTGCAACAACATTTTTTTCCTTCTTTCATATGTTATCACAGAGGTGTTACTGTCTTTTCTGATTGGCTTGGCAGTAGCCAGGGATGAGTCCCTCCTGGAACTGGCTGGACATGGGAGAAACTTCTGGAAGCATCTCACAGAAGCCATCCCTCTAGCCCTCTGCTACCAAAACCTAGCCACACAAACCCAATACAGGAGCCGCAATTATAAGTCAGTGACATTTCCATTGGGTGCTCCCAAATTCTCTTAGATTCCAAAGTTTAAGAGAAATGTTATTGAGTTGGAAGCATGGGAGGCAGAATGTGACAAAAGAGGAAAGCAGTGTGCAGTTTGTCCAGATCAGCTCATTTTCATTGGAATAAATAGAAGCATAACTTATTTTACTAACAAATTTTTCTCTCTCTGCAGTCATGTTAGAAGTGACTTGGCAAAGGAGAAACAGCGAAGGATAAAGGAAGACAGCAAAACCTCTGTACACATACCAAAAGACAAGATGAGTTTGTTATTCTCCAGATTAATGAAAAAGACAGGTAAAACCTGGAAACTCCATAAAGGAGTCAAAGCAAGAAATATGTGCATATACAAGCTAGATGCCAGGGTCCGGAAGGACAAAAATTAAAGCAAAACCCTTTTGTCACCTGACTGGAACCCACAGCAGGAGGCTAGAAACTTTTCTGTACTTCTGTACTTTGTGTCAAGAGCAAATGTGAAAGGAATTTGATGAGCTCAATGATCTTAAAATGAGTGAGAAAGTAGAAAGTTATTCCTTCTTTTTAAAATGTCAAACCAGAAAGTAGAAGAAAGGACTAGGTGAATAATATGAAGAACTAGAAACTCTTCTGTTCATACACACCTTGATAACCAGAGAAAACATTTATGATTTGCTGATCCTATTACTGAAGAGACATAGGATTCAGACAAATGAATTCCAGTGATAAAGATAGAAACCGTGTGGCAGTATGTCCAGTGCAAAAGCAGAAAGCAATCAGGGGTTATTTGTGTAGACAAGCTTATTTTTCTGTTTTATGACATACTGTATTATATTACAGAAGTACAGAGATTACTTTTTTCCCCTTGCCTCACTTCACTTCAATGTGAAAGGATGATGTTTACGATACTCAGAAGAATTTAAAATAATAAGTACTTTTAGACTGATGTTCAATTTAATTTCCAATGTTTACTTTATATTTTTAAAAGTAGTTGCATCTTCAAAATTAAAACAAGTTTTAAAAGGTCACTTTCAAAATGTCAAAATGGAACACAAAGTGTTGATGGTTTCATAATTTTCTACATTTCTTCAAATTTGGAATATTCTTATGCAATTTTACTCAATCCATACTTGCAGTTTTTATTGTACAATACTAAAAAACTTGATTAATAATTTTTGAGAAGAAAAAAGAAGAGTAAGAGAAAGCTGATAGCTGCAATGACATTGGTGCAGGAAAGAAAATCATATCTGATGTGTTCTCCATTGGACCAGAAAGAAGGCATAAAAGGGCTTGTAGTTACTGATGCTGAGAGATTGATGGATATGGGGAAGGCTATGGATGACCATAGGAAGTTCAGGATCCCAGTCGCCAGAAAATGTACTCTCCACTGGTCTGGAGAGCAGCTGCTGTGTAACACAAATGATGATTTAAAATAACATCACAATCATGGATAAAAGTAATTTAAAAGTCAGTAGGTCAATATATACTCTCTACTGAAATTCACAGAATAAAAATTTAGATCACCTTTAAGTTGCAGCTACTGGCTTGTAGAAATTCCACTTAGAGCTGAACAGTAAAGCTTTACAGGTAATGGAGTTGATTATGGCCCAGTACTTATCTCTCTCACACAGAGCTGTTTGGACTTTAATGTTTGCACAGGGCTTTGAGACAGCAGCAAGGAAAGTATCATTTTGTTGTGTGGTGGTAAAAGCTTTCTGAATGCTTGGGAAACATAACGTGATCATTGCCTGACTTAGTAGAGTGAAGTTCATTTAAAGAAATAACAGAAGAGAGACTAGTCTCCACACAACAATTCAAAATACTTTAACAAAGCCTGGAAAATTTCCTTCAGACGGGGCACAGTGAAGTAAAAAATAAAATTGTGGAATGGCAACCCTAATGCACTAAGGTTGTGAATAAGTTTCACAACACAGATCTGAAGATCTGAAAGACAATGTCATCCCTTCGATCCCCATATGGCCTTATGGGTTGGACTCAATGATCCTTTTGGGTCCTTTCAATTCAGAATATTTTGTATTCTGTGATTCTGTGTGACTACAGAAGTCAGTATGAATGTTGCTGTTGGGTTGTGAAGGATTTCTTTTTCTGCTCCACAGTCATCTTGTGAGAATGAGGACTATATTTTCATTTGCTTTAGGTTTCCATAAAATAAGAAGAAAATGACTTAGCTTTAGTCAATACCCTACATTAAAATGAGCAGGTGAAAAATGACGAAGTTTATAAGGATTGTGGTTTTGATAGCTCAAAGTGAAGAAGACAAAGAGGATTTCGCAACAAAATTCTTTTTAAGAAACAGCTATACCTTTTTGAAATATAAAAATATGTCATTTAGTACCCATAGCATTCATCATTTGTGAAAACAGCTATTATGATGGACGGACTGCAAGATACAACTTTTCCTTTAGCAAATACTAAGGAGAGTGTGCCTTGAAAGCAGGGAGGCCCTGCAGAGAGGCCTTGATGATTTAGAGGACTGTGCAATCACCAACCATATGAAGTTTCACAAGGGCAAGTGCTGGATTCTGCACCTGGGTTGGACAACCCTGAATGTCTGGAAAGATTGGGGAATGAGATGCTGGAAAGGGTGATAATCATTAGTATTAATACATTATTTAGTATTAACCAAATCTCTACTACAGTAATTGGCACAACTTAGGATGTATCTGTGTAGGCTGTAGGTCACTGATCTTCATCAATTTTATACTGGATATCTGGTCCAGAAGACCAAAATGTCAGACCTAAATTGATGTTCTTTGGTCATAATTACTAAAAGGAAAGAAAAACACTTGAAATTATTACACGTTATTAAAATGGACCAGTAATAAATAAACTCTACATACACAGCAATTTTAGCATGACACCACTGAGATAATTAAGAAGGTAAAAATCTGTCCTCCAAAATAAGATACTACCCAAAAAAGCATGGAGAGATTACCTGCCTGTAATCTTTGACATAGCATGAAGAACTATAGAGAAGATGAAATTTTTTTTCATAGTTGAATGAAATAAATAGCAGTCAAAAATCAATTTTATTTTAAAGAAGAACAAAAATGAAGTCTCAGAGAAAAAAATCTCACACTCAGATTTTATGTCAAAATAAGGAAAACATTAACACCTCATTGCTTATAAGCTTTCCTTTTCACTTACTTTTCCGGTCAGCTCTTTCATCCTTTATTCAATAGACTTGACACTCTGGCTGCCTTGTGTCTAACCTAGCATCCTAGTTCCTCTTACCCTTCCAATGTTTAAAAACATGTGGCTTCCGTTTCCATTTAAAACATGTGGCTCATTGCAGTGCCATATATGCAAACATGAGTTAGCACTCAAAGGCCCAGTTTACGACAGCTTGCTTAACTGGAAGCAAAATGATTACAAGTTATGGCACTTTGCCCAGGGACCACTATTAACACTTTTATAGCAGACTGGGTCAAGCATTCATGCGTTGTCTTGCACCTTAAATTCATACCTCGTCTCTCCTAAAGTACATGCAAAAGCTTCATTGATCATATAATAATGCCATGCAATAACCCCATGCAGAATTATAGGCTGGGGATGATGTGACTGGAGAGGGACTTGGGTGTATTGTTTGATAGGAAACTGAATATGAGCCAGCAGTGTGCTCAGGTGGCCAAGAAGGCCAATGGCATCCTGGCCTGCATCAAGAATAGTGTTGCCAGTAGGACCAGGGAAGTAATTCTTCCTTTGTACTTGGCTCTGGTTAGGCCACAGCTTGAGTACTGTGTCCAGTTCTGGGCCCCTCAGTTTAAGAAGGATGTTGAGTTGCTGGAATGTGTCCAGAGAAGGGCAACGAGGATGGTGAAGGGGCTGGAACACAAGCCCTGTGAGGAGCAGCTGAGGGAGCTGGGGTTGTTCAGCCTGGAGAAGAGGAGGCTCAGGGGTGACCTTATCGCTGTCTATAACTACCTGAAAGGAGGCTGTAGTCAGGCGGGGGTCGGTCTCTTCTCTCAGGCTCCCAGTGACAGGACGAGAGGACACAGTCTTAGGCTGCGTCAGGGGAGGTTTAGGTTGGATACTAGGAGAAACTTTTTCATAGGAAGAGTGATTTCCCATTGGAATGGGCTTTGCAGGGAGATGGTGGAGTCAACTGTCCCTGGATGTGTTTAAGGATAGGTTGGATGATGAACTTAGTGACATGATTGTGATGGTATAGATGGTCTAGATGGTTTAGATGGTGGATTGGTGTTGGATAGGTTGTTAAGTTAGGTAAAAGGTTGGACTTGATGATCTCTATGGTCTTTTCCAACCTCGTTAATTCCCTGTGTAATTCTGTGTGTATATATACATTTCCGGTATAACATCTCAACTGTATTTTGAATCCCAATGAAGATAACATTTTTTTACTTGGCATATTGAACAGGAACAATTGTAAAATATCAAATTAAAGCATGTTAAGGTTTCCTGTTAAGTGTAATAATCACCTCTATGGCTTACATATAGAAAAACACAGAAGTCATGAAATATATAAGCTTCTTCCTTTCATTTACTTGCCCTGTAATTATTGCTTCCATATTTCAAGACATTGAATTCATATTGTTTATATTGTATATCTCTGATGGATCTCACTATAACTCTGCAAAATCTTCCTCTAAGAATTATTTTTCCTCGAAATAATGAACAATATTTTAATTTTTTTCCTAGAGAAAATGAACATAAATTTTTTAAGGAATTGTTCATTTTTTAACTCTACTCCTCTAAAATCTCTGAAGAGATAAATCTACAGACTAACATAACTTAAGTAGGGAGAGAATGATGCCAGACTGTAAAGATGTCCTGATGGCCTATCAGTTGATATCAGTTTTCTGTCTCTTGAGTGCTGTAGAGCGTGTAATCTATTCTGATAGACAGATGGATGTGTGAGTTTGATCTGCTGACACAGTACTAATAACCCCATTAGACCCAAAGATTAATGATCTATTGTGCTTTGTCCATGCCTGCCTCATTCATCATGTACCTAGTTATCAGGGGCAGAAAAAAGAGCAGACCTTTTATGCAATCAGTCAACAGCTTTGTTAATCTAATTGCCAGATTGTTAATCTTACTGATAGAAAGGATTCCATTCACAAGCACCCTACATTTTTCAGTTATGTTTCTTCACAGTTTTCCTAGCTAGTACCTACAAAAAAAATACATATTTTGGTCGATTATTACAAGCATTTGCTTCTGCTTTGGAGGGCTATTTTGTTTTAAAAAAGCTCCATCAAAACTTCACAGGACAGCATTTGACAAGAACTGTGAGATAAACGTCAAGAGCAAGACAACCAGTGGGAAGTTTTAATCTCAGAGACTTAGCTGGATGTCAAGTGAAACCAGATAATCAGTAAATGTAATGGGCATGCTTCACTTTTAATAGTAGCACAATTTCAAAAGTTTTCAGATAAAATTTATTCCATTACGAACTATTTATATGCGGTCCAGTGAATCACTCTATCTTCACCAGTGTCTTGACATATATCATAGGAATGTAAGAGGAAGAGGGCAAACATTGTAAAAGGAATGAGTTATAATGGGCAGCGTATACAGGCAACCAGCTTCTGTGGTGGTAAAGAGGTATCACCAGCATCACTTTGTAATTTGATAGATAAGCAATCACCAAATATAGTTAGTAGATAGTAAGCCATTTCAGCCAAGAGCAGAAACAGCAAACATTTATGTGTAGGTGAAATAAAATCTTACTCCAACAGAAAGCACGGTGAAAATTGTGATAGAGTTCATCAGAGCAGCAATTCCATTTATAGATGTATAGTGCTGGAGAGAAACATTATGATCACTTGGTTTAAAGCTCGCAAAGACATGGCATAAAATTCATTTGAACATGTCCTGTGTCCTGCCTAATGGCAATGCATTTGAAAGATATCATGCCTCATAGAAAGACAGGCAACTTAAATTTAACAAATTGAATTGCTGGGTGATCTGTCACATACCTCAAAATCTGTTACAGTACTTGATTAGTGTGAAAAATGTTCACGTGTTTTCATTCCATGTTTCTCCCAGTTTCATTTTATCCAACTTCCAGTTTATTTGCTAAACCAAAGCGCTGTCAAAGAGGTCTTCTCCCCTCACATATATGTATAAACTGGGATCAAATCTCCTCTGAGCTTTTTTTATGCTAGTTCTCTTTTCAGAACTATATTATATTACAGTGGCAGTGGATTTTAGGCAAGCCTTTAGAGTATTGCCATTATTTATTTACAAAGAGCTGCCAATTCTTACTGTTCAGTGACGTCATAGAAGCAAATATTGGTATCAGTCTGGGGAAGAGTTAGGGAGGCACTGACACTACTCTTGAGTGATTTTTTGTTTGACACAGTCTACAAGATCAGCAGGATTTTCAGGTGTTTTCTAAACTCTTGGTTTGATCAGATGCAAAACCATATAGAAGAGTGTTTGATCATTATGGTTCAGTCCCAGCAGATGCCATGTAGAGTCCCTGGCCACTGGATTTGCATATGACTGCTCTCTGCCTCTGTGCTGTGTACACACAGGATGCTGTCACTGATTGCGGCTCTCAGAATGAAACACTGTATGGACAGCACATCTCAGTACATATTGACATGTAGTTCCTCTTCCACTCTGTAGGTGAGTGAAAGATGTTTCTGAAAAATTTTTTAATTTTATTCAGAAGCCTGATATTTTTATTTATATTTAAAAAATACATCCATGAAGGAGGGAAGCAATTGCATTAAAGACAGTACTGTGAAAAGGTATATAGCTAGTTTCTTAGTTTTAATAGCATCTTGTTTAAAGAAATATATTATTTCTATGGTTTTTGAGTGAAAAGGGAAAAAAAAAATTCCAGCCTTTAATTAAACAAATATGCAAGGCCTGCATAAGATTTCACCATCTTATTTCTATTCCTTGTGAAGTACATTAGAGTTTTAATAAAGTTGCATTAATAAACCTTCATGATTGCCACATTTATATTACTTTTCAATTGAACTAAATTATAGTTGTATCCTTTAGCTTAAGTTTGAAGAGCCACATTAACACTGTTACAAAAAGTCCAAGTTTTAGTTAAGTAGAAAATGAGGAGAGTTAGCTTTTTTAATTGTTAAAAATTAAAATAGTTTGTCATTTTTTCCTAAAGATATTCAGAAAGAAATATAATTAATTAATATAAAGGAAGCCTTACTGAAAAATGATCAGTACAAAAAAATCAATATTTTTTCCAAGCAATCAATATATTTTCATATTTTATGTCATATCTTATTTTAGATCTTGTTCACTTCTTAAACCTGTCATAATCATATTAGGTAATATGAAAATGTACATATCTTATTTGCTCTGTCAAGCACTTTACTCAAATTTACCCCAACATTGTTCTATTGCCCTTGAAACTTTTTTTTTGATTACACCTAAACAAAAAAAATTCCAGCAAACCACTCAAACATAATTTTATAAAATAAACAATATTTTCCTGTTAAAAAATCTAGAAACCCTGATTAATGGGCAGCAGAATCAATCACTGTATTAACTATACTGATTGTGCAAAAGGCAAACTCTTTGACACGTTTGAATGTTTTGCTTACATTTCTGCACAGCTATAGTACTTTAAGTGTAAACAAAATAGTAATTAGAAGTTATGTATTCCTCTTCCAGAAACTCCACAGCTTTCACATTTGCCAGCATCTCTGCTGAGGGTAGTGTTATATTAGGGCATCAGCACGCACAAGGTGGCCCTCTCTTAATCATGCGGGTGACAGGAAACTGTTGACGCACCTTGCAGTTGTGCAGTGCCTGACTTCAATGGAGCTCCCTCAATTACCACACTCTAAGATGTGGTGATCTATCTAAAACTTGCTTCTCTCTCTCTCACTGAAAGCTCCACTGAAGTCAGGCACTGCACATCTGCAGAGAAACACATCAGCTGTACATCTATAACTGCCTGTTATAGACAGGCAGTTATTTCTTTTAATTGTATTTTTAAATTATTTTTATGTTTTGTATTACATACATTTCAGACATAAAATTAATTTCATTCAGTATTCTGGGTTTCAGATAAAATTATTCAATTCCTTCTTGATTGATACAGATTAATTTGAATGTTAGGTGGGCTTGGAGGAAGTGGCAAGAGGTTACAGAAGAGCACTTCATAGAACTTGCTGAGGCTTCCGCATTTTCTGTCAAAACTCTCCCAGAACCTCCAGCAACATCTACCTTAAACTTTGCATGCAGACAGGTTTGGATTCTTCACATGAAGAATATCACAGTGTAGACCCTAAAAAAAAAGAAAAAAAATACAATTAATATCTTCCCTTGAAATAATTGCTGAAAAAGGGAAGTGACTCATTCTCCCTCTTTGCCCTTGCAATATCAAGAGAACATGTTGTTTATTATTACTTTTAATTAATGTAGAAAATCTCTTGTTTCCTGTTTGCTTCCAAGGGAGCAGCATTTTTACTTACGCTAAATGACATTTGAGCAGTTCCTATTGTGAATGTCTACAAGGCTTTGAGAATCTCGGATAGGATTTGCTGGTCGAGAAGCCTGCCTTTGGTTTGGCAGAAAGACATCTCTAAACTATACAAGTGTGTCCTTATAAGAGTAGCCTGATTTTCACTGAATTATGCCAGCACCCAGAGTTAAGTCTATGTGAAAAATACGTCGCCGAGTTGAAATAAAATAGTCATTAGGCTTCTCAAACAAGAGAAGTCAAGGAGGCAGTGTGGATTTTATATGTTTTTCTAGTAAAGTCTGTAGGGATTTTTCCCTGCCTTTTCCTACTATCTTTTTTACCTGCTGTTGTTCTCATAAAGCATGGGCATAGAACAGATATCCCCAGTAAGGAGATCTAAGGAGAACTCGTGCTCTAACTACAGAAGCCAGTGGTGGAAAACCCAATGGCTCTTTAATGCGCTGGGCCCAGCATATAACAAGGGGCAAAAAGCAGCTTCGTCATCCCAGGCCTTCACAGGAAAAGAACTGTGGTAACTGCAATCTCTATTATCTCTACTCCCATTTCCTGCAGTGGGTACTCATCTGCTGTGAAATTGGCAATATCACAAGTTCAGTCAAATGCAAACTAAAGAAATGGAAACAACAGAGATAAATATTTGCTTCCTAATACCTTTGAGTGATGGGCGACTTCATTAACACTTGTAATAGATTGAAAACCAATTCAGGCTACTAAACCCCAAGTATACAAAAAAATCTTTCCCTCTTTAACTGTTCGTTAACCTAGGCCAGCTCCAAGGAGATCCAGGGACATTTTTTGTGACTATTTATAGTCTTATGCCAACATTGCAGCTGTTAACTTTGTACACATTTTGCTGGCTCCTGATACTTCATGCTCCAAATGGAAAGTGCTGTAAAGAAGAAGATGGAAGCAAACTGCTCCTTTGTCACTTTTTTTTTTTTTCCAGTGGAACTATCTCTGACAAAAATACAAGAAGTGATTATATGAAGGTAGAAAACTGAACAGGCTTTTTATTTATTACTACATGGTCATTCTTCTGGGGCCTGCTTACCCGGAAGAGATTTCCCACAGAGGCTCAAATTTCACCATTTTCATACAAAGTGAGAGATTCACTCTCCAAATCATTTCTGCACTCTGCTTGCCATGAAGAAGGGCATTTAGGCTCATAGATGACCTTTACAGAACTACATTTTTATTTTACATGTGATTATTCTTGTACATGCATTTCTAGATATAGAAACAAATAGAGAAGGCAAATTTTGGTGCATGTCAGTCAAAGAAGGGGTGATAGCCTATCTATGAGGCAATGAGAAGGGGATCTTTCTGACTTAGTTTTGCGATGGCATGCAAAGACCATCATGGCAATGTAGTCTGCAGTACATGGCTTCTCCATATTGCCTGAGGTAAATGCTCATTTAAGCATCTCAGTGATTCAGGCTATATGTTGCAGTCAATACATATGTATTCAGTAACAGCTGGCAAGTTACTGAAACTAAAACTGCTGAGTGTTTTTTAAAGTATCTTTTATCGATTTTGTGTAAACCATAAAGAATTGCTTTTGATTATCTGGCAAATCCTCATTCTAATGCTTTAACTTTCCAGTCTAAGTTTTTAACTCTCAGTGCTACATAGTTGAAATGAACTTGGGATTTATTAGGCAGAAAAAACCTCTTGGAAAGGAAAAGATGAAATATCCTATTGCTACTGATTTTTCCTAGAACGATCATTTTATATTCTGGCTTCATACCAGGCTGAATTTTCATCCAGATGAATACAGTTACCCTTCTAAAATTTGTGAAGGAATTTCTCCTACATATTCCATTATCACTCTTAATGGATTCATACAAATGATGTGTCTGCCTTTCAATAAACAAAGTGTTAGCTCACAATTTTGTTTGAGAAACTTTTGACAATCTTCTTGACAAAGGACCATCTCATTCTTAGACTGACCCCTTGCAAAAAGATCATCTTAAATTACTGTGCATTTTTGTCTCAAAAATACCTGAAAGATATTGGATCACCCTTTTCCTGTACAGTTCTGTAAAATATTTTCCTTAAAATGCTCGCGCTTTTTTTTCTATCATCTGCCTAACAAGTCATATCTAACCTGATAGAAAAAGAAAGTGTTTTGTTNCAAGAAAATACAAGTAAAACTGAAGTCAAATACTTTCTGGCCAGACACAGTAAATGCTTTTCCGACTACTTTTTGATTTGAACTTGAGGTTATGGAACACACAAGTTCTGACTGTGTTAAAAACCAGCTGTTCTCTTTCACAAAGTTGCTTAAGGAATGTGTCATTCTCCAACAGAAAAATCGAGCCGAAGGGTCAGTAAAATAGGTTAGGTATTACTTCCAACCCTCCAATTAGATTTCCTCTGTGTCAACAGTTCTAAAATTTTGCAC
Source organism: Serilophus lunatus (assembly GCA_013399895.1). NCBI lineage: Eukaryota > Metazoa > Chordata > Aves > Passeriformes > Eurylaimidae > Serilophus > Serilophus lunatus. The sequence goes on along the minus strand of VXBA01004483.1, from coordinate 458,689 downwards.
AGTTTTTCCACCATGGTCAAACACCTTCTGATTTACATTTCATTCTCCCTTGCTATTAATGTATGTTGATAACAGCTCTCCTTTCCTCCGGTGCTCTGCGGATATGGCAGAGTCTCACTGATATTCAAAGACGAAGCTGTTACAATTATTGATCATGTAGGATTGCAGAGGTTTGCAAAAAAATCATTGCTGTTTTCTCTGAACTCTGAAAGAGCAAAGAAAGACAGTGACATTGTTGGACAAGGAGTTGAACACCAGTGAATTTTCATCTGCTGTCACCTGCTTGACAAGGTGACTCAGGCTAAAGAGCATACTTTGTGAAGATGAATTTGCTGTTTTGTAAAGAAATTTTGAACTGTCACCCTTGGGCACTGCATAAACTTACACAAATTGTTTCCAGACACTAACCTTAGAGCATGATATCCATCAGACCAACCGACCGTAATTCAGCTTTAGCCCAGTCAGGCACAAAATCTTAACCACAAAATTTAATCATGGTGTATATAAAGCATTTTAGAAATAAAATGTGTATAATAAAATTTTGTGTATATTCTGAACTTTTTTGAATTATTTTGAAGGATGTATTTATTTGGCTACAACAGAAAAAAAGACCTCAAATAACTGTATAAAGGTGGTCCAGTTAACAACTGCATTTACGTGATGGTGTCTCTGCCTAAACATCTCAGATTTGAAAATTATTCATAAGCGTGTGCACATTCCAATGTATGTCTGTAAAACAAAGTACATGCATAATGAGTAATTTGTGACTAAATTAGGAACAAAAACAAAAAATCAAAGTCACTATTTGTCATGAAAAATATTCAGAAAAAAACATCCTATAGAAATAATATATTTAATAAGACTTATCCTCCAGAAATACACAGAGCAGCAACTGGAAGCAAGATGAAAAATTGTGTTTTGTGTTCTGCATGAACTCGAAGAAAACATAAGTCTACCAATCCTCCCTTGATTTTTCTAGCCCATTAATTACCAGTTACAGCACAGCCACTAATGGCTGCGATGATCCAGATTAGGTGACAGACAGCAGTGATACTGCTGAATGAGTTTTACAGTGCCTTCAGGTAAAGCCTTTGTGTCTCAAAATAAAGGCAGCTGCATTAAGTGACATCTAAAAGTGTTACACTCCTTACTGGCTGTACTTGGCTCTTTTGCCTATCTTACTCCTGGACCAGTCCATGGATCACAGAATGCTCTCAAGTGGTGGTAGTTGCAGTACTTGGTGACTTCTAAAACTTATTTTTGAACTTTTTCTTGCCTTCTAATCTGTTTGAACCCTTTAGTACCTCTTGTCTGAAGACTGTATGTCTTCTTGTGGGCATTGCATGTTTCATGGAAACATGGGGAGATAATAATCATGGAACCAATAAGTGAGAAAACTGAGGTGGAAAATCCCAGTTTATTTTTAAGATTTCTGTCTATATAAGTTATACCTTTACTTCAGAATGCATTCACACAATCATCAATCAGGGCCCAAGGTCTTTCTGAGGAGACTTTAAAAACTCAGGTTCTTTATGGATATTCATATCATAGAATCACAGAATGGTTTGGGTTAAAAGTGATCTTAAAGGTCATCTAGTTCCAACTCAATAGGCAGGGACACCTTCCTCTAGATCAGGTTGCCCAAGGCTCCATCCAAACTGGCCTTGAATGATTCCAGGAATGAGGCATCCAGAGCTTCTCTGGGCAACCAGTTCCAGTGCTTCACCACCCTCACAGTAAAGAATTTCTTCCTATTATCTAATCTATACTGACCCTATTTCAGTTTCAAGCCATTCCTCCTTATGCTGTTAGTATGTGCCCTTGTAAAAAGTCCCTCCCCAGGTTTCTTGTAGGCCCCCTTCAGGTCCTGGAATGTGCTATTATATGTCTGATCTGATCTCCAGTAACTTTTACCAGTGCTATGCTTGTCCTAATCCAGTAATAAATGCAACTATTCTTCTTTAACACCACTTAACAGAAAAAAATAAGAGTCAGCAGTCACTGTTCCTTAGCAGTTTTAGACAGGGAAGAAAAATAGAACAATACAATCCTATATATGTTGGAGTAAACCTAGTGTGGCTGTTTCCTGTTGAGCAATTGCTCTTGATTTATATACATGTAAAAAGATTGAAATCTTTATTCTATTAAAGAGAACTCTTATTCCTCAATAAGAAAGAACAGTAACCACCTTTGTAATTAATAAATCACTACTTACTGCTACTTTAAGCAGTTTTGTCTGAAAAAGAAAAAAAATATAACCTGCTGGAATTTATTTTTTGCAATATATTTTTTCCTGAAAGTTTCAACATGTTCTCCATTATCATACTTTTTCTGTTATTCTTTCTCTTTTGGATAGTAACTTTTTATCTGTGCATCTCTTGGAATAAGAGGATGAAACACTTGTTCTTTAAATAGATCCTCTGAATTATTCCGACATGACCTGCATTAGAGCTCTCCAGATTGTGTAGGTTTTTTCTGGAAACCTGCCAAGGTCAAGGAAAGACAGGAATTATTTCAAGCCTAGTATAGTTCTTTGGAGATAAAAATAATCTGCGGGTTTTGAATTTTTGCTTATCAACATGGACTTTTCATGCAAGACTCTATTTTTATAAGGTTTTCTCACCCTACTCCCTCTTTCTTGGGAACAAAAGGTTCACCTACTGTGACTTTTTTTAACTTGTTTTGTTTTGTTTGTTTTTCTTTTTAAAAGAAGACAGAAACATAAGTAAAAGCAGCTAAGGAGATGTAGGGCCCAGGAATCTCTTCAAGACTTGTCTCCCATTACTTTGTGCTTGACTGCTCTCAACAGAAAGGATCCTGGGTGACACATTCAAAGCCTGTTAACCAATCTAGACACTGAAGTGCTACAAAACTTTCTTAGGAATCTCAGCTTTACTGAAGGTCAATGGCATGCAAGGATTTAAGTCAAATCGAAATCCAGACCTTAAGCAGGCAAGTTATTTGGTGCCTCGGAAAGTTTTACCAATTGCTCAGAGACCAAAGAAGGAAAACAAAATCAGCATAACTGGTTTGGGCTCCTCTTACTGTCCAATTTCTCACTATATTTGTACCTATGAAATAATTTTTTTCAAGGCAAAAGCAGCACAGAGATAGAGTTAATGGTAAATAACAAAGTCCTAATCAACGTCTGCTTAAAATAAACTGTAACTACCATAGCGCAGCAATGCAATAACACAGCAGCTGTCCTATTTTTCAGTCCATGACAACTCTGAAACATATATCCACAAGGCAGAGCATCAGCTTTCCTGGTAATATTCCTGAGTCAAGCAAGCAGGCATTCCAATTTAAAGTGGTTACACCTGAAATCCTTTTTGCTTAACACTTGTTCACCCACTTTTTAGATAAAGGGCTATCAGTTCCTATAATAAGTCATGAAGAACTTCCTGCAGTTTGAACACAGCTTTTCCCCTCCCTGAATAGAAAATTCCCTTAGATATCTGCAGCAACACTGCAGGATTACAGTGTGTAGATGACCACATCATATGTGATTAAAGTCAGGTACAGGGGAACTATGGTTAATGCCTCCAGAACAAATGCTGAGGCTACTGATTTGTATCAGCAGATTATCACACCCTGCTCAGATGGATAATTAACTCCAGGAAAGAATAACTGCTGCTCTCAGAACCAAGAATTGCAGCTCTCCCGTCAAATGCTTATCCATGAAAGTAGCTGCTCTCAGTTAGGCCTGTTAAGCAGCACTACCAGAAGGAAAAATATGGAGTTTTATTTTATCCCAGGCAGCTCCTGGTCATTTTTAGGATTTTTTACAGTGGAATTTTTCTGTTCACAAAACGAGTACTGTGCTCAAATATGAAATGTAGCTGTAAAGGCTTTGCCCTTGTCTACCTTTGCTAAGAACTGAGTCTAAGTAATTGGTGTGTGCATATGTGTAGTATCAGGGAAGTGGAGACGTGGCCTTGCCAGTCAGCACAGCCCCTGCAAAAGCCATGTGGAAGTCCCGCAATCTGGCTGATGTGTCCATGAGAAATAATTAAAAGTTTTGCCAGACACAGAGCACTCATATACATTCATCTGAAATGGCTGAAGAGACTTCAGACTGGCTTAGGTTTTATTCCAAGGTATGTTCCTCAGTTCTAGAAATTCTGAGATATCAAACTCTGTGGAAAGGAAATAGCCTCCAACCTATGACCTGTACTTCTATCTCAGTAATGCAGAATTTTTACAGATTTATATACAATTGTTTGGTTTATCTACTGCCATGTCTTGCATACTGTTATGTATTTTGCAATTGCTGAAAGCACAATTCTACAGGCTAACTCAAATAATCTGCTGGAAAAAAATATTTTATTTACCATTTGTGTTGTGTTTCTGTGCCTGGATTTTGGTAGTGGTGGAAGCTATAGGGGAGGCTTCTGTGTGGAACTGCTGGAAGCTTCTCCCATGTCCAGCAGTGCCAATGCCAGCCGGCTGCAGGATAGATGCCAAGACTGGGCCAATTAGGAGTGATGCCTCTGTGATAACATGTTTTAGAAGGAAGGAAAAAATGTTAAGGGTTAGATGAAGATGGGAGCCAGAGGAGAACAGATTGAGAACATGTGAACAACCATGCAGATACCAAGGTCAGTGGAGAAGGAGGGGGAGAAGGTGCTCCAGGCACCTGAGATGAGGTTCCCCTGCAGCCTGCTGTAAAGACCATGGTGGAGCAGCTGTCCCCCTGCAGCCCATGGAGGACCACAGGAGTTCAGAGATCCACCTGCAGCTTCTGGAGGAGCCCATGCCGGAGCAGGTGGATGCTGGAAGGAAGCTGTGACCCCATGGGAAGCCCATGTTGGAGCAGAGTACTGGCAGGGACCTGCTGACCCATGGGGAGAGGAGCCCAAGATGGAGCAGGATTTCCTGGTAGGACTTGTGGCCTGTAGGGGACCCACACTGGAGCAGCCTGTGCCTGAAGGACTGTACCCTATAAAATGCGACCCATGTGGTAGCAGTGTCTGAATAACTGTTGCCTGTGGAATGGACTCATACTGGAGCAGTTCATGAAGGACTGCCTCCCATGGGAGGGACCCTGTGGGAAGCAGGAGAACTTCTCTCTCTGAGACATGACAGAAACCACAACTGAACGTAACCCTCATTCCCTGTCTCCCTACACTGCTGGGGAGGAGGAGGTAGAATGTGGAAGGAGGGGTTGCGGGGGCAAGTGTCTTTGAGATTTATTTTACTTCTCATTCCCAAACTCTGATTCTCTTGGGAATAAATTTAACTAATATCCCCACTGGAAGTCCATTTTGTCCATGATGCTGATCAGTAAGGGATTTCTCACAGTCTTTATCTCAACTCATGACACTGTTCATTATATTTTCTCTCCTCTGTCCATTTGCAGAGGGGAGTGAGAGAGCAACTTTAGTGGGTACCCAGCATCCAGCCAGGGTCAAACCACTACATCATTTTGAATCAAGCTAATGCAATGAAGAAAGAATGCTATTACATTTAATCTCTATGCTGAATTTGATATAAAACACCATATATAGGTGAACAAATTTAGAAAAGATCAGCAATTGTGATAGATCAAATTCCAAGTGGGTTTTTATTTCACCAGCTTCATCACTTCACATTATATACATCTGGTGTATATGGTCGCATAGACTACTGACTCGGACCACACTTCTACATAGAACCAAGAATCATTCTGAATTGCATTTATCCTGGACTTTGCACACATGAGAAACAAAATTACTACTATAACAATATTCTTATATAATTTACCATCAATTTCCTGTTATGTCAGGCTGTTTGTTTTTCTGTACTACTAATTTTAAGCCTAGTTGTGCAGATGTTGGACTGGAAGCTGGCATTCAGGAGACCTATTCTTTGTTTTGCTGCCAACTCACTTGTGTGACCTTTGGTGGGTTCATAAATCTACCTTTGTTTCAGCTTACTTGTCTCTAAAATTGCTGTGATAAATAGATGTTGTGATTTCTTTAGCTGAATTGCAAGATATATTGGCCTAAAAATCAATAATTTACCAACTAATAATAAATTTTAATATTAAGTCAATGAAACAAGAAGACAGGAAGATTGCTTAGTGCACTCTTGTTACACTCAGATGGACGACTTTGCTCAAATTCCATCCAAACTCCAGAAGTATCTGGAGAGGTGTTTTGAAGTTAACACTAAGCCTGATACACATGGACTTCGCAAAATCATGGGTTAAATTCCTAACAATTTCAAATAAAACTTTTATCCTTTCAAGTGCCAATCAGGATAAATTCATTTGCAAATACAGTCTAATTGTTTAACCTTATTCCAGACCTTAGGGACCCAATTATTCTACTGCTTGTAGGAGTGAAACCTAATTACCATTTTTTTAAAATAAGATTAAGCAATACTTGTAATTGATGTCAGGAATTTAAAGAGATCTTTAGCTGGCATCAACAGCATGCTGATTCACACACACAAATACCTTGAGGTGTTTGCCAGTTATTTTCCACTGGTAAAATCTTTTGATAGGAGGCTGTTTTATTATTGCTGATAAAATTTTCAAAATAATAAGGCTTTTCAACTTCCACAAAATGTGGTTTCAATTCAATTGAATTCACCAAATTATGCTGGTACAACCTATTATCTGATTACCTTGTGCTGCTGCACTGTGCACCTGAGCTAGCCCTAGCAAGCCAGTTTGAGCACAGAAGACATCTAGTCACCATCAGCCGGGTTTTTGTACATTCTACACAAAGTAACTGGAGAGCCTGAATGAATTATCTCCCGTGAAAATTCATGTTTCCTCATCCTGACTGCTTCTGTTACTCACATTCTGTTTGTATTGTCTGTCTCCAAAATAAAGCATGGTGTTGAGTGAAGACATAGAGCAGAGCATTATAATCCAGTTACAGTTAATGCCCTTATTCTCCACCTACTTCTCTTGAGATGAGCTAAACATTGAACTGTCACAAGTCTCGGACCTGTCTTAACCTTGGGAAACTGCACAGTCATTGACATTGCTCCTGATGCAGTGTTCCCAATATCACAATAAGCGTAATCTATGCCCAGCTTTCTGTTTGCTGATGAAGCCTCCTGAAAATTCAAATGGTACTATAAAGTCAACCTCATAACCCCTCTGCTATGAGACAACATCAGCTGTAACTATGACATTCTTTTCAAATACCAAAGTTTTTCTGCCAGAACCTTTAGCAATAGAGGATCTAAAGCCACTTCAGCTGCTCCACTCTTGTAGAAGAGATTTCCCCCTTTCTTCTTTGCATCAACACTTTGTTGTTATGGTGGTTCTGCTGCAACCCTCTACATACTGGACTGCTTCTGCATGAGAATCTCTTACTATGCCCAGGAACTCTGCAAGCAAGATATACCTCGTGTAATGGGATGGAAAAAGTGTTTTTAGGTTGATACGTGCACTTACCAATCTGAGCATTAATATCCTCACCACTCGTAATGAATCTCTGTCAGATAGGCAGTTGTCAGTCAGGACAGAAATTATTAACAGAAATTATTAACATCCATTGCTTCTTGGAACAGTCTGAGTTTCTGTCTCCTAATTGTCTACATTTTTCCTAGGTTTCTGTCATTAATTTTCCCTTTGAGTCCTTGAGTTACTAGTCACTACCATCTCAACAACTTCACTTATCTATAGTCACATTTCTTTTCTTGCATGGTTTAGCAGCTCCATGAAAGCTATGCTTTGTAAGTATGTTTTGCAAAGTATTACTTGAAACAGTATAAGCCCCCTAAATGCAATCAACTTGCATATGATTAAGTCTGTTTTTGCTCTATGGAACACCCCTATTTCATAAATAATAGACTGATTTAATGTGGTTTGGTATACACAGCTATGTTCTGACCACTGTGCCATTTCTCTGTTATTTTCCAAATTCTTATGAGTAAACTGATTGATTGTTTTGGAATTTTCCCAGAAGCTGATATGCAATTTGTTACATCCTAAGGTCTTACGAATAAGGACTGTATTTGCCTTTTCTAGTCACCCGATATCACACACTTGAATACAGAAGTTAAAAATTCTGTTTGCTTCAGCCAGTTATCTAACAGTCCTACAGTGCTTTCAAAAATGGAAAAACTCGCCCTACATAACACCATATAAAAATCCTTTACCCGTAGCACCCACTCCCTGATTCTGGAATACATGCCCTGAATACATATTCGCTCCATTTCAAACCAGGTATTAGCAATCTCAGTAAAATTCCCAATTAAATTAGATTTTTCTCATCCTCAGAGATGAAACTAAGACAAAACCCCTAACTGTGACAGTTAATACATTTAATATAGCTAGTAAAAAATTTACTTCTATGGATTTTGTGCAGTTTCCTACACATTCATAAGGTTCTTTCCCTAAATTCAGATCTTGATCCAAAGCTAACTAAACTTACCAAAGAACATCAATTAATTTGGGATCTAGATTCTTATACAATGTTTTAACATCAGCTAAAGACCCAGCAGTAGACCAGACAAGACCAAACTTGTAATGTAAGCAAGCTTGTTGCGATGAGAGAATTTTCAAAGATTCATAGTGCTGGACAGCTAAAAAACAGTGGCAAACAACATTTTTCCAGATATAAAAGCAGAATTGGACTTTGGGTAGTAGGAATTTAGATAAGTTTGTTTCCTTCTTCCCTAAAGTCCTTCAAAAAGGTCACAGTGATAAAAATAGAGCTGCCTTCTTTTACAGGGATTTTGCTTGAGAGCTCAATTTATTCAGAAATCAAGACAGATTGATGCTGTTCCCTGGGAATGCAGATAGGCAAATTTTAGACAATAAACCAGGAGCCCTTATCTGCTGAATTTTGTCTTTTCAATGTATCTATCCTATGCTAATTTTAGGTCTGCATTCTCTATATCCTGCCGTGTTTTGTTTTTCCTCCCATTCAGCTCTGATTTCTCATTACAACATGTCCTTTTAGCATTTATTTTGTACTTATGATGCATCTGTTCTCATTTTGCTCCTGCAAGTGCCGAAACGATAGCTAAATGCATCTGTAAGGACAAGTGCTGAACAGGTGCAAAACAAGACCACAAGTAATGAAAGGAGAGGAAGAAATCAGACACTAATTTTTGCTCTGTCAGGATTTGCCTAATATATGTATAACCATTATGCAGGCAATACAAATGTCTCATTTTCACAGTTCTTAATCCTCTTTAAAAAAAGGATCTTTTTTTTAATTTCGTGTGAGAAAATTTGGTAGGAGAAGATACTCCTTTTCTACTGCTTTGACAGAGATTCAGTAGTATAGTTGAAGGAATATTATAGTGTTACAGCTCTTCTCTGTTAGTAAACACAATAACGGACAATGCTTTCAGAATTGGGCTCAATGATCATGATTGGGCCCTTCCAGTTCAGAATATTCTGTGATTCTAAAAGAGAAAATTAAAAAAAAATTATGAATTGTACATACATTATTTGAAAATGAAACAAAAAATCCTGTTTTTATTTTGTATTTATTTTACACTTTTTAAATAAGTTTTGTCTGTTACACTTGAGAAAACTTAGCTATTAGGTTGGTAAGTAGCTACATGAATAGTAATTTTAAGAACCTCATGAGGAAAGCTTTTTTTCTTTTAATTACCTTCCTTGGACATTTTTTAACAACAAAAAAAAAAAAAAAAAAAGAAA
>VXBA01004483.1:423394-448544 GCA_013399895.1 Serilophus lunatus | reverse complement strand
CACAGCTGCCGCTTTTGGACAGCAACGGGGGGCCGGCCCTGGCGCCGTGTTGGTGCTGGGGCGTCTCTAAGATGCCGCGGCTGTGAGAACAAAGATGGCACGTGGGACCTGAATTGTGTGGTTCTTCGGTGGGAAAACACCGGAAACCAAGGCAGTTTGGCCCAGAGGAAGGCAACGAGATCCACGCGAGAACAAGAAGGCTTAAAAGCCGAGGCAACGGCCCTGCCCTCGTTCTTCTTTGGCTGCTCCGAGGGGAAACGCACAGCTCCGGTCCTCAGCGCCCACAGGCCCCACGCCGTGATTTCACCCATTTCTCTCGGCAAGCAAGTGACCCTTCGGGGAGGTGGTGGGAGGGAGTCGTTTTCACTTCTTTTTGTGTTTTTCAGAGAATTTCAAAAGCCAGGGAGTCCTTCTAGCAGAGAGGGAGAGAGACGACTTTTCCTACCTTTCCCCTCTGTTTTTTTCAGCTAGCCAACTAGCTGAGGGAACAGTTCCCTTTCCGTTTTTTTAGTTTTTTCCCTTTTGTGTTTTTTTTTTTCCCTGCGTGTCAAGTGTTTCTCTGTGTAATTTTGGTGTCCCTTTGGGTTATCCCTTCTTCCCTAATTCAAACCCCTTGTAATAAACTGTTCACCTGCTGCCAACTCTGTTCAGTTTTCTGTCACCTTTATTGAACCTGCCCCCTGAACGCTAAAAGGTGGTTTAAACCACCACAGAAACTCTGTCTCACACTACTGTATAAAATTAAAGAGTATACTCAGAGCTATACTGAGTGAAGTTGTTCTGTGGCGATTGTATAACAGAAGACACACAATTGCTTTTTCTTAAATCATAATAGTCTCTTCTAAGGTTAAAAAATTCTAATATCTGGCAAAACCAGACTGGGTCTGGTGCTGCTTTAAGCTATGTTGAAAACCACAGCCTAAGGAGAGAAGTTGCTTATAGCTTTTTCCTGCCTCTTGCACTTGGTCCATGAAACTATTCCCAGGGAGGAATGACCCACCTCTTCCATAACCATCACAGCAATGTATCCAAGTGCACAGCCTGACTGCCTATTTTAAACAGGGATTTCTTGTAAGATTTCTGTGGTTTCCAAGCTCTTCTGTCCTTTTTGTTAACATAGGAGGAAAAAAAAAAAAAGCATGAGTGAAAAAAAAGGTATAGGCCATAATGCTTCTGAAAAGACAGAATTTTTATTAAGATCATACCCTGAGTTAAGTGGCTCCTTCTTTGGCAGCAGACACACTGCTGCGCTTTGAAGGGTGAGAAGCTGAACTTTCAGGGAGCCAATTAGGAAATGCTGCAGAAGAGTGGTAGTGACAGCAGCCATCTGAGGGATTAACTGCAGTAAAGGATCCTGAAATCACTGGCCTCCAAGTATTTTCAGCATAGTTATGATCTTACTTTTGCATTACTTAAACACTGTTTTTTCGGAAAGAAAAGCAGCAAAATTACTTGAGGCTTTTTAACTTATTTCTTTGCCAGGTCCCAGAGCTTTACAAGTGAATAGCTCCATAGCAAACATCACTTACCAATGGAGCTTTACTTCTTCAGAAAGAAATATGTTTCCTTAAGACAGATAATAAATACCTTTCATATTATTGTGGCTGATAAGACAAAACAAGCCTGAAAAGTGCATTGTATTTTGCCTTTGCAGTCTTTTTGCTTTTCAGACTCAGAATGGATTGATGTTTCTTTTGGATCACTGCTGAATATCTAACTGTACAGATATACTAAATTTTGGTTTGCCACTGAGAACAGTAAGACAGGAACTAAATGGCAACAACAAGAGTGAACTACATTTACATGAATTTTTTTTTTATTCTGTAGTGCAAAACAAAATGTTAATAAGAAGAGAATAATAATAAGCTTCCTATGATCACACACGTGATCTCATAATGTAAGAATCAAAATTCATAAATGTAATTATGTAATATATATTATATAGATAATTTTATATTATAATATATATATTATTATAAGACAAAGGTGTATCTCCTAAAAACAGTGGTGACTTTCTTGCTCTGGCTGAATCGGGCTGTAATCTTTCTGTTCTCATTAGAAATCAGGGGATAAACTATAAAAAAATAATATTTTGAGAAATCTAGCAGAATAGTTTTCTTTCATAAATAAAGACTGTGTATTCTTCTTAACACAAGGGCTCATGATTTCTCATATGTTAGAAAAAAAATGCAGGCTGATGTTCTTAACAAGACTGCTATTCATGATTAATGATATCTGTTTGTCAATGCACTTTAGATATATTCATTGCATCCTCGCACTGTAACAGTTCTTGAACAAAGGTGAACTTAAGCAGGCAGTTTCACTTGATAATGGCATTAGGATTTGCTAATCATCACAGCTCTGTCATCCTTATAAGCTGATTAAAAGTAGCCATCAACATCTGGACATGCAAGTTCTGACCCCAAGGTGCTGTGCTGGGAGAAGAGACCTATTAGTAGTTCTTCACAGTACAGAGAAGACTACTACAGCAAGGGTATAGAAGAGTGAGGCAATTTTTATAAAAGGGAATATTTATTTGCTTGTTTTTATAAAGCATTTACACTCCTGGGCTGTGTTCACAGAAATACTGTGTTGTTTGGAGCTTTAGTTCAATCAGAGTTATTCTTGATTAATGTCCTCTTCTTTATTAATTGCTGGAATGTAGAGTTTTCCCTTTTGGATACACTAAATCAGATATTATTCACTATTAGAGGTTTTCTACAATTTTTTTTTTTTTGCTTATTATTCTATTTTATATTGCAATAGTATGCACCTTTTAAAGTATGCCTATACGTAATCTGCTGGATAGAAATTAAAATGATTGCACAACTTCAACATTATATGCTTTGAGAGACAGAGAAATTAAGATAAAATTTTCAATTTTCATCCCTATTTTTATCACAGCCTTTTGAGATATGCTGACTTTCCTAGAGTTTTCTGAAGTCAGCAGTTCTTCAGAAAGATTATCACCTTCAAAAAAAAAAGATGGGTTACTAATTCGTGTGTGCACCATAAAATAATTTACATGCACTAGATACTTTAATATTCCTTCCCTGTTTAAAACCTTTGTTTTGTTAATCTTTTATATGGGAGTCACTGCTGAAATGTTCTTTTGGAAACTGCTTTATTGTCTATGAGTCATGATTTGGCCATTTTATCACTCCTTAGCTTCTCCTAAACTGAATATAAGTTCCATTTTTGCCCATATTTCCTTTCAGATTTTTCTTTTTTCTGTTTGATAAATTAGAAAAACTCAACACAAATTATTACTTGTATAATTAAAAAAATGTCTTAGACTATTCTAATTGTTTTAAAGCTAAATACCACACATTGATTTATGCATCTTTGAATAGAAATGTATCCATCATCTACCTGAAATACATATTTTATTTAATGAATATAATTTGGTAACTAATGAAAAAAAAAAACACAAAAATATGGAGGAGAAAATCTTCCTTACTTTGTTGCTCTACTCAGAGGGAAATTTCTTCACAGCACTGTGTTAGCGTAAAACTTGTTGCTGTTCACTGCTGTTGAAATGTATAGTCCATTATTATTTTATCCCCATGTGACTTTACCACAGTTAGGACTATTTCATGATGAAATGATCAGCAGAATATTTATGCTTGTCTCTGCTTACATGGTACAGAACAAAAAGGGATTGCATGAAGTGAAAAATGCAATTGTATTTCACTATACACCTGAATGATACATAGGTCATGAAGATTTCGATGTGAAAATCTAGGTTAAATTATTATTTTCATGTTAATAGTTATGGCAATCTTTATTTAGTTTTCCAAACTGATGTTCACAAGATCAGTCTAGAGAATTCCAGCAGTTCCTTCCTGCCTTGAAATCTATTAGATTTTTTTTTTTTCTGAAAGTGGAGAGGACTTCATTTGAAATCCCTAAGAAAACAGCTTGTTAGAAGAATACAATTTTGAACATCAAAACTTGATGGTTACTGCTTTCCTTAACTCATGATTTTTCTGTGATCAATACTACAAGCGTTTAAATGTGGAATGGTATGGTCTTTTTCATTAGGGTGAAAGAAACATTTTGTTTTCTTCAATATAACTCTTTTATTATTAATTTTGAAATTAGTAAAACAATTAGGGTATTCATCATCAGTTAGGGTATCTGTATTCATCAACAGATTTCTTCCATGCTTTCTCATAACTTTGGCAGAAGTTCTGAATTTACTTTCAGAAATTTACAGCAGAAAACTACAATTTATAGAGCAGAAGGATTTAAATCAAGTTCAATGGATAAATGTAGAAATAGAAAATGATTGTAAATAAAGCACAGAGGAATCTCAGCTTGTTGTATGGTGGCTGTTTAAAGTTGCTTCAGAAAATCTTGAATCATGTTCTTCAAAATGTGTTTCAGTTACCTGTCAATATTTTCGACTGTGTCTGATACCAGCTGTTACTGGCTACACTCAACTTTGAACTAGGAAGCCAAACTGATAGCTAAGGAAATGTCGTTATGTAGATGTAATGGAATTATCAGAAAGTCACCTGCTGTGGTCCTTTCTCCTGGATCCTCTCAAAGGACAAACCTGGGATTCCTGTGAGGAGGAGAAGTGAAAGGGAGACTGGATATGTAGGCTGCAATAAAGTATCACTCACTACTTAGAGGACGTTGTTTCAGCAGTTCAACTGATGGAGAATTCAATAACTTTTTTTTAAACTATTGGATGATGGTGACAGACTTCTATTTCCAAAGAATTCTAGCTCTCTTAAATGGGTTAGATGAAGATTTGCTTTAAAAAACCACATACGACATGGAATGTGATTGCCTGAACCTAGCGAGTGTACTTTCTAACCATTGCTCTTTTAGTGGAAGGCTCTGTCTCATGCCTCATACAGCTAAAGTAAAATACACTAACTGGTACTTATCACATTTCCAGTAGTGTACATCTAAAGAGTTGTACTATCCTTGCTGACCTCCACCTACACAGGCCTTGTGAGAGCAGTTCATGTTAGGTAGGAAGACTGTGTCACTACTACTTCAGCTTTCACTTGATAAGTATAGATCTTTCACTAAAAATGAGGGAGTATTTGCACATACAGCCAGATCCTTCTTTTTAAAAGAAGAATCAAACTAGTTTGAAGACGACAGCTTTACAGATCTCTTGCCATGTGCAGGGGCTTTCTGCTAGTGTCCCCTGTCCCCACTTCCACATTTAAACCCTATAGGTAGATTATGAGAGATTTACCAGCAGGTTTGGTACTTGGCTGCTTCCTGGAGTGCCACGTAAAGAAGGATGGCTTTATTCAGCCTTTCAAAGAAAAGGTTAGAATAAAAACCTTAGAAAGGGAAGATTCTCTTAACTCTTAATATTTTATTTCTCTGTCAGAGCCCTGGGAAATCAAAACCTTTTTGGCCTGATCAGTCTGTCAGAGTTTCATGTACAGAAACTTTCACCAACAGTTTCACTAATTAGAGGCGGGGGGGAGGCAGGGGGTGGGGTGTTGCACTGAACACAGGAGGAGACCTCTCACCAAGTCTACCAGAAACCCAAAAGTATTATTTTGTCATTGATGAAAACGGTTAGTACCTCTATAAGGATTTACTCTGAAGAGTGACAAAATAACACTTTTTATTAAGGATTTTGTGACAGTTCGTGAGTTCTTTTAGGTAATAAGGAATAAATTCTACTACAAAACACAATATAAACTACTGCTTAAGGAAAAGACATAGGTACTATTAAGATTATTATTAAGAAAAACAAAAGGTTAGTTGCTAAAAAAAGCAATTAGTATGCATAAGTTGCAGCATATCTCACCCAAGCGTCCCTAGAGAGAGGGAGGGGAAGGGAGACAGCCTGTCAATTGTCCCCAGCAGTTCAGATGGAAAGGTTTCTTCTCCTCCAACAACCCTCAGTTTTCCAACATCTTATATACTATTTCTTTTGGATTATTTTTAGAAGATTTGTGTGACCTTGTCAAAAAATTATGGGGAATTGGCTTAACAGGAGTTTATGGTTTCTCGATGTATGGCTGGGAGGGTCAAAAGAGTAACTCAGTTCCATCTTCTGGCGCCAATGTTTTACCAGAAGCATGGGAAACACTCTCCACATCCCCCTGCCTTCTAAACACATTTAGATGTTTTGCCAATGTTTATGGAACCCCGTGTGAGCAGTGTGGCCCCTCCTTGCTATCCTGAAACTCCAGCTGGGTTTTCTCTTCTGAAAACTCCTGTACCATCAGTATCTTACACAGGGTCAGCCCACCAAAACTGGCTGACAGGGTTGACCTGTTTGCAGATAGTGCTGGGCACATGCATAGAAAGGGGACTGGGAAGAGGTCTGGATGAAATGCCAAGTTAGTGGGTTGGGACTGTGGAGGGAGATGGCTTGGCACAGCATGGCCATTACAGGTTGTAAGCTTAGAACAGCCCCACTCGAGAAGTGTCTTGCAACCCATTCTAGCCCAGCTCCATCGTGACATCTACCTCAGGCTCCGTAACTGCCCCAAGCCTCATTCCATGCCAATCCCAAGAAAAGTGTTTGAGGCACACATGAGAGCCTCTGGAAGCACATAGAGGAGGCCCTGAAATGACTACTCCCCTTCCCCATGTTATTTTACATGCAAGCATTCTTTCTTGAAAGCACTTCTTCATCCTAATAAAAGCTGTAGTACCTCTGTAACACTTATACGTTGAAAGGCTATGACATTTAGAACAGGAATGTGCTGATCTTGGTTTGCCTGTGAAGGTTTAATAAATCTTATCTGCCAGGACAGTGACTGCAAGCTTTAGTTTCCAACTCTATAGGCTGCAAAGGGAAAGAAAATAAAATTTTTCAAAATTCTTTCTTCTGTAATTTTATCTGTGAGCTTCTATTGTCGTTGTCTACCTAGTGCAATCCAAAACCACTAGAAAAATCTGTATTTACATATGGAAAAATCTACAGATATGCATCTTGTTTAGACAAACATGGAATATGAAAATATCAAATCATCCTCTCTGGTATATAAAGTATAGCTTTTACTATAAAATATGGTCATTTAGATAACTTTGCTGAAATACTAAAGGAAGATATTAAGAAGAAAATTAATAATATCAAATATTTTCACCAGAAGCACAAGTATATAAATTTTTTTTCCCGCTGGGAATATATTGTACCTGAGAACTGCCACTGCATGGTTATGAATACAGCATGGTTTGGTAAATCAGTTTGATTTTTTTTGTGTGTGTGTGTGTGTATGAAAATCACAGAAAAAATGCCTTGCTATATGCATTTTGCAGTACTTTAAATATGGCATACTACACAGAGAACTTAATTAAAACAAAATAAAATTAAAGAAAAAAGTTCTCAGAACAAGAAAGTTGTCAGAGTCAGAATATAAAAATTTCCAGGTTCTCTTTTTGCATACCAATCACTTCTATAAGGAATTAAACAAGATAAATGGAGTTATTCTTTTAAGAAGAGATTTGGCAGAATCGCCCTCTATGTTAAACCTAGGTAATTAACACTGGGTTCTTAAATGTAATGCAGATGAATAACATTGGGTTCCTAAATCTGCCTAGGTTCTTAGGAATAAGACCACATTTAAAAAGTGCTGGATGCTGAGGAGGTTTGAGACTCAGGGATCATTCAAGTAATTAAATGTGGGGTTTGAAACTTATGTTTAGACATTCAAGTTTAAAAATATTGGTCTGCAATTAAAACAATTCTAAATAATTTCATTATTTATTCACAAGTCCCTAAGATGAAGGTATTAAGAAAGTTCCTGTTGTCTGTTCGTGAACCAGCTGAAGCCCTGGGAAGTGAAAATTATTTTTGGACAGAGTGTTGTTTGCTCCCCACATAGAGATATGATAACAGAAAACTGAGTTAACAGGAAAAAAACCTGACAAAAGCAGGATGAGAAAGAGAAAGGAAGAGACAAAACACAAATTCAGAGAGTGTGAGGAAACGCAGCCAGTGGAAGATACAGAGTGAAATTCTGTTGAAAGACATTAAATAGCTGTCGTTGGGTAGTTCTGTGTGTGCAAAGCTTTCGTCAGTAATAGAGGGCACAGACTTCCATTTCAAATCTAATGGAGCTCTCAGAAGTCTTTCCATTAACTTCAGTGAGCTTCAGATTAAGCACTTGGGGGGAAACTGGTTATCCTTAAACTGAATGCTTTTTTTTTTCTTTTTTTTTTTCCCTAAAGAAAAGAGTTTAAATTGTGGAAGAAAGTTTTAGCAAACTCAGAAAACTCTTCAAGCTCTCAAACCCTCAGAATCCCCAGAACTTACAGCGTTGCCTTTAGACCTCGTGCTTTAAAAGGGAGAAAAGTAGCTTATCTTAGAATTTAAATGAGTTCAGTAATTGCTCAGGCTGCAGAATGTAACACAAGATGTATTACAAACAAGCCAGCGAAGCAGTTTATTACACCAAAAATGTGCAGTGGATTAAGAAAATACAAGGGAATCCCTGATTGCTATTGTGCCTTGGGATTAATAGAGTTCAAAATAAAGCTGCTGTGTTTTAATTGTCTGAATCCAGCATATTAGCATCTGAAATACACTGCATTTATAATTTCTGCTGGAAAGACAAAAATGAAGTAAATAAGACTTTAAAGATAACAGGAACTTTAAAATATATTTCCCCCCCCCTTTTTTTTGTTTATGATGTTATAATTTTCCTTTATTTACCAAACTTTTAATGTGGGCAGTTGGTGCTTCTGAGATTTTCAGCTATGGTTCTTAATTGTGCCTCTTGGTCTCACTGCCTGAACACATCTCAGTGGAGTCTTGAAGCTGAGCTGAAATGTTCTATTTACCAACCACCAACATGTTTTCTTATTTTTTTTCTTGGTCATATCCTCCTCCAGATCTGTTACTTATTGCTCACTTGTGTTGGGTGCAGGTGTTGAGGTATCAGCAATGGGGAGATGGCTCCTGGGGTGGCCTCTATGAGGAGAGGCCAGAGTTGCTCCATGTGGGAAACAGCTGGTTCCTGTCATCTGCAGGACACAGCTGAGCCCTTCAGCCATGCATAGAAGAAACCTGTCTAAAAAGATTAAAATGCTGGTGGAGAGTGAGGAGTGAGTGAAAAAGTTTGAGAAGCAGCCCTGTGAACACAGGAAGGAGTGGGGTGGAGATGCTCCAGGTGCCAGTACAGAGATTTCCCTGCAGCCCTTGGACACATTGCAGTAGAGCAAGTGGTTTTCTGCAGCCAATGGAAAGGACCATCCCTGAGTGGATATCCACACTGCAAAACGTGAAGTGCCGTATCAAAACAGGTATCCACACTGCAGCACCTGGAGGATGCCATGGCAGAGAAGGTAGATAGGCTCTGAAGGAAGCTGCAGCCTATGGAGGGCCAATGCTGGAGCACTGGAAAAATGTGTAGAAGGAGCATCAGAGAGGAACTGTTATGAACTGACCACAACTCCCATTCCTCATCCCCTCCGCACCATACAGAGGGAGAAATGAGTGGGAATAAAGAAATGAAGTTGAGCCTGGGAAAAAGAGTGAGACGTAGGGGGCAAAGTGTTGTTTTAATTTTGTCTTCAGTTTTCACCATTCAAAATTTTTTTAAGATTGGCAATAAAATATTTTTTCCCCAAATTAAGTTTGTTTTTCCTGTGATGATAACTGATAAGTGATCTCCTCCCCTTTTTATCTTGATCTATGAGCTTACTCATCTTATTTTCTCCTCTTGTTTTATAGCTGGAGGGGAATGAATGTTGTGGGGGGAACAAAGGCTGGGTGGACATCTGGAAGCTGGTCAAGGTCAATCCAACACGCTATTTTACAAACAGATGCATAAGCAATGTATTGTAGAAAAGAAAGCATACACACATTGCAGAAGAATTTCTGTGCCCTGTGTTAGTAATGGCAAAGTGCAGGTAATACAGATTTTAAAAAGGAAAACAAGTACAGATTGCAGAGTCCATCAACAGGAGCTACGTTATGAGCTCTTCCAGTGTGTCATATTGCTGAATTGCCATGTAGCTGCCCACTTTCACAGTTCAAAGTCAAATCTGATATTGTCAAGGATTGTGCTGGTCTCCTCCTGATTAAACTTGAGCATTCTTTAGATTTTCAACAAAGGACAGACGCATTGCAGCTGCTGTTTCCTGAATCCAGTGACCTCTGTACAGTCATATTTTTCTAGTCATGAGCTATCGGCTGGTTCTTACAATATGATCCCATGAGCTTACCAACATCCATCATCCATAGCATTTCCTTCAGTCAGAGAACAGTATTTTGCTACCCATGAACTCCAGATTCCACAAGAATCAGTTTTCAACACTCTAGTTCTTTGTTCCCTCATTTCGGCTGGGGATTAGAGCTAATCGCTTTAAACTACTACAGTGAGTGAATACATGATTTTTCTCTTAAGGCAGCAGCTATTTCATTACTCTTATTTAAATGGAAAATTCTTCCGGTTGCTGAGTCTCAAATACTCCTCATCTGGAATATACATGACCGGTAGCCCTCATAGCAACATCAGGCTTCCTATTTTCTGAAATATATTATGATATGAGAATTGCATTAAATGCAAATAGAATTAATAAATTTCTTAAGTATAATTGTAAGAAATGTAATTCAGAGCTATTCCTATCTCTAGAATGCTGTTGATTATCAGCAGGGATGTGGACTTATTCAATGGGAACAGATAAACTAAATGTCTTTGAATATTTGTTCTCTCTGACAGTCTCACGGTAAGATATTTTATCAATTTAAAAGCCCTAATATCTCAGTGCTTTTGTATCTCAAAAAGGCCAGAAATATGCCTCTCTCAAGTATTTTAATTAATTTTGCCATAGCACTTAATTGGAAATTATCAAAACCTATAGTTTGTGAAAGAAATTGCAGCTTCTTTTCCTATCCCCCAAATACCCCTTGCCAAC
This sequence comes from Serilophus lunatus, assembly GCA_013399895.1. Lineage (NCBI taxonomy): Eukaryota > Metazoa > Chordata > Aves > Passeriformes > Eurylaimidae > Serilophus > Serilophus lunatus. The sequence goes on along the minus strand of VXBA01004483.1, from coordinate 437,687 downwards.
TTCCCAATGCAATTCTCAATTACTCAAGATTTCAATATAGTAATGATTAAATTTTTAAATTTGAAGTGCTTTCAGTATTTGAGCATTAAAACATTTTATTTTAATGTGTTGAGATGAACTCTGTTACAAGATTATTCTATCTTGAACTTAGTTTTTTATTGTGAGGTATATAGCTTCACTGGAATTCAGGCAGAGGTTGGCTGGTACCTGATCCATTGACATTCATGAGCTTCTTATCCTGGCACTCAATAGAAAACCTGCATTGCATCACAAGTAGTATAGGCCTAACTGCCTGTATTATTTATATTACTATTCATCTAGATACTAGCAACTGAAAACATCTTTTGGTCTAAAAATATGATAAGTAAGAGCAATTAGGATCCCACAAAGAAATCCAAAAAACCCAAAATGCCTTGGGATAGCCTTGCAAAATAGTATTTCTCATATGCCAGGTTCCTGGATCATATTTTAACACATTTTTCTTTAGGAAATACAGTATTTATTAGGAAACAACAGTTATCTATTTATTCCATTAGACTCTTCACTCACAGTTTAGAATATTTTTTAATTTGTCATTAATGACATTTTTTTCTCCCCTCTTGGTCTTCCATTTCTGTGTTCCCAATCAGTTTTTGTTATCTTGGATAGGCAGAATCTGCAACTTGGAACAGACTAACTCCAGTGAAAGTGCTGCAAGGTCTTGTTTGTAAGCATGTCCTTTTCTCAAGGTATAACAATTATAACTTGTGTTTAGGGTTGCCTTGAGAGGCCTTGTGGGAATCATTGTTTCTCTGTGAGATTTCAGAATCTCTCAGTGTTACATCACTGGTATTACAGCCAGATGCATCTCTGTGTCATTTCATTGCAAATCCCTGCACTTCACTTATATCACCATTCTAAAAATGAAATCAGTATCATATTGGGTCCTCAAAGAGCACTGATACTATAATGGATCTATTCATTGTAGAACTTGGAGCACTGATACTATAATGGATCTATTCATTGTAGAACCTGGAGCACTGGTCTTGCCAGCTCACCTGCTACATAATGTGGTACTTAAATTTGTACCAGGACAACAACAGTGCATCTTCCACAGCCTTTCTTGCTCCTCCCATGGCTGCCATTGATTTATTACCTCCCAAGTTGAAATATGTACCAAATCTTCACCGATATTTTCCAAAAATTGTAGTTCAGATGAAAGGTGCACGCATGCCAGCTCATTCAGTAATATACTTTTTCCTAAATAAATGCTACTGGGGGTTTCTGCCTTTATGGGACCTCAGAGAGGAACAGCTCTAGGGCACTCTTCTTTCTAAACAGCAGCAAGAATTATTATGGAAGCTTCTGAGCTTACAGGTTCAAGTTGTTATTAGTGGACATAAATTGAAAGCTTATGCTTTTCATCTCAGATCTAAATCAGATTTAGACAAAGAAGCAAGAAATTAAGTATAGAGTTTCCTACACATATGCTCTTTGTCATTTGCTCTTTGTATATGGCACTGGCCTCTGAAACACTCTGAACAGGCTGGGTGGACGAGATGCTTCATACAGTTTTGCAGCTGATACGTTGTTGTATTATATGTGATCCATTTCCATCATGCTTAAAACTTCTCAGTTGTTGTAATATTGTTTGTTTTCATATGATGCTTGAATATTATAGCATTTCATTTTTCAAAATCATTAAAGATCCTCATGCTGCAGAGCTTTATGGTTTTAATTCTCCTGACCTAAATGCTGGAGCCCTTTGACCAACTTCCTAATTTCTTCAGATTTTCTTCCTTTTTGTTTTTCTTTACATTTCTCATCAGTTTTCAAATTTTAAAAATCTGGATTCACAGTATCACACTATCACAGTATTAACAAGATTGGAAGAGAGCTTTGAGATCATTGAGTTCAACCTGTAACCCAACACCAACCCGTAATCTAAACCATGACGCTAAGCATCCAGTCTTCTTTTAGATATCTCAAGAGATGGTGGCTCCACCACCTCCCCACGCAGCCCATTCCAATGGCGATTCCTGTTCTGGACTCTTGGATTCTACCTGACTAATCTACTGTAATTATCCCTTTATCAAGAATATTTAGTTTAACTATTAGATGTTATTACACTGCAAATATCAAGTACTCATCTAAGCAGAAACTAAAATAAAAAGTTCTTTTCAGTCTGGAGAAAAATTGATTAATGAGAATGTTCCACACTACCATTCTCTTAATATATTTTTCAATAGTTGGTTTCTGAGATCATTAGGGAAAGAACATATAGGTTTCTCTCAAATGATTCTACTTATTTGCTGTAATTAATAGCTTGACTTGGTATAAGAAAAAAGAGAAAACCAATATAATCAAAATTTTAGGAAAAATAAAATTCCACACAATTTGAGTAGGAACTAGGCTTGTACCTGGTATTCAAATATTACCTGATTTCTTTTGCATTTGTACTACTTTAGCACAGACGTAAATTCTACTCATAAAAAAGTTAAGAAAAAGTAAGAAAAATCAGATGTAATTAACTTATAAGCCTTTTGGGAGAAATTATTTTACAGTGTGACATGATAACTAGAGTAGTAACCCAGTAAACATGGTCTTATGTATTTTCCTTTGCAGATAAATGATGAGAGTGGTATTTTGTTTCACATATGTAATAAAATACCTGAATTAATTCATGTTGACATACATTACTGGGAACAAAAGAAAATCTTAATCTTGTGGGAAATGAGCAGACATAAAGCTTGTCTGCCAGCTTTAATCTAATTTGAATACTGTCTTTGTTAATAGTCCTTGGGGCACACAACTTCAAGACATCCATTCCAGGTTAAAATGAATAATTTGAACCATGTTCTCTGTTTTTCTGCTTGCAGTCTATAGATGAAAATGTCTTAGAAATGAGTTTATGTAAGGTAAACATTTGAGAACACAGTTGTGTGCTCATTTCAGGAAATTAAATATTAAGAGCACATCCCACGACTAGTTCTGTCTGAAGGAGCAACTTCAGCTCATGTATAGCCCTTTGCAACAGGCAAAGTTTACCTATGGTGAACTGCAGATATCGGAACACTTACGCAAAGCTTCCCTGTAAGCCAACCCTGAAGCCAGCCCACCCAACTTTCAGAGTCAAACTCAATAGAGCAAGAAACTCAGGTCATTGGAGAAAATGGCAGAAAACCACAGAGAATTGCAGAAGCACAGTGCTTTCTTAAAGGACCTCAGGTGCTCTTCTTGTTCATTGTTTCCCCAAGGCATAATAAACTCTGCCAGTGACATTTCTGACAAATGCTGTTATAGTCTCTTACAGACCTTCACTGATCACAGCATTCCTAGAAAATCCTGCATATGATAGCATTAGGAGATCTTTGCTATCACATACCTTACAATAGCCAATTTGAATCTTTTTTGTTGAGATTAAGCTCATTACTTTGTGGTTTACTGTGACCTCTGGATTACTTCCAATTAGTGCCCATCTCTTTTCTGAAACAGTGCTCTACTTCAGCTGAAGGGATGTCGGTGATAAGTAAAAACAGGATTACTTTGTGCTCTGACTTACAAATCCTGATAAGATGTTTGCCTTTTAAAGAATCGTGTGAAAGTCCTTCTGGTCATGGTGTTCTATAATGTCTCCAGACCTGTTCTTGAAAAGGACTTACCTAGTTTATTGGCTTCCATCCTACATTTGTAGCAGTTTATTGTTTCTGTACAGATGTTTTACTTGGCATTTGCCCATACTGTTCTAGATATATCTTAATGTCATTTACAACTCAATGAGAATGTTTTCCACTGAAGCATTTAGGTATTAATAAAACTTGAAGAGGAGATAAACAGTAGGCGAACTTGCATAACTCCCCTTAACATGTCCTTAAGCACTACTTAGTCAACTGCACCCTCCTTATAAATATGACACCAAGACTATGTTTCTTCTGTAATTTATGGGAAAATCATGACTTCTCTCCTTTCCATTCATCCTGCTATCCTGTCCAGAAGAAAATCAGATCAGATTAACAAAATGTATACTTAGGAAAAGAAAAATCACGTTTTAATGTTGGATGTCACCTGCACATCACTTCTTATTTTCCAGGTAGCTGCAAATATTTTATTATCTCCTTCAGAATATTTTGGGAAGATACCATCTTAATTCTATTAGTCACTTGATCATAGCTGACTTGTTTAGTGGAAGGTGCTAGGGCAAAACAAACCCCATAAAACACCTTCATGCTCAAATTCATCTATAAGCTATTTTCCTCTGTTGACTAGAGTAGTCCTTGATTTTTCTTTTCACAATTAACAGGGCAAATTGAAAAACTATTTCACAGTATGAAAGCATTAAAGTAAGTTGATAACATAGTTGCTTGGTAGTTGCATCTCATTCCATGCCTTTTTTTCCTTTTTTTTTTCTTTTTTTTTTTTTTGTTGGTTGGGTTTTTGATTGGTTGGTTGGGTTTTCCCCATATGTTTACATGTTGCTGCTTTTTTAAATTTAATTTCTGATGAATTATCTATCATCCACAGTTTTTATAATTCCTTCATGTGGGTGGAGTCAATGAGGATTTTATACTTTAAGTAAATATATGTCTTATAACACTTTTTACATCTCTGCCTAGGATTAATTTATGACCTTTTTACTTTTCCTTTAGTCTTTGCTTTATGCCAATCCTTGTTCTCATTAGAGAGTGACTATAAATTCTCTCTCACCGTTGCAGTCTACCTAATTTTTTATATAACGATCTCTCATGATTTCAATAGACACAATACTGTGGTCATTCCTTGTTTTTCTGAACAAACGGTATTATTTTAATATTAGTTTTTCAGTCCCTTTTCTGTATGCTGTGCATTGACATACAAAAATAAGTAGTCCAACCTTCTATTTCCTTTTTCTTGTCTTTCTTTTGATCTTACTCTGAGTAATCCTTCCCCTCTCCCACTCAAGCAATTTTGATGCTGTTATTCAAATTTCTCTTTTTATTCCTAACTATGGACTTTTTTCACTCACACTATCTTTTCCCCCCAGTCTGTGTTTAAAGCTTTTCTTAATAGATTAGTAGTCCCCTTATGGAAAATAGTCTGTTTTCTGTGTTTGGGTGTATTCTTTCCATGTACAAGAATATGTGGAATATCAATGGTCAAGGTTTATCAATATTGAGATATATCTAACAATATTGACCAATACCAAAATTATCAAGGGAGACGACGGTGTTCTGGTATCCTAGAATGTCTATATCTCCCGGATACATAGATTCATAATCCTTTGTCATCTTCAACTAAGAAAATGAACACGTATTCCAATCTCCTGCCTGCCCAGTTTGGTATTCATTTTTTATGAGTTTGAGATTGATCCTGAGAGTAACTACATGACACAAACAGAAGGGCACATGGGGTTTTGATCACTGTGAGAGATGAACTTCACTCACTTTACAGTTATTTGTTAAGAGCTGAGCTTTTTGGAAGCAGCATACTCCAGATGTCAGCTGGAGTAGGAAGGTGAGACCTTTAGAAGGAAATTGCCAATTTCTGCTGGTTTTTTTCCTTTCACTTTGGAATGGAGGCTGTGAATCTTACAGGTCTGAGTGCCCTTTCTTCCAATGACATTTGACCATCACTTGCTGTTAGGAAAATATCCTGTTCTTGACCTTGGGAGTGAAACAACATCAGTTTACATCTGAGACTGGCAGTCAGCTTAACAGAGTGGTCATTTCATTGTTACTGCTCTTATGGACTCTCACCTGCATAGCTTCCATGGATTCTGCTCCATGCTGTCGTGGGTGATCTCTGCATTTTAACAAAAAAGGGAAGAGATAAAAAGATAACAAGAGTGAATGAATGGCACAGCTGTGTGGATTTTTTCCCCCCTAGAATTTTAATAAAGAAAAGAAATCTATTAAGACAAAACCTCTAACAAAGAAAGAACTAACCCTCCTCCCTACAAACACACACAAATTTCTGCATGTTTATTCCAATTGCTGTTGAAAAGCAAATGACCGGCCTGCCAGCTTATTTCATCTCTGCCAGGAGATAAAATAGAAGTTTCAGGAATAGTCAGCTGCTCTCCATTTCAGTTCAGTTGTTGGCTCTTGAAACTGCTGTAATGATGACACAGCAGAAAAAGACATTTAAAGGGGAAAACTTGGCCAGTTAGACAGCCTGAGTGCTTTGAGGAACTGGGACGCTAACTCCTGAAAGTGTTTTGCACCTTAATTGCCATTGCCTGGAACTGACATCTTTGAGGGTCAGAACTTCATGACTCACATGGTTATGTGCTTTAAATTACACTGGGGCTCAGTGCAAACAGAATTTTATTTCTGAACATTCCAAGTCCGGTGGACTGCGTGAAACTCAGATCTGGAAAATATGGGAAACCGTGAGAACTGGAGCCTCAATGAATAAATCTAAATCAATAACGTCATACGTCAAATCTTAATATTTGTATGCCTTTCTGAAAATTTTCATAAGGCTTTGAATCCTAACTTTGTGCTTCTTGGCCTTTTTGCAAACTTACATGGTCAAGTTAAAGAAACAAAAACAATGGGTCCTTTTCCAATTGTAGCTATCAGTACACGGACTGTAAAAAAATTAATTCCAGCAGAATTTCCATCTGTCTTCTAAATAATGCAAAATACCAGCTGTACATTGTGCAATATTATTCATCAGCTGTGGGATTGATTTTGCCTTTGAGTACTTTTCTTCCATAAACTCTTCGTCTCAGAAATATTCAGAAATCAGTACATATGCACAATAGATCATTAAAGAAAAATTCTAAAAAATAAAGAAAACATGAATTCCAATACATGAAAAGCCTAATAAAGCAATTTTCAGATTCTAACTTGCTCTGTGATATCAAAGCTTATAACATACAGGCTGAATATACTGAACTGCTATATATATAAAAGAAAATCTTCCTTTGGTGTGATGATTTTCTGAGGTTCAGAATAATTATTTGTTTCTTGGTTTTTAAGAAGATTTTTTTTTTTCCATATTGAATATGTAATTTTTGAGTAAAGTTAAAAGATGCCATGTAAACTTACTTATTGAAAATCTGTATGATTAGGGCATTTTGAGACCAATTTTTCTGGCATGCACAAGTCTGTTCAAGGTTTGAATGGTCTTTTTGGGTCTAATTGAATACCCTAATAGAATGAAATCATTGTAAGCACAGCAACATTTATATATAAGAGAAAATTATCCTTTACTATCCTGTTACTAGACTTGGTATATATAATTTATCTTTTCACATCAGTCTCCAAGATATACAAGTTAGGAATATTTCTGCCCTATTACAGTGAAAGATCATAGCAAACTTAGCAAGATTATGTATTTATTAAAACAGGACGCACTTTAAAACACAGCTACAGTACATAATGGATTTACTATGAAAAGAAAAAATGCAATATTCTGCTTTCCATTTTTTATATATTCAAGAAAACTGTGAATGAAAATTAAGTACTTGCTGTAAGTGATCTTGGCATTTGCATGAATTTATGCTTAAAAACTGAACAGTAACATCTTTAAAATGCAGCCTGTAATTTAAAAAGTACTACTAGTGAGCTAATTTGAAACATGCCTTTCACACAAAAGAATTTTCTAAGCTCTTGAGCTTTCTGGCCACTGTTTGATTTGCATTTCCATACTCCAACAGTTTCCATAATTGGATTATTTCTAAAATAAAGAAGACAATCATATTTTATTCAAACAATGAGAAGTAGAAAGACTTGTGAAGGAAATATCTAGTTTAAAATGGCTACAGTAGTAAACAGAAAATAAAACCAGCTTTCAATTCTAATTTTCCAGGGATATTCTGTGTAGATATATGTCGTCTGTTTAATACAATTTGCTTCAAAAGATGTTTGCCCTGTAGTAAACTTAATTTGCAGCAGCATGTCTCATAGTATTCAGCCCTTCAAGGTCTTTTCAATGGACATGCCATAAAAAATGAGAATGGGTGGCCAGAAAGCCATATCAGGGCATTTTGACACGTTAAGCCTCCAGGGCTCATTGTCCAACAAACTTCAACTAATTTCTTCCATTCTCTTTGGTTTGCTGCTTATTACAGCCTACAGTTCTGGATCCTCAAACAGCTCCAGCACAAATAATCTTAAAAGCTGGTTTCTCTTCCTTACATTTTCACAGATTTCTGATAAGACAATGAGTCTTTTGGCTCATCTAATATCCTTGTGCAGACCTGGATTGCAATCCCAGTCATGCAAATTTATTAGATTTTATTTGCAGGACTTTTAAAATGAGAAAAACTAATTTCTTGAACTACATGCTGTTTTACAGATGAAAGAAATATACTTTTAAGGTGTTGACATAAAAGAAAAAGTGAATGATAACAGAAAAAGAACACCAGACTCTGAATCCAGTCTCACTAGTTTCTCCACATAACCATAAAGAGAAAAATACCCAAAGATAATTAGACCAATCCAGAAAGGTGTCTGGCTAGTCTGATCTTAAAATCCCTCATTGATGGAAACTATAAATGCTTTAGTTCAGCTAATGTAGGTAGTAGATCTGCCATAATGGTGGCATAATACCTACATTTTACCTCATAAATTTTCAAGTTCTGAAGATCATTATTTTTTAAATATGGTTTGAAATAAATGTAGCTTGATTTCTTGCTTTTGCTCATTAATTCTACATGTTCAGACTAAATCACTCAGCAAATTCATTCTGGCCAGGGGATATTCTGAAGACCTTTAGCATGAATGTGTCTGAAAGTTGTATCTTCATGTTATTTAGAAAGCACATAGACACATATAAGGATATAGATTTATAAGGACTGCTCATTTGACAAAGGAGCACCTTGCTTGCTGTAGTGATACTTGTTCAGCATCTAATTTGGGAATAACTAGCATAGAGACTTGTTTTATTTCCATTATTAGCACAAACATAATGACTACAGGAGGATGTTAAATTTTGGGTTTGGCCTTCCCTCAGCATTTCAATCACTTACATGATTAAATTTTCTCTTGGTGATGATATTTTTACAAAAAATTCTGTGGTACTAGATAATCTTTTAAGTAGGCGGCATTGTTGTAATATTAAGGGCTGAATTCTGTCCAGCTTCTCTGTGTTAGAAACATATTTATGTAATGTTATGTCTTACATGTGGAAATCCTAATATTATATTAGTCATGACAGAAATAATCATTGTTTTTGCTACTGTGCAGTATCACCCCATCAGTTCTACCTTGGGATTACACTCATCAGAAACAAAAATATGCTGATGATTATAATGGATTGGATGGATGGATGGATGGATGGATGGATGGATGGATGGATGGATGGATGGATGGATGGACGGATGGACGGAACAAATGGATTATAAGGTGCATAGTGAAGTGGAGGATCAGAGAAGAAAATGTTGTGCCTACATGGTATGTGCATGCTAAAACTGGGAAAGGATCTGATGAGTAATGGAATGAGACTTAAAATGAATGTCTACTGACATGTAGATGGTAAATTTCAGCTATATTTATAAGTTTAATTAGGAAATTTGTTGCAAGGAATACTTCCACCATGGCAGGTATAAGAAAATAAGCTGGCATGTAACAATACATTCTTCTTGAGATCAGTAGGGAACATGACATCCCTTTGTCCCTTTGATGTGAAGTCAATCAGATGTTATACCTCATTCAAATACCATTGAGGGTGTCAGTGAATTAGTTTTAATTGGCTATCATTTTCTTTCTTGTTAAACTGAGCAGACTGCTCTCTGTGGAATTGTCGCAGTTGGGGCAAGAACGACACACTGGGTTGCTAGACAAGATTGTCCAAAATGGCTACTTTATTGCTGTCGCATTTGGTACAGAAAGTTGTTTTCCACAACCATGATTGGAGAACTATAAAAAGCTCACTTATCACTAGTTACAATGTTCTTGCTACAAAGTTTACCTTATACATTATCAGCAACCGACAGTTACAGCCAAGTAGCAATAGCTCTTCTGCTTTAGCTCTTCTAAGGATGTGCTGAGATTCACAGTAACCCACTATTTCAGGGGTATATCTGAATATTATCAATATTAATTTAATCAATTAATGCCAGAGTGCTGCCAGGCCTGCTGCCATCCCTGACATGGAATAAGTTCTCCAGCTCTAGCATCAATTTTTTTCTTTGAGTTTTGAAAGTAGGAACAACTGTAAAAACAAATCAACGAGCCAGCCAACCAACAATGCAATTCCTGAAAAGGTTAGGGAGGAATTGATTTGCTGCTGTACATTAGTGAGTTGCCGTGTGCCACTGCTAGGAACACATAGACTGTTGACTATGTCATTTTTGGAGAGAAAAACTTGAGGTTTCAGTTCTGTTCCTTCAATGACCATTTAATCCCCTGATTACTATAAAAGTATTTGCTAATGAAAGAGAGATGGAGGGAGAGAAGGGCTTACTAATAGAAGTCTTCTCAAAAGGATGTGTATATATGCCTTTGCGTATATACATATGTTGTATGGGATGTGCTACCCAACTTCAGTTAAGCCCACATAGTTTTGGACAAAAAACCTAGGTCTGCGCATCTGTACCTGGACATTGAGCATTGTATATTCAGGTCTACTCAAAATATTTTTGTGTTCACTTTCCTGAGGAAAATAATGAAAATTAAGTGATGCCATCACCTTTTTGAATGTCTTTTTAATGCCCCTACAAAATTTATTTGTTCATTTTTAAATAGTGAAAATCAAAAGTTGCTAACAAGATAGTATTTCAAGATTAATTTTTTGATTTCAGTGACTAAATCTGAGACCAGCTTTATCTTGAAAATTTTCTTTCTCATTCACAGCATTGTCTAAAGCTTCTTGTAGAAAAGTTATTTTATTTTGTCTCAAAAATAATACCAGAATTATTATTTTAAAGAAAGAAGGGTAATACTTTTTCATATTGGCACCAATGATTTTATGATACCTCATTGCTATGCAATGTTATCCCTCCATACTTTTGTAAATAGTACTGCTTGAAATATTCTTGATGTTAATCAAAATACTTGTTCATGTCTCTTGCAGGAACTATTCATGATAGGAAATAGCTTTAAATTTCCACCATACCTTATTTTATTCACCTCCTTATCTTCCTCTCTTTTCTTCCTGTCCATCCCACAGAAAAAATAATTGTACTGAATTTTGAGATGCAAAGACAGAATCACTAGCAAACTGGATAAGACAAGTTCTACGTGACATTAAAAAGGACACAGCATAGTTGCAAAATAAATACCTGTATTCACACATGTTTTGCCAAAGCAAAACATGAATACAAGGCATGACAGATCCAGTGGAATAATTAAGGAGGTACATATGGCACTTAAAGAATAGAACAGTCTGATGTTCAGCTAGTGTTTCAGAAGGAAGGAATTGAAATATAACAGATCAGATCGACTTATTTAAATACCACTCATGGTAATTAGTAGTTTTGACATTATTTTCTGAGAGATACAGTGCCTTCCAGCTACAGTACAATGAAGAATAATCGTAATCCTTCAGAGAAGCAACATATTGTCAAAAAGGAAAAAGGGCATATAGATAACATTAATTTCTTCTCATGGAAAGAAGACATTAGTGTTCAATTCCCACATCTCCTAAAAACAAAAATGTAAAAGACACAATGTTCTGGGTTGGTTTTTTTTAATCTTAACTGATATGACTTATCTTCACCTTTTGAAATAGTAGTTTATTACATTTATGTACAAAACCCCCTACCCACTTTTTATAAAGAAAGTGATGATTTTTGCATGCCTATCTTTTATTATCTTTGGACTTTTCAGAGCTGTAATCTTATTAGTGATTGCTTATGGAATTATTTTACAGCAAAGCGCAGCAAAACAGCATGCACAGCTAAAATGATTTATGAGAGAGATAAGAAAATGATAACTTGCTTGATGCAAGAAGTTATTGACTTAGTGTGGTGTCCTGCTGTTGACATTTTTTTGAATACCAGCTCACCAGTGCCTCCCAAACTGAACGACACTTCCCTGTGTGTACCAAACAGAAGTGCACATTGGTGCAAGAAAAAAATTACTTCTCCCATAGCTCCCTGATTTAGTATTTTCTTTTAAGATATATGTTTCTGCAGTCAACATTCCCGAGTTGTGTAGCAGAAAAGGCAATATGGGAACAAACTCCCTTAGCTTAATGGAAAATTCTAGTTCTTGACAATTTTTGAAACATTGCTTAGAATTTCAATATTTATAAGGTACGGAAATTACTTTTTCTGGCTGTTTCTAACCTCTCTCATTTATCATTCATTCAGAGCAAAGAGGTATTAGGGTGGAAAAGCAGTCTTGTACTTAGGGTCCAAAGAACAATGTATGTTGAATCTAAACATACTGAAATGTGTGCAAAACCTCTTAAGTTTTTTTAAAAGCTCTACCTAGCCCACTGTGATTTGGAAAAAAAAAAAAAAAAGAAAGATATTCAGTGTGCTGTATTTACAGTGAGCCTCTAGGAGAGACATTCCTCCATTTCTTTCCAGTTATCTAGTAAGAAAGGTGACAATAATCAGATCTCTTATATTTCAAAAAAGTAGTTACTTGGCAACTGTGACTATGATTCCAGCCTGCAGGATGTATGTGCATTTTAGGTGATTTCCCCAGGTGCTCAGCAATATGTTTTTATTTTCTGAGTGAGAATTGGCATAGCAAAAGTATTTCCTGTGGAAATAAATTCAATTCATGCCTATCCTTCTGGCAAAGTATGCCAGAAATCTCTCATATGGTTATTGTGTTCTCAAGAGCAATATATAGAACAATATATGCAATATTTCACTTTAAATGCGAACTTAACACCAAAACAGTGTCCAATGCTGTCTCTACTAGGCAGAAAGCAACTAACAGTTGTGTTAGAGTACTGATGAGACACTGAATATGAAATTGTACAGATCTTCTGCAGGAAATAATGTACTCTTCATTCTGCTACCCTTCTGCCGCTGTGTCACATCTTGCAAAATAAGAAGCGCCACTGAAAGATATAAACACTCCAGTGCGTATATTACTCAGTCTGTTTCTATGAGGCAGAATTGGAACTGCAATAAATAGCAACAAATGATGAAACATATATTTTTTATAAAAAATAAAATAATTCAGGCTACCATGTTCTTTGCTTAATCCATTCACCCTCTTTTATAAGGTGTATTTATGTCTGGGGAGAAGAATGGAGACAGTGTACAGAGGTATTGTCAGAATTCATCTAACTCTAACTCAGAATGTAATTTTATTACTATAATATAACTGAAAGTCTTTGGCTGGACTTATTTCATACTTTTTCTTTAAAATGAGTATAAATCTTTTAAGTGTATCTATCAATATAACACTGAACAATTTTTGCATTTTCAACCTATCATTTATCTTTGCCTCTTAGTTCTCATATAAAAGATATGCAGATGTATAAGCAAGTCAAAAATATGACTTCTTTAAAAGTACATGCGTGTTCATAATTTCACACAGATGGGACACGAAGAGACACTTAAAACACTGAATGTCCAGTATTGAAAGAAAACATGATACAGGGAAAACATGGTGCATTATCACTTTTGATAAGTGTGTTTCAAATGATCCTAGTCAACAAGCAGTGAAGGAAAGTTGCTCCAGTCCTCTAAAAGACATCTCACTTACTGCTCTAATATTTAGACAGAAAACCATCTCAGGAGAAACTACAAAAAAACATCTTTTAGGAATTTTTAGGAATTTTCCATTTGAAGTAGAATGGAGAGACTATTTTTGATCAGTCTGTTTCAAACGGCCCAGAAATGTAGTCCTTTTATATTGTAGCATATTATATGTGACCATAAAAATATGTGTGTGTATATATGTCTATATTCTAAAAAAATATAGCAATAATAACATCTTAGTTAAAAACATTGCCTATTTGGTCAGGTAAATAATATATATTTCACAATTTAATCTTAGTGTTCACAAAATTTGTCACAGGCTTCAGTTTGTTTTTTCTTTTTGTCATATTTTTCTGTTGTCAGTCACATGGTTTTGACCACATCAATTCATTCAGCTTTCTTATCTGTAAAATATATTCAACAAACATCTCAAAAGACACAGTGTATTTTCACTGCAGTTTTTAAAACTTATTCATAGCCCTGGAAATATAGACAAATGCAAAATATTATTTTTACCTACAAGTTCTGAAGTTAAGTCTGTGTTCAGTAATTCATAAAGTCAAAAGAAACCAGTAAAACTTTGGTCTTTACTGATATAATGCAAGGTATAAGACTTCATCTAGCTACTTTTTGGGTATGCTTCTTGCCTTAAAGCTGCCTACTTTTTCCTGTGGGTTTTTTTTTTTTTTTCTGTTGTATTGGTTTTTCTGTGGCCAT
>VXBA01004483.1:396823-422895 GCA_013399895.1 Serilophus lunatus | reverse complement strand
CCCCCCCCACCTCGCCTTTTTCCCTTGACCGCTGCGGGAGAATAGGTTGGATGTAAGAAGGAGGGGGACTGGGGGGTAAAAGGTGTCTTTTAGTGTCTCACTCTTAGCTCTGATCTTGTTAGTAATAAATTTAATTATTATTCCCACATAGAGTCTTGTTTTGCCTGTGACGGTGATTAAGAAAGAATCTGCTGTTGTTCTTATCATGAATAGCGAAACCTCTCGTTATATTCTCTCTCTCCTCTATAGCTGGGCATGGGGGAGTAAGAAGGTGGCTGTAGTGGGCCCCTGGCACCCAGCCAGGGTTAAACCACTACATCTGTTAACCCATGTTTTTTTGTCTTAATATCCATGTGTTTTTCTTGTCATATATTTGCTATACTGACTTAAAGGACTATTAGGCATTTGTGTTTTCTCCTTGTGACTCACTTGCCTTCCTTGACCACCTTTTGTATATAAGGTATTCTATTTGATAAATCCTCTGGGGGTAATCTTAACATATCAAATTATTATTGCCTATCCCTGGAAGTGTTTAAGGCTGGATTGTATGGGTCTTTGAGTAACCTGATCTAGCTGAAGGTGTCTCTGCCCATGGCAGGGGCATTGGAGCTAGATGATCTATAAAGTTCCTTCTAACCCAAACCATTCTATGGTTCTATGACAATATGATAAAACAAAAAATGGTTGATGGTGTGCTATGGTTTCAAGGTTTTTTGTGATGTGACATTGGTCAAAGAAACTAAACCAAGACTGAGATAAATCGGGACAATATGAGGTTGGCTGAAGTTTTTACCTCACTCTATACTTCCTTCCATTTTGCCCATGCTACATCTCAAGGTCACAAAATTTCTCAAACATGTTAAAAAAGGCTTTATTTAGTTGATTTTGTTTTGATTTGTTTGTGGGTTGTTTATTTAAATGGCATTGGAATGATTTCATTTATTTATTCACTTGTAAAGTTAGATGTGTTTGACCCCATGGGTAAAACTATGAGTATGTTAAAATTTCTGTTGAAATTTCAGGATAATGAGTGGACCATGATAGCTCTGAGGGAACTTTAGGAGTTAATAAATATGAAACAACTTTAAACAAGTGATTTATCTTTAAATAGGGAAAGAATCTAAATCACTGAGATATCTTCAGCACTGGTCATGTAAAGAAAAGGTGGCAATTTCCTTCATATTGGTTTATAAAATGTAGGTGTTTTTTTTTAATTTCTTAGAATATTTGAACAAGTTTTGGGATAAAATGGGTAAGATAACAAGATAAAAATCATATATATATTCATTATGCAATATTTTAGGACTTGTGTAATGGATATATTGCGCAGATACGTGTGTGTGTGTATACACATCTGGGACTACACTCCTGCATATCTGACTATCAGTCATTTGAGCTGGAAGATGAAAATGGCTGAAGATTGCCAAGTTCTTCACTTTATAAAGATGGCTTTAAGGCCAAATGAATGTTATGCGAAGAAGACAATGCTAGACACATTTTCCTATAGACGGTAAAAAAGTCCATTATTGTGTTAAAATGACTGTTTACATATGTGAACTTAAATAATGTGAAATATTCCAAATTTATTTTCCATACTTCTAAAGTATTGTGAGCAGTTGGTAGATTCATTCAAATGCTGAGCACGAAGGGGAAGATTTGGTGCAGATTTGATGACAGACATAGTTG
Organism: Serilophus lunatus; assembly: GCA_013399895.1. NCBI lineage: Eukaryota > Metazoa > Chordata > Aves > Passeriformes > Eurylaimidae > Serilophus > Serilophus lunatus. The sequence goes on along the minus strand of VXBA01004483.1, from coordinate 421,209 downwards.
ACAACACACTCCATTAACATTTCACCTTGCAATATGATCGTAACCCTCACCCGATCCCAATAACTTTCAGATAGAGGAATCAAGTCTTGTTCTTTATGATAATACATCCTTTTTTACATGTCTGAAATATAGACAAGGTCAGCAGGTAATGCAGTGTGATTCTGAGACATGGACAATGAAACTTATAAATTCTGTACTGAAGAAAATAAATCATTCGCAAGAATTGGAGGGGAGAAAGGAATTAAAAAGCTTACAAAATAATAGTGACATTCAAAAAGGGTTTTAATATTTTTTTTTACATTGTCTGTCAGATTCAAGACAGTCTGGTTGTGACTATGAGTGCAAATATGTAAACCTCAGGGATAACCTCTCCTGCATTACAGGTGTAGTCCTAGACTTCCTTATTTCCTAGCCCTGCTCTGCTGCACATGACTACTGTCCCTCAACACTTTAAGTCTTCCTCTTTCTCCTACCACTTTCCTCAAAAAGATTGGATTTAGGTGGTCAGACTGGTGCCTGTTCAATCTACAACATTGATTTTCTATCTGATAGTTGTTGTAGTGTTCTTGTAGCAGTACAGAGCAATAGAAGGGAAAGCAGAATGGTTTATGCAACTGGTATTCATTGACATGACTTCCTGAAGACTGTAACCACTAGTCATCTTTGTAGCCTTGATAATCCTGGCCCCACACAAGAAGTAGTAAACAGGTTTTATGCCTTTGCTGATGGGGCCAATTTATTGTTTCTTCCTGCTGGTGTCATTCCTAATGATGCTGTATGGTGACTTGCTCATCAGAGGCTTAGAGAAGGATTAGGTGATCAGATACAATGGGTTGGGTTTCTCTCTCTCTGCCTGGCCCCAGTCCTTATCTGCATGTTTCAGATATCTGTCCTCAAACAAGTCCCAGAGACACAGGCAAAAAGAATTTTGAAGGATATAGTTCCCTTAAAAGGAGAAAAACAGGCTTATTTAGGAAATATAAAATTTTCAAAAAACATACTCATGCCAAAAGCACAATGAACTAACATGCCAGCTTTTCAGACTCAATCATTTCAAGGCAGTCTGTAAGGTAGGGCTTGTGCAGAAACTTGTTAGGCTGTCAGGTTCATGAAACTACTGAAAGCAGTGGTAGTTGCATGTCTCACTTCATGGGCTAAAGTTATTCTCTTTCTATTTGCTGGAGTAAAGAATGTATTTGATTTCACGCAGGAACTTAGGCAACAAGACATTCCCAATTTACTTTTAATTTTATATAGCTTTTTTAAATAAGAGATTTAAATGCTAAATATTGAAGGACATTGTTTGAATTCACAGTGTTCTCTGGAGCTCTTTGGGTTCATAAACCCACAAATAGATGTACTTCTTTATGGTAGATATTTTCATCTGTGAAACCACAAAACCAACAATATTTTTGCCATTAAACAAATTGTACAATTATAATTTGTTGAAAGCTGCTAATAGCCCTCAAATTCTTCATTTGACTAAATTGCTGAATGAAATTGTAAAAGGAAAAACTGGGATGCTTAGAGAAAAGTTAAGCTACAGGTGAGCAGTGGATGTGTTGGCAACTTGAACTAATAATGTATCAACTGTTCATGAGTTCAGTGCTAGAGAGTGTGAAAAGAGAGGATGTACAGATTATAAGTGAAAGCAGAAGAAAAAACAAAACTGTAGAAAAATCATTACAAAAGAAGGCAAATAAGAAACAGCAGTCAAAATCAAATGCAAAAGAATGAAAATGCCAGCTAAAACAACAAAGAAATGAATCCTCTGACAACCTTCCTTAATGGTAACCTTGGCAAACAACCCTGTGTTCTAAAATTACAACGAGCCTAATAAGATGTCAGCACTTTTCAACTAGTTTCTTGCCCATCATCATTTGTTTTCTCACCTACTGAATTCACTTTATTTTCTTGCATTTTGTCCTAACTGTAACTTTCTTAGCTTTGAGCTTTTTTTTCCATAAATACTTTTCGGATTCAGTCAGCTAAGCACAACTATTTTCAATAATTTCAATATATATTCACCATCAGACTTCTGTTTTAACTTTTATTCATAGTATGAAGGTAAGAACAGGTGTTCTATATATCTTCCAAGCCAAAATCCAGTTTCTTCGTTGCAATGATAAACTACTCATTTTCCATTCTGATAGTTCGTCCACTTGAAAGCAGAATAACATTTGTAATAAGAAACTAAGAACTAGGTTCACCACCATACCTGTATAAAAAAGCCTACTGTGAAAAATCTGCCAAGGTTAACTTATATAAGCATGATATGAAATTGTACTGTAGAATGTCAGATTTCCTTTATGAATTCCTCTCCATGGACAAACTGCTTTCATAGAAAGACAAAAGGGAGGAGAAAAGGCAAAAAAGGGGCCAATAAAAAAAAAAAGTGGAGAGAGAAAAAAATAAGAAGGAGAAAGAAAGAGGGAAAAAAATAGAAAATGAAAAGTTTTGTTTGAAATACCACAATTTTAGCCTTAGAATCTTTATCAGAAGAGGTTTGTTTTATGCTGCCTAAAAGATATGCTCCTTCGTTTTTTCAGCATGCAACATTATTGTTTTACAAAACAGTGTATTTGTCCTGTTGTCTCTTAATCGTTACAGTTTATAGTAATTAGATGCTGCTTGGAAGGGTTTGAATCAGGCTAGAAAAATACAGTGGATTAAAAAAACCCTGAAGTTTTATTATGTGTATTTCATAAAGTTTTATATTTTATTTATGGTAATAATATGTCAGAGCTAAAACATAGACACTGATGCACCTATACAATACATTCATAATTATTTACTAAAATAATAAGTGGAGTATTTTCCTAGGCAACTGTATGTTACTGACTTACTCTCTTTTTTTCCCAAACTTTCTCTGAATCCATACATTGTAATGTGAAAAAAAGGTGGATCACAGCATGCAGTTTTTAGTTATGGCAAAACATTCTCTTGCTGGCTTATTTACTCTAAACCTACATTTAAGATGCTACCAGTACAGGCAGTTAGCAAATTGATTTAGAATGTCAACCCACTGGGGCCAGAGTCTGACACCACTGCTCCCTCTAAGTAAATATACTTTACATAATGAATCATTTTGTGGAAATTAATAGCAATATTCACAAAGACAATAATTTATTTAAGGTGAAGGCAGTTAAAAACAGTTTCTACATTCTCATTATTTGCCTTACGTTCCTATATATTGTTATTATAAATGCTAATTTTATTACTGTAGTTGTTTGTTGGAATATTTTGAGATGAAACAGGAAAGGGGTATTTCCCCCCCCCCCCCCCAAATGTTTCTATTTTCCATTTAGGTTTAGTTATTCATTGCATATCAGAGCACTCAAGTGGGAGATCTAGTTTGCATTATGCTAGAAAATGGGTAAAAATAGCTAGCAAGAGAGTTGACAGAAAAAGGTTTTGACTTGGCAAGACATTTAAGTATATGCTTCATTTAAAATATGTAATTAGGCCCCTAGAAGCCCCAGATTTATTGCAGGAACAGAGTTTGAAAAAGAAGTTAAATTTCTGTTCTGTGCATCATATATTAGTGATACCCATTTGCTTGGCATACAGTAGAAAAATATCAAAATAGCACAGAAGATCTTTATGATATTGTGCACTAACTATGACAACTACCAGCATTTGGCATGCTTTTGGGATAACCCATGTGCAGGAAGAAAACACAACATTACTTAAGAGAATCAATTGTGGTAAAGATACTTGTTGCATTTTATGCAGCTGCAATACCCCTTTGAACTGCTGAGAGCATTGGAGATCTTTTGAGACGTTTGAATCATGCTCAGATATGGCATGTTCTGTGCAGAGGGGAAAATACTAGTCTGGTCTTTGTATACAGTCATGACATGTAATGAAAAGCTTGTATATACCTATGTATACCTATACACATAAACCAATCTTTAACTGCTGGTTTTCTGAAACTGTTGCTGAAGACAATTTTCATTGCTCATGTCAGCTGAATTCAAAGTGCTTAGACTTCAGTAGGTATTGATTGGAGAAATGTTGCTGGAATAATTGTCCTGGGTACTTTTATGATCTTGAGGGACTAAGGTAAGATGCTTGTTGCTAAAGCATTGAGAGGTGTAGAAATCATGTCATCTTCAACCCCATTCAGGATAAGCCCTGGCTCATAAATCCAAAATTCCAGTCATCCATTGGGCCCCTTGGAACCATTCCTTGGAGCCATCCCTTAGAGCATTGGTGTACATACTTTTGTCTTGTGGTCCCCAGCAACAATGGTCTGGCTAGCTATTTATAGATGTCCAGGGGATTAGTGGAGTTAATGGCACAAATTCAGTTATGAGCTCCTTCCTAATTTCAGAAGGACCTCAGCATTTGTTTCTCCCTTCCCTTCCTCCTCTCTTCTGCCCCTGAAGGCACAACCTGTTCCCCTGAGTCAGTCAGGATCTCCCTTGCTGTTAACCATACGCATCAGTAGCAAAATATAATTTGAAGAGACAAATCAGATCACTGCTAATATCACATCCCAGTACCCTCTTTGGGAACACTCAAGTTCCATCTTGCAGGCAGATTATTGAAGCCTGCCTGTGGAAAGTTTCTTGGCATGGATGAGTTTTCATTCCAGCGGGTGTTGGAGGGTTTCAGATTATTCCTGTGTAAAGGAATGGATGAATTGGTGAACAGCCTGTAAACTTTCACAGCTTTATTTTTCCCCTGGCTGTCCATGAATTCAGGAAAACAGCTGCTAGACTCCTGACAAGTGATTTACATAGTTGATATAATTTATTTTCCCTGCCAGAATACTCTTACTTCTAGTTTGCTATTTAATTGAATCGTAGACAGTCTGAAGTATCTATCAACTGCAACAGGTGGAACGAGTGCTTTAAAAATCACTTTTGAGGCTGTCTATAACTTTCTTCATTCGTCTATTAGCATGCTAAATAGATTTTCAAATAGTTCTAAAAACTCCTGATAAGCTACTTTTCCCCTCCCTTACCTTGAAAAGAGGCATAACACAGTAGAATAAAGCCAGTTCACTTTCAGAGTCATCTACATTCTTCTCAAGAAAGTATACAACAGTTTTCTCCTTTCTATTTTACAATTACAGGATCACAGGAAGAGTTTGGTCACCTCTTATTTTTAAATCTAAAAATGTAAGGTACTGGAATTGGCTCCACCTAAGCCCACTCATTATTCGCCAATGGTAAACAGTCCTTGACAGTTCCCTTTTCCTTGTATGACACCATTTATATTCTGATAATTCTCTTTTCTGTTGGCTTTAGGGTATAAATACCTGCTATTTATAAGCAAGCATGATTTACTGTGCTCTTTTACCTTCCCACAGCTTTTTATTTACTTCTGATGGCTTACCTCCCAAATGTTTTTTCTTTGTCTTTAACACTAGGACAGAAGGTTGCATGAAATATGCAAGTAACACAGCTTTATCAGGAGGATTAGATAACCTCAAAGGCCCCTGTCAGCAAGTTTCTGTAGTGCAGTATGCAACAGGCACCATGCTAACTGAAAAACATTGCTGTGGCTTTGGCAAGGAAAAATCACCAAGTATAAAGATTCCTATGCTACCTTGGATATAGTTTATGCTCCTATTTCTTAGAATCATAGAATCATCACAGAATGGTTTGGGTTGGAAAGGACTTTAAACATCATCCAGTTCCAGCTCCCCTGCCATGGTTAGGGACACTTTCCACTAGTCCAGGTTGCTCAGAGCTCCATCCAACTTCACCTTGAACACTTCCAGGGAGGGGAAATTCACAACTTCTCTTTGCAACTTGATCTAGTACTGTAAAGCACAAGGTACAAAGCAGTTCTTTTCCCCCACCACCTTATCCTGGTGATGACCTGTGAATCCTCTGATTAAAAAAAAAAAAAAAAAAGAAAGAAATATGTGTGAGCAAATAAACACATTTCCAGGCTTTCCAGTTACCCCACAGCAGTTTTGACACAGCTGCAGAGAATGGCAGTTCATTCACAATTGTGATTTCTGTAAAGCTGTGGTGTGCTCCTTTTTATTTAGAAAGTACTGGCCTCATGATTAACAGTTTATCAGCGCAAATTGTTTTCTTGCTCTTCTTTTTGTTCTTTGGTTTGTTTTTTTTTTTAATTTCTTTTTCCTTCTTGCTCAGTTTAACAATTGTTTAGGAATGTATAGCAACATCTCTCTTAGAAGTTATTTTGTTGGAGGTACTGAATGATTTGGAATAACGCCTGCAGAAAAGTTTGTTGGCAGCTATGATTAAGCCTTAGCTGCTTCTCCCCGTCCCCTCCCCTTTTTTTTATATTAGACAGAGTGAATTCAGGTAGCTGGATAGCTTCTTAGACTATCCGCAGTTCCAGCCTCCTGGGAATTGAAGAGAATGATTAAAAAGTTATTTTGATTAAAATGTTACTGTTGTGTTATTTATCCAATCACCCAAAGAAATACTAGGAATTACTTCAAGGAAATGGGATTTCTGGATACAGAAATCCTTAAAGCAGCAGAAGTGAGCTAAAGGTTAAACCTGAACAAATGCATTTCAAATACAGCCACATAATAGAACAGCTGTCAAACTTTCTCTGCATTTGTGTCCAATAGATTAACTATGCTGCTGAGTTAATTCAAATGGCACCTTCCAGGCTGTACATGTTCCTCAGTCCTTCCCAACAATTGCTGAACTCGAAATACGTCCTCTGCTCTTGAGCGAGATCCTTCACCTTCTACTGCTGTCTTTGGGGAAGCTGATGCAGCAGGCACCAGAAGCTGCCAGGAAGGCAAGGACAGGCAAAGAAAAGCATCTGGCTAGCCCAGGTAAGCCATTCCCCAAAAGAAGCATTGTCAAAGCTACTCAACAGGCCTTGGTGAATCTCAATCAATTGGATCTGGAGCATGAACCCTAGGAAGCAAACTTAAACTTCTTATTTGGTAAGGATAATCCATGTGTCAAGCTTCAGTTTTGTTTTTATATTTTACCTCACAGACCTGGAAATGTGTTATTTTCGTGCTTGGGAAGCAATATCTACATTTCTATCCGGTGCTTTAGGATGAAAGAAGCTTCTATTAGGACTAGTAGAACTGTACAAAGCAAAGCATCCATCTGCAAAGCAAAATCTCTCACTGTTCAGCTTATTTGCGCTGCTTGTTTTCAAAATAGCTCTGTTGCTACAGGAAAACAAGAAAATTGCAACAGGATCAACTTGTCCCAACAGTAAAACTTTATTATAATGTAAGAGTTTCTATCAATAGAATAAAAAAATAAGAAGGATAGGAGAAAAGATTCAGCACCAATCTTAGGGTCATAAAAACCCAAGCATTCCCATGGTTCCCTGTCAAGAGATTAATTGCAAAGAAAGGGCAGCCAAAATAAATAGAGGTACTTGCCCTATTAAAAGAAGAGCTGGCTAAGTGAGCTGCTTTTTAAAAGGTACTAGTACTAATCCGGAGAGGAGAAGGAACTGCAGCAATAATCTGCACAGGAACTATTATGTATTTAGATGAGCAAAGAGCTCAATGAATAAACATGTATTTCTCCCTGCCAGACTGCAACCAGAGCAAAAGAAATAAATATTTTGAAGGATTAGAATTGAGAGAGTTGGTGGAGAGCAGGATAATGATTAATGTGTGTAATTTTTTTTCCTCCTTCACCCTGTGATATGCAGACATCTAATACAGATCTCCAAGTCAAAGCATAATATATTTGGCACCCTGCATAGAAACATGACTACATTTGCTTGTCAGTGAGGAAAAGATGACCTAACAAAAGGTCTTCACTTTGTGGCATTTAATTGTAGGAGTGTTCTTCAACTAAATGATTCACTTTGATTAGGAGCACGAATGCACCACATGTTTACTGGACCCCAATGTAGTTCAGCCCGTCTAAAATAAACTTAGGTCAGAAACATTAGCTGAGATCCAAGTTGAACTAAATTAACCTGATTAAAGTGCTTAAGCTATGAGCTAAGGTTTCTTAAGCAGTTCACAGATAGGCTTTGCTCTTTATTGCGGTTCAAACCAGATGCAAACCCACAAAATCATATTACATTGAAAGGTCAGTCCTTTGTTCTTCAGGGAGGATATGTGGGAGCTGATTAACAGGTTAAAGTCACGTGTGATAAAGGAAAAGAAGTAAACTATTTCACTGACATATCCACTCAAAACAATGTGAAAGGTTAAATGAAACTTTTCAGCATATGATAGGCTAAGGTTTTTACCTTTAAATTGTCTTAAAGCAACACAGTAGTGGTTGTGACAAGTCAAGAGTAGGAATATGACAATTTGTTAACAGTCTGTACACTGATGTGAGTTAGATACATATCAAACTTAACTGACCAAAGGAAACATTATAAGGAGGATAAAAAAGGTAACAGATATGTCAAATATTAGTTCAGTTGATTAATTAATTAAAAAAGAATATTTCATCCCTGTGAGATCCAGCAGCCATAATTACTTATTTAACTATGGTCCAATAGCCCTAGATAAATATAAAGGAGTCTAACATACAAAAATAATATACCATCACTGAGAGACTCATGTGAATGACTTTTGTTTTACAAAAGTCAATCCATTCACTAAACAAACATAGAAATACCACCACTGAAATTATGTCACTTTCTCATTATAATATGGCCATTATTTGGAACATGTTTAAGCTGCTGAAGTGCAAAATCTTTTTTGCTTTATCCCTCTCGATCCCACTGGAAATAACCTGCATGCAAGTAAAACCCTAAGGAAAGTGTTGTAGAAGTTAGAGGACACTTTTTAATCACAATTTATCATGCACACTAGTCACCAACAGCGGTGGAAAGAAAAATTTCCATAAAGAACTCTCTTGTCCTCATGAGATTAAGACAGACAAATCACACCATTTATTCTTGCAGCCCTTAGGAGGATCTAAACTACAGAAAAAATATTTTTCCAGAAATACTTTTATTACAGAAAAGACATACTTGGCCACAGTAGATTTTCCAATAACGAACATATCTACTGGTTTAACCTTATCTCTAGAGATATGGTGTCCTCTATTCTTTCCTAGGCATGTATTATGGTCAGATGGAGGACATTTGTTTGCCCGAATTTTTTAGGCTAGTCCAGCTTTGACATTTTTAGATTCCAACACCTTAGAAAGGTAAGGGAGGCAGGATATTGATTCTAATGCAGCATAGGAGAAAACTTAAAAATGTGTTAAAACTTAGATTCTTAATATTCATTGTTTCACAGATGCCAGAATTAGGCAGTGATCAATGAAATGACAAGTCAGCAGGTCTGCAACAAAGGACAAGAAACATTTTCTTAGGTTGTCTTTAGCCGCCATTTAAATACTGAAGTGCTCCAAATATTTTAGTGCAGAAAAAGGCTTCAACTCACATTAATTTCTTATTTCTTTCTTATGTCAATCAAGAGAACAGCTATTTTGAGCAAGCTTGCAAGAGAAGAGTCTCTTTTTTATTTCCTGCTATTAGTGAGGGTAGAGGTTCCATTATTGGCACACAATCCATTCGTTTTCTTTCCCCTTTGGTGCATGGCAAACAACTAGGACACTGACAGACAAAAAGTTAAAATGAGTAATGGTGTCATAGAAGAATGGAAAGGATCTGTCCTTATGGAAGCTAATTATGAGACATGCAATCACTTACATACTGTAAAAAGTTTCACAATTTCATGCAAAATGGGATGATAATTTATAAGCACAATTAGAATCCAGAAAAAGAATGCATATTGAATTGCAACATCTTTAGAACTATGTTTTATGCCAGAAAATAATACACTTTCCATCTAACTGTAATTTCAAATGCAAATATCAGTGTCCTTAGAATGAAGCAGATGTTGTGCTTTTTTTCAGTAGGATGAGCAGTTGTTCATCTCTGAATCCTTGTCTTCTGGGGAAATATTTCAATGCTTTAATGAATGAAAACCAGACTTTGCTGGGTTTTGCAATACATTCCCAGGAAGCCAATTTTAGCTTCATCTTTGGAGCAATTATTGAAAAGTTGTGGACTGTTACAGTGATAATTCCAGATTAGTGTCAAGCTGGAGTAGGGCTTGGGGGGGGTTATTATTCCAGGAGAAGGTTTTGCTCCACTTGAGTGTAAATTGTTCTAACAGTGAATAGAGGAAAGGCAGATGCTTTCATATTTAGGTTGGACGTTGCTTTGGCAAGTACCTGGAATATGAAAATCATATGGGGTGAAAATCCTACTTTATTAATCCAACCGTAAAGGCAGCTACAACTGGTTGGTTTTCAGGTACCATTGCAGAAAACAATACAGAGCTGACAGAAAACCCTATCTCCTGCAGATCTAGACTTTGTTTTCCATTGTCCCTCACCCTGAAGCACAAACATATGTGTATATATATATATCGTGTGACCTCCACCAACAGGGAAAAAAACAAGCAGAACCAGCTGATAGAGATAGGATTCATGTTAATGACAACTGAAAATGCCCAGGAGTTCACATAACACAGAGGTCCTGACATTCTGTTCTGTCTGTGATTTTGCCATTTAGTTGGTTTTCTTCCCTAATACACATTATAATGCTGCTTTATTTGCTAAAGGGTATTTCATGTATGGCACATCTTTTTCAGTGTGCCAGCTGGCACTTCAGGGTGAACACTGAAGGGTTGTACCCTCAGAGAAGTCACTAGTCACATCCTGAGAAGTGAGTACTGCACCAGTGTCTTGGAGCAGCTGGAGCAGGTTGCAGTGTCTGAATGGAAAAAGACACAGAGAGACAAAGCAAGAAATGACTAAAGTACAAGCTCTTTTACAGTAAGCTCACCTAAGGAGTTATTTTAAAGGCTTTTCTTCGTGACTGAATAGGAAGAGGGACTGCATGGACTCTATTTCAAAAACATAGGCGATTCAAAGAACATTTGAGCTGTGCATAGGTTAACTAAGACCTCTTACTCAAGAACACACACAGCATACAACATTGCAGGTACGGGGCTTCACTTAGGGGCTAATTCTGCTTGACGGAACAGCAATGATTTTTTTTAGAACTTAATTAGAACTGAGGGCCAGTCTTTGGTATTTGAACACAATAAAATTGCTTCCTCCACTCCTTTTTGATCATTTAGAAAACCAACATGAAAAAAACCCACAAATAAAGTTAATTTCCTCCTATCCAAATTCTCTCCTGAAATAAACTGGCACACATCACTTGAACCAGTGATTTTTGTCTGCAGAAATTGTAGACATAGGCTCAGTGGATTTTAAGAGATTTCAAAGAAAAGTTAGAATCATTTATGATGATCAAGCCATACAAAATTGAAAATCAAAACTCTAGGAAATGCCATGCAAAATCCTGCTAGATTAAATGATTTTATTAAACTGTTCTTTTATAAATACAAAAACATAGCCAGATGTACATTTGATGATTTTTTTAATACAACGTATATTCTGGACTACATGTCAGAATCTAAAGCCAAGTGAACACAAAAGGATAGTAAGCAAAACAAAATTGCTTGTACCTTTTCACTTTGTCATTAAGACTGATTATTCAATATGAGCATCCAGGTCCTCGGCAGCCATTTGGCAATGCCCCTTTCACTTCGGTAAAGTGAAAAAAATATTGGCTTGAGTCAAGGGGCATAGCTTGACCCCTAGATTTGGAATAAATTTAGTACTAGGCTACATATTCAGGTCTTGAAATCTGAATCACATTTAGGCATCAAGCATTCAAAGAAATGCATTTCCTCTGCAGGTTTACAGAAGTATTGTGTTTGCATGGAAAGGAGTTACAGGGGTAACTTCTGTGAGAAGCTGCCAGAAGCTTCTCCCAGGTCTGACAGAGCCAATTCCAGCCAGCTCCAAGACGGACCCTTCACTGGCCAAAGTTGAGCACAGTAGTGACAGTGGTTGTGCCTCTGGGCTAACCCATGATGGGGGAAAACGAAACTTCAAGGTAGCAGCAATCAGAGAGAAGAGTGAGAACATGTGAGAGAGACAGTTCTCCAGCGCAGAAGGGTAAGGACATGTTCCAGGCACCAGAGAAGAGATTCCCCTGTGGACCACAGTGCAGACCGTGATGATGCAGGCTATTCCCTGGCAGCCCTTGGAGATCCATTGTACAACAGAGATACACCTGCAGTCCATGGAGCAGGTGGATGCCCAAAGGAGGCTGTGACCCTGTGGAAAGCCTGCACTGGAGCAGGCTTCTGGAAGAACCTATGGACCTGTGGAGAGAGTATCTCATGCTGGAGCATGTTTTACTGGCAGTGCTTGAGACCCCATGGGGGACCTGTGCTGGAGTAGTCTGTTCCTGAAGGACTATACCCTATGTAAGGCACCCACAATGGAGCAGTTTGGGAAGAACTGCAGCCCGTGGGAAGGACTCATGTTGGAGAAGTTTGTAGAGGACTGTCTCCCATGGGAGGGAGTGGGGGAGGAGTGTGAGGAGTGCTCCCTCTGAGGAGGAAGGAGAAGCAGACATAATGTATGACTTACCTCCATTCCCTGTCCACCCGCACTGCTGGCAGTGAGGTGAGAAAGAAAATTGGTGGGAGTGAATTTCAGCCTGGGAAGAAGGGAAGTGTTGGGAGAAGGTGCTTTTAAGATTCGGTTTTATTTCCTTACTCTAATTTGATTAGTTGTTTTAAACTCATTTCGCCAGTCAAGTCTGTTCTGCTTGTGACAGTAACTGGTGAGAGATATCTCCCTGCCATTATTTCATCTCACAAGCCTTTTGTTATATTTTCTACTCCCTGCCCAGCTGAGGAAGGGAGTGACAGAGTGGCTTTGCTGGACACAAGGCATCCAGTCAGAGTCAATTCAATACAAAACATTGAACAATGTGCTGTTGTATCTTTGTGAAACGTATCTTAGAGCTGTACAGTGATGATGAACCTACACCTACCAGGTTTTCTTCCCTGGAGAAACTAGCGACTCATGTGATTTCCCTGTCTGGTCTGTAAGACAAAATTTTGATAGTAGCAGATAGAAGTATGATAAGACAAACTATAGTGTTATGCATCTAAAAAAAGCAAAACCAAGGGCAACCCTTGGCTTCTGTACAAGAAAATTATTTTAAGGAACTTGTGGACAAAAGTCCTAAACATGAAAACTACTTTTAAATCTAAATTCACAGTAGTCATTTCAGCTAACCTTGATATACTGAGCGAAGGATGTTTTGTCTTTTATTTAATTATTTAACTATGATATTAGCTTTTCTCCATGGTGTTTGTAGTTGTTGTTTTGGGGGGTTTTTTTATGAGAAATCTTTGAAAATAACAGTATCCTTTTTCATCACGTGGAGTAAGTGCATGACTGACAGTCCCCATGGAAAATAGGACTTCATGGAAGATAAAAGACAGCACAATATAAATTAAATACATGAGTCAAGAATACATTTGAATCTCATTACAGTTAGGATAAGCTTGAATGTACAGAGTAAGAACTTTACATCCTTCATTTATGAAAAGTCCAAGTTCAGACTGGCTAGTCATGAGACCTGAGAAGAAAAGTAAAACCTGGGGCCTAAACTCACTTTTAGTCCTCTGTGCTCTTGCTACAATCATGGGGGGAAATTAGGGATGCAATGCTGAGATACTTCCTGAGAAAAGAAACTGTCTTATTCTCTAAATGAAAATTCATGCAAGAATTTTGTCTGCATCTGGATTCTTGGAAGTGTCACTCATCATTTCCAAAGGAAAAGACATTCTTGCTTGGACTGAGTGTCTGAATACACACGTGCATGCCTGTGTTCACAGGTGTGACAGGCATTGGATCACAGGGTCAGGGCTGCATACTTAGAGATAACCTAATTTCCTTGATTGGACTGGAAAGTGGACCAAAGACCTCAGAAGAGAGGAAAATTTAGCCTATTTAATGGCAGACCTGCATAATGAGACTGTTGTGTTTCTTCCTGTTTATTTTTTTCTCTTTTTCTCAGTTTTGTCACACTACTGATTGACGCAATGTATGGACAATTTAGAAAAAGCCTTCTCCAATAAAAAACTCACAACAGCCATCAAAACTGGAGTGGGTGAACATCAGTGGGAAAAAATTGCCCTGTTTGCCTGTTAGCATAGTTTAACCAAGTAATTTTTAATATTGTGTGTGTACACTGCCCCTCTCTATTCTCACATACCTCACTACTTCCTAAACTAATAATCAACCTGTATAACAGACAAACTACATAATCATGGCCTTACAGAGACCAAGAGCCAAGTAATTTAATTGTGCTATGGTAAAAGTGGTTTTAGCTGTCGTTGCTGGAGACTTAACTTCCTTTCTCCAGCACATCTTATTTTCCAGACTCATCCTGCTGCTGACACCTGCCTTATTGCATAACTTCTGATCAGGCATACGACTTACCTTTCCTTGGCAGCCAGTTCAGTGCCCCCTGCCCTGTCAGTACTTGAGATATAAATTCTTGCACTTCTATACTGAATTGTCTCTGCATTATATAGAATAAGTTCTTTAAGGAATCACGTATTGCTCCCTCTAGATCAAAAGTTGCTATAGCAATGGCATCAAACAGTTTTTTGTTATGATCCAAATTCTAATTTTATTATTTTCACACCTTCTAACTCAATAACCTCACTTGCTAATTGTGTTTTTAGTAAGTTTTTAATAAGTTTTGGAAATGGGTGGGCCTGAAGATTTCCCATATAGGTTTCTTCATTAAGGTCTTCTGAAACACTGGGAATACTTGACAGCTCTCATGATCTTCACAAAATGCCCTAGGCCTTCACTATCTCTCCTAATAATCTATTTTTGTTATCTGACATCATAGTATATAATCACTTTATCTGTGGTGGTGTTAAATCTCATATGAATAAGATATTCACTCTGAATACCCATACATAATTCACCTTTTTCTCTTCCCTGCAGTGGTGATGGCCAGGTTGATTTGGGGGATTTTTTTACGTAGGTCTTTTTAATCACTTTTTCAGCATGACAATATGCCTTAAATTATATCAAGGTTTTGTTGCATTAGCAGAACCTACTAATCTACATCCTAAATCTAACCAAACCCACTGTTATTAAACTCTTTTTCCCTAGAAGTGTTTCACTTTGTCAATATCTTGCCAAATTATTTCTGATTTCTTCTTGATGTTTAATTCCATGGTGTTGCTAGGTCTTACACCTGGGGAACAGTAACCTCCCTTGCATGATTCCCACACCAAACCTGTATCTTTTGGAAAATAATCTCACAACAGCCTCAGCTTTGCTGCTGCAGGCTGTAGTGATGGTATTGGTTTGTTCAGACTCAGTCATCTAAAGATGATCTCATTGCTTCTTTCTGTTGTGGTGCAGGGCTGCTAAGTCACATGTATTCCCCAGGGGAAGCTGAAGGTTATGGTTTTGTCTTCTCCCTTTTATTGGTAAAGATGCAAAAAGCACCCGTGCCTTCCTCTTCTCTCCTTGCAAGGATCACTATATTTATTAATGTGGGGTCTATATGAAGCTCTTCAGACGCGGACCTTACAGTTCCTGTGGTACCATTTGTGTCTAGATACTGCAACTTTCATCATCATCCTTGCTTCATTCACAGATATATCCATCCCACATTTCTGCATCCTAGTCCTGAGCAGAAACTGCCACTTAAGCTTCCTAGAACTGTTCTCATCTGACTGGTTTTTTTTCCTTTCATCTCAGCCTGACAGGCTTTCCCAGCCTCAGCGCACTCAGCAGCTGTCTGTAAACATGTCCACTTTTCTTTATAGGTAGGCACACATCCCTTCAGCTGTCAAATTTCATCCTTCCCTTTTATAATTGCCTCGCTTCCCTCTGAGAGTGCAGTCAGTAATTGTCACACAAATAGCTACACGAAGCACAAACTGTGTATTTTCTGACAGCATACTTTCCTTTAGCTAATTCAAAATGCAATATCTCCCCTTTTCATACCATATAAATCCTACTTGGTCCTTGTCCCAGGGATTGAGATTATGATTTTTCACAGTTACTTTAATTTGTCCCATGTCTGGGACAAGCAAGAAGTCAGTGTTGACCCCTTATTCCCTCCTGCCTTGCTCTTCTATGCTGCGCCATTCTGCTAACATACCAGAGGGATCAGCAATACAGCTACATACATCTTATTTTTACTGACTCAGAAGCCAGCAAACACTTAAGTTCATGACCCAAACCTTTATTGATCCTAATCAGTTTAATAGATTGCCTGTGTTCAGCAAAATTTTGTCACAGGAAATAATTGGCACAGTACACATAGTTTAATCAAATCAGGATTGAGGTGGTTTATTGGCTTATCAACTGCATTTAAAGCATTTTATTTTTTACAGATTACCCAGAGAGGTGGCAGATGCCCTATCCCTGGAAAAGTCAGGTTGGACAGGGCTATGACCAACCTGATCTAGCGGAAGATGTCCCTGCTCATTGCAGAGGGTTGGACTAGATGAGCTTTAAAGAAGATCTCTTCCAACCCAATCCAATCCATGACTCTATAATAATTAACTGGCAACCAGTGAACTGCAATTTATGAAATGCTAATAAACACCTACAACTTTTGAAACAGCTTTTTAGGATCAGTCACAAAAAGCTCTAATTCCTTACACATGGAGTTGTTTGCAATGCCATGGGCACACACCCCATCCACCTGCGCCTGCCCCCACTGCAGCTGTGGCTGGCAGGTTCCCATTCTCTCTTTAGGGAGGATGGGTTGTTCCACTTTCTTCTTCTCTCCCATGGTGGCTTTCCAGTCCTGCATGTGATCCTGCAGCTCTACATACTCTGGCTGGTGAGTAAGTCCTCATGACTCAGACAATTCGGGACTGGAGTCCTATGTGTTGCCCCCTGCTGCCAGCCCTTGATTGCACATGATATTCACGGGGAGGCTACTCCATTGAGGGTCTGCTGCCATTCCAGGGTTTCTCCCCCTCCAGTACTACTTTTCATGCCTCTCTTGTATTTCCTTTTAGGCTAACTCCACTTTGTTTAGGAAGTTCTGTCCAATGCGCTGCAACTACCTCTGTTATGATATTGACCTCAAATATTAATGAACATGTTTGTATGTTGCAACAATCCTTTGCTTTACGTGTGCCAGACCTGTCTTTCTCAGGCAGGTATAAAACTGAATTTCCTTCTCTGGTACCAAAAAGCATTAATTGGTGGTGCTCATCTGGTTTCTCAGGAAAAGAGTTTCCATTCTGTATTTAAAAATAATTTTCCATATCATTACCAAGAACTTGTCCCTGACATTTAGTAACTCTAGCTCTTAATAGTTCCTGCAAGAGCCACAGGTTAAAGCATTTACTTTTTTTTTTTTTTCTTTTCTGTTGATCCACTGTCTTATCAGTCTAGAAAAATAGGGTTAAATATTGAGTATCCCCCTTGGCTGCAATTCCTAATAAAATGTAAAACCCAAAATGATAGGAAATTTGGCTGGAGAAAAAACAGAAACAAGCAAAGTTGCCAGCTGTCATTCTGACAAGCAACTGTTTCTCCATGCCTGAATATTGGCTTATTTTTTTCTTGGTCAGAGCAATCATTTTTATTTTCTCAAAATACTTGTGTCTGTTGATGCTCTTGTAGGATCTGTTTCATTATTGTGTTTGGGAATCTAACTTGAAATATTAGCCTTAGCAAACTCCATTCTTATTCATACATTTTGTTGTCTAAACCTGCAAGACCAGAATAAAATGCACTTTGAAAGATACAGAGAACAGTATTTTCCTAATTTTTTCAAGAAAATTGCCTGGTTCTGTCTCTGCTAGCACAATGAGATAGCTGACTACAAAAGTTGAGTGCGCTCTCTCTCTCAGATTTTAATGTGGTATGATATTATTATTGAAAGTAGGGAGAAATATAGGATAGACACTTTCTTGTTTGGATAGTTTTATTAAACTTTTAGGCAAAATTATGGAAAAATCCCCAATGCCACTTTGGAAGGTGACACTAAAATTTCTGATGTCATTAAAAGCTAGTCACTTGGATTCTAATGTTCCTGAGGTATGTATTTTATGTTTTTTTACTCCTAACAATATACATCAATCCAGAACAATATGATTATGGGAGGGTATTGTCCATTTATTCGTCCTTTCTGCACCTTCTCTTACTCTCCTCTGTCCGTATGCTGCAGTACTCAAGACAGCATGTATGTGGAGTAGTGATAGAAGACAACAGTTAAAATAGAACAAGATTTACAGAGGAAGATAATCCAGCTGCCACTTCCCAAATAACACAAGGGTCACTCTGTCCCACAAAAGTTCCCTAAATACTGATAATTACCTGTATGCTGAAGAATGGGATGGTGCGAAGGCATCATTAAACCAAGCTTCAGTAAAACAGGCACAGGATGGAACTGTGGTGACTTTGTGGTGACTGTGCAAGCTATCCACCAATAAACAATAACTAGCTATCAACATTACTCCAAATTTAAGTTTTGCTGACTGTAACACTCAAAATGTTCTTAAAAACCCTCAAGAAATAATATATAAAGAGGTTAGAAATTGGAAGAAGCTTTTTTTCTAGCACACTGCTGGGGCAGCTGATGAGCTGACCGTCTCCATCTCATACAGGGACACTTGTGTGAGCAAACTGTAACTTACGTGTGCCAACTGCTTGCTTTAGAAACTACAACTTGCTTTTCTTTGTAATATTCTTAACAGACTGTTTTCCTTTAAAACTTGTGCTTATTCTCTGTCTTATGCTTTGCATACAAACCCTATCATCGAGTATCATGAACCCCTACTTGTCACAATTTGTCTTAATTGAAGGTGTTATTTCATAATTATCAGAGTTCATTATAAAAGTGATAACAGTTTCATTGATGGGGGAATAACACATTGAGAGGACCTGCTGAGGGGTCCTTTCCTCTGTTGGTGCAGCCCCCTACAAAAGGGAAAATCGATCATACCCTTCAATCGGCAAATGTAGGCAGCTGTATGCAATCCCTTAAAACAGGAATCATCAATTTGGCAGCGTGGGATATCAAGACCTTCTGAGACACAGCCACACACAAGACATACAGGCCTTGTGTGCATGGTGCTGTTAAGCAGAGGATCCTGGAAAGCAAGACTATGTACAACTGTACAGTGGGCTTCTCTACTGCACAATCACGTGTTTTTTTAGTGCAAAAATTGTTTTGGTTAATGCAGCCAATAGGAAAAAGAAATAGAGGCCACATGCTGTTGTCTCAAAGCTACAAGAAAGTCACAAGATGCTGTTTATGTTCCTTAGACATTGTATCATTGTCTGGACACACTATATTAATAATTTAATAATGCCACAGGCAAATCTGTGGTTGCAGGTCTCCCATGCACGGGACCCTGGCAGACTGGTCGGGCATTAAAGGGTTTCGATTTCCCAGGGGCTGCGACAGACAGACGTATTGCTAAGGTTTGAGAGTGTCTCACCCTTCGAAAGGGGAGATTAAGCCACCTTCTTTTTGTGACAGGATGCCACGTGGCTGCATAAAGCCGCAAAAAAATCATCCCTGTTTTTTTTCTTATATTGTCCTAAAGATGTCCACGTTTTTTCTGGCCTATTTTTGCACAGTACGGTGAGGCAACACCAAGAGCCTGAGCTCAGGCCTGAGCCTGAGTCACAAGTAAGCAGTTTAGATTATTTTCATTTTGCCTTATATTTGACTACACTGAAGCTCATCTCACACTTCTTTATTGATGGAATCTCACTTTACTGAAGAGGAATGTTATGTGGCACTTTTGAAGGAAAGGATTGCCGAAGACTTCTCTGCATTCTCTCAGATTCTGACATTTCGTTGCTGGTGTATCTTCAGTAACTGATGGTGTTTCAGTAATGGTGATTCAATACATCCACTTCCAGCACTGATCCTTAGAGGACCCCATTGCTGGTCCTTCACCACCATGAAAGATGATCTTTGGGACCTCCCTATTGCCTCCTACCTGTTAATATACTTCAGTCAATAAACCACTTTTTCTTCCAGTCCCATGGCAATTTTTTTAATAATCCTTAATAAAAAATGTGTTCAAAGGTTTTTGAGAAGAAAAATACATTAATTCCACCAGATCCCCTTTTGCCTCCATGCTCATTGACATCTATCACTACACTGCCTGTGAAGGTTGCTAAATTGCTGGGGAAGGGGAGGAGACAGTAAGAACGCAGGGCTCTGACAATGTCGTCCTGGGCTCATATGTAATGCCTAGCTTCTGGATATCATGTTTAATACTTGACTTTCAAAATGCTCATAAAATAAAATGTCATTTTTGACTTCAGCCTGCTCTATTGTGCCTGTATCTGTATGACAAGTAAGACGAATTTTCCTCAAATATAGAAAAAAGGCAATTCCCCCTGCGTACCTTCTAGAGGCATCATGACATGTCTAGAAGACAATTTCTCAACCTATGTTTGAAGTATTGTCTTTTTCCTCCCTGCTTTTTGCTAATGTCACCTCTTTTGATTTAAGGTTGTCAGAAGCGTATCCCTCATCTGATTATTTTGGGATTATCTTTCTTAAGCTTCTACAAGTTTTAGGTATTATGGCTAGAAGTGGTTTCAGTTACAATCAGTCTGAAGTCACTCTTTCCTGGGTTTTACTACTCGCCTCAGTTTATAGCTAGGTTCTGTGACTCACGATGAGGTGAAATAACTTCCTGCATGGCAAGCCCAGAGTCATAATTGCTGGGTAAAGAATCCAGATTCAGAATCACAGACTCGTTTGGTTTGAAAGGAACCTTGAAGATTTTCTCATTCCAACCCCTCTTGTATGGGAAGTGACATCTTTCAGTAGATTAGGTTACGCAAAGCCCCATCCAACCTGGTCTTTGTTTTGTTCTTTTCTTCCTCGTGCTGGTGTTTTGATAAAAAGAAGTCAATTTACAAATTCTGACCACGGGCACCCTGATGTGTGACTTGTTACCTCCCACTCTGAAAGGTCTGTTTGTTGCACATCCCATCTGTGAAATGCTCTCAGCACCATGAAAACACCATGCTTACAACTTTGTATTTGCATTGCTGAAGATTATAAAAGCTCTCCTGATAAAGGCTGACTCCCATGAACCTAGAGTCTGGTTTTCCATCCCTCCTCAAATATGTCTCTGACTACATCACAAAACCAAGAAGTGAGGTTGGAGGCCTATATATAAAGCAAGCCTATTAGGATTTTGAGAGAATCAGCTGAAAGCAATGAAGACACAAGGCAGCTTAGTGACTAAACAGGCTATGCTTGCTGGTATGGATTCCTGTGCTTCCAGGTGTTAAATGGTTCCTGTGACTCTCTGAGCTCTGCTGCATCTATGTACCTGACTGGGTTGTTGCTTTTCTTTAAATAACCTCATATCAAAGCACACATTTGGGCAGAAATATCCCATTTGTCTCTTCCTTTCCTATACTGGTGAGATCTTTCTGAAGGCTTGAGTAGCAGACATGTGAAGATAACTGTCATTTGTATCCCTTAAATGCTTCTGTCCTGGTTTCAATAATAAAATCCAGTGTGTCCCGTCAGTACCTGGTTTGTAATTGTGCATTCTTGCACGTCAAACACCAGGCTCCTTATTCAAAACTGCTCCATCAGGTCACAATCCATTTAGTGTGTTTGCATTAAGATTTTTTGTTTCTGTTTTACCATATCGAGAGGTCTACCTTCTGATCTATTTAGAACATACCAAGGAGTGTTTGCTTGCATGAAAGAATGAGATGATTTTTTAATCAATAATTGTGCTTTTCCCTTAAGGTAGCCACTTTTGGACAACCAAAGTCTACAGAAATCACCTGTCTTGCCATTTTCTTCCCATTTTAATTTCCAACTTTCCCAAAACATTCACAAATCTTTCACTTCCAAACTCATTCATAGTTCATTTGCGGCTCCAGAGTTCTGCTGCAAACTTTTACACATCAGAAAGAAAACCTCATTGTAAAAATACCAGAGGCAACTAAAGGTAATGTAGTGATACATTCCAGTAACCCACATAGTCATTCTTCTTCTGCAATAAAACTGATGGGAAGGGGTTCAATTGTGCTATTGGATCCCAGGGATGGAGTATGAGAAGATGCCAACTCCAAAGAGAATGGTGCAAAAGCTGTGTTTCGAGGAAAAGAACAACCATTTTCATTTAGCATCAAATACCACAGACAGCCACAGGCACAAGTGTGCATGCCACAGAAATGCGTGGGTAGTTTGTTTCTTTTTCTTTGTAGACTGAAAATACTATTATCCATCCCTAGTTCAGTGTCTGTTTTATTGATTGTATAGTATCCAGGCAGGCATTTTATAGATTTTACACAGCAAAGGCAAAGTATTACCCTCAGGAAAGTCTCCTCCTGAACCAAAGAAATCTATTATTCTGACTTTTGGGTACATTGAGTGAGCCAAAGTAACTAATGACAAAAGACTACAGTGACAGAAAATCTCAAGTCAAAAAATAGATTTTTCTTTTTCTGGGTAGAACTATATCATGGCTTGCCTAGTGCTACTTTAACCAGAAACAGAGTAATTATGAGTGAAATGTATGCAAAGATTTTACAATAGAAGGATGTTTAACTTGTTGTAGCTTGTAACTTGCTAATGTGCACATGAAGTGGGTTATTCTGTGACCCTGAGCAATTTCACATATTTCCCAGGCTGGATTATATTTCCATATAATTGAAATAAAAATTAATGTAGTGAATTGCTTTAACTGCTCTTGTCCTATCACTTCAAATTTGATGTATCATTTTACCTCTGGAAATCTGGCAGCCAGTATCTTTAAAAATGTCCAGAGATAAAAACCTATGCAAATAAGCATTTATCTCTTTAGAATGTATTGGGAGTCTCGAGGGATAAAACTCCCACCCTACTCTCGTACATCAAACCAGCTCATTGGCAGTATTACTACTACCTTGACTGGAATATATGCAACATTAATCCCATTTTGTTGTGTTTTTAAGTTGGCAACCTATGCCAGCAAATAAGATGAGAAAAACCTCACCAAAACCAAACAAGCACAAAAGAAAGACTTTTCTTCAACTCCAAATGCACCTTGCCAAGATATGTTAACACACATTTAGTGGAAGTCATTCTCAGTAGCCATATGGTGGATATTGAGGTGATGCATGGTGAATTTTACATTGAAAATGCACCAGAAACAATGGGAATAATTTGTGAAGGGGGCAAGGAGCAGGTTAGGCATCAAACCTGATCATGCAAGATAATTTTGCTCAGCAGCTGATTACAGTGTATAAACAAGACCTGAAATTCTGACACATGCATCTAATATTTTTAAATACAGGTGTATATTTACACACAGATTATTTAAAAGCCTGACTAGTTTTTAAAGTGAAGACTCTCAAGGCCGTATGTAACACCCCAGCCCACGAGCCTTTAGACTGTGGGCTCAGCCAGGAGTTTTACTTTAAAAAAATAGATATAGGGTTCTTTAATACCTTTAGATAGTGTAAAGAAAAGAAGCTCAAGAGGTACTTTTACTGATAATTTAGGGAAAAAAAGAGCTTGCCAAAGGTTCAAAAGAGTATCATTTGATCTAGACAAAATATTCCATTAAAATAACAACACAGCATACACCAATCCACACCACTTAAAACCTAATCCCTCCAGCTTTAAGCTACCCAACACAAGAGAGGAGCAAAGAAAGAAAGAGCAAGAAGAGAGAAGGAAAAAGAGAGACAGATACAGCTACTATTTTAACCTTGTGGAAGACCTGCTCTCACATGTCCAGATGGCAGGGCCATGACAATGTGGAGAGCACGTGCATTCAATATCTGCTCTGGTCCTTGTGGCCACTTCCTGCCAGCTGGGACCTGGCCCTCTGGCCATTCTGGGGCTCTGGGGCTGGGTGAGGGGCAGTGCTCCCACTGTTCCAACAAGTCCAGGGCTGGATTAGGAGCTCCAAGAAGTGCAGTGTGTGTTGAAATGTTTCTGGGCTTTTTTGACTGGCAGCTGCCACAGGGCTGTCCTATGAGGTTCGAAAGGGCTGACATGTGGGATACATTATCTCGCCTCTAGAAGGTTTGACCCATCCCTTTTTCCCTCTGGATACATACACTCACCAGAGCTGGTTCTGATCCAGTACTATAAACATAGTGAGAGACTATTCACAACTTCAGTGAAACAGAAGCCCAGAGCACTTAACTAGAAGTCCTGGAGTAGGTCACATGGGATGTTTGGCTTATAATTGCTGGAAAATTAGTAAATGCTTAGAAATGGGACCAAAGTTGTGGTTTGAAACTCTTCTCTGCGTTTTTTCTTGGAATGCTTCTACATCTGTCTTCCTGCTCCTGAATTAAGGGGAGATTTGTTGGTTACAGTCAATCATGATCATTCAGACTCTGCACCGAAACCTGCCAGCTTCTCCTTGACCCATTTTCTTCCCGGAAAGAAATATCCTTCTCTTGCTCTATATGCCATTTTGTTACTGTTACACTATTTCATAAAATTTCTCAGAGCTAGAATTCATGTGAGGAAAAAAAGGATATTTTTCAATACCTCTGGAATATGAAGCACGTGCAGTGTAATAAAATGCCAGCTGCTTTTTTTTTTTTTTT